>CAWUFW010013970.1:0-440983 GCA_963921515.1 Calotriton arnoldi | reverse complement strand
AAGCCACGCATGCTTAGGGTCTTGCTGGGGGTAGTGTTTCAGGGTTTAGGGCAGTGCAGTGGTGTTCGTGCAGTATATGGGGTCGTGCTGGGGATGGTGTTTCTGGGTTTAGGGCAGTGCAGTAGTGTTCGAGCAGTGTAGGGGTTGTGCAGGGGGTGGTGTTTCAGGGTTTATGGCAGTGCAGTGGTGTTCGGGCAGTGTAGGGGTTGCGCTGTGGGTGGTGTTTCAGGGTTTAGGGCAGTGCAGTGGTGTTCGGGCAGTGTAGGTGGTCATGCACGGGGTGGTGTTTCAGGGTTTAGGGCAGTGCAGTGGTGTTCGGGCAGTGTAGGGTGTTGTGCTAGGGCTGGTGTTTCAGGGTTCAGGGCAGTGCAGTGGTGTTCGGGCAGTGTAGGGGGTCGTGCTGGGGCTGGTGTTTCAGGGTTTAGGGCAGTGCAGTGGTGTTCGGGCAGTGTAGGGGGTCGTGCTGGGGCTGGTGTTTCAGGGTTTAGGGCAGTGCAGTGGTTTTCAGGCAGTGTAGGGGGTCGTGCTGGGGCTGGTGTTTCAGGGTTTAGGGCAGTGCAGTGGTGCTCGGGCAGTGTAGGGGGTCGTGCTGGGGGTGATGTTTCAGGGTTTAGGGTAGTGCAGTGGTGTTCGGGCAGTGTAGGGGTCGTGCAGGGGCTGGTGTTTCAAGGTTTAGGGCAGTGCAGTGGTGTTCGGGCAGTGTAGGGGTCGTGCTGGGGCTGGTGTTTCAGGGTTTTGGGCAGAGCAGTGGTGTTCGGGCAGTGTAGGGGGTCATGCTGAGGGTAGTGTTTCAGGGTTTAGGGCAGTACAGTGGTGTTCGGGCAGTGTAGGGGGTCGTGCTGGGGGTGGTGTTTCAGGGTTTAGGTTAGTGGTTTTCGGGCAGTGTAGGGGGTCTTGCTGGGGGTGATGTTTCAGGGTTTAGGGCAGTGCAGTGGTGTTCGGGCAGTGTAGGGGGTCTTGCTGGGGGTAGTGTTTCAGGGTTTAGGGCAGGGCAGTGGTGTTCGGGCAGTGTAGGGGTCATGCTGGGGGTGGTGTTTCAGGGTTTAAGGCAGTGTAGTGGTGTTCGGGCAGTGTAGGGGTCTTGCTGGGGGTAGTGTTTCAGGGTTTAGGGCGGTGCAGTGGTGTTCGTGCAGTGTAGGGGGTCGTGCTGGGGTGGTGTTTCAGGGTTTAGGGCAGTGCAGTAGTGTTCGGGCAGTGTAGGGGGTCATGCAGGGGTGGTATTTCAGGGTTTAGGGCAGTGCAGTGGTGTTCTGGCAGTGTAGGGGTCATGCTGGGGGTGGGGTTTCAGGGTTTAGGGCAGTACAGTGGTGTTCGGGCAGTGTAGTGGGTCGTGCAGGGGTGGTGTTTCAGGGTTTAGGGCAGTGCAGTGGTGTTCGGGCAGTGTAGGGGTCGTGCTGGGGCTGGTGTTTCAGGGTTTAGGGCAGTGCAGTTGTGTTCGGGCAGTGTAGGGGGTCTTGCTGGGGGTGGTGTTTCAGGGTTTAGGGCAGTGGTGTTCGGGCAGTGTAGGGGTCTTGCTGGGGGTGATGTTTCAGGGTTTAGGGCAGTGCAGTGGTGTTCGGGCAGTGTAGGGGTCTAGCTGGGGGTAGTGTTTCAGGCTTTAGGGCAGTGCAGTGGTGTTCGTGCAGTATAGGGGGTCGTGCTGGGGATGGTGTTTCTGGGTTTAGGGCAGTGCAGTAGTGTTCGAGCAGTGTAGGGGTTGTGCAGGGGTGGTGTTTCAGGGTTTAGGGCAGTGCAGTGGTGTTCGGGCAGTGTAGGGGTTGCGCTGTGGGTGGTGTTTCAGGGTTTAGGGCAGTGCAGTGGTGTTCGGGCAGTGTAGGTGGTCATGCACGGGGTGGTGTTTCAGGGTTTAAGGCAGTGCAGTGGTGTTCGGGCAGTGTAGGGTGTTGTGCTAGGGCTGGTGTTTCAGGGTTCAGGGCAGTGCAGTGGTGTTCAGGCAGTCTAGGGGGTCGTGCTGAGGCTGGTGTTTCACAGTTTAGGGCAGTGCAGTGGTGTTCGGGCAGTGTAGGGGTCGTGCTGGGGCTGGTGTTTCAGGGTTTAGGGCAGTGCAGTGGTGTTCGGGCAGTGTAGGCGGTCGTGCTGGGGCTGGTGTTTCAGGGTTTAGGGCAGTGCAGTGGTTTTCAGGCAGTGTAGGGGGTCGTGCTGGGGCTGGTGTTTCAGGGTTTAGGGCAGTGCAGTGGTGCTCGGGCAGTGTAGGGGGTCGTGCTGGGGGTGATGTTTCAGGGTTTAGGGTAGTGCAGTGGTGTTCGGGCAGTGTAGGGGTCGTGCAGGGGCTGGTGTTTCAAGGTTTAGGGCAGTGCAGTGGTGTTCGGGCAGTGTAGGGGTGGTGCTGGGGCTGGTGTTTCAGGGTTTTGGGCAGAGCAGTGGTGTTCGGGCAGTGTAGGGGGTCATGCTGAGGGTAGTGTTTCAGGGTTTAGGGCAGTGCAGTGGTGTTCGGGCAGTGTAGGGGTCGTGCTGGGGGTGGTGTTTCAGGGTTTAGGTCAGTGGTTTTCGGGCAGTGTAGGGGTCTTGCTGGGGGTGATGTTTCAGGGTTTAGGGCAGTGCAGTGGTTTTCGGGCAGTGTAGGGGGTCTTGCTGGGGGTAGTGTTTCAGGGTTTAGGGCAGGGCAGTGGTGTTCGGGCAGTGTAGGGGGTCATGCTGGGGGTGGTGTTTCAGGGTTTAGGGCAGTGTAGTGGTGTTCGGGCAGTGTAGGGGGTCGTGAAGGGGGTGGTGTTTCAGGGTTTAGGGCAGTGCAGTGGTGTTCGGGCAGTGTAGGGGGTCGTGCTAGGGGTGGTGTTTCAGGGTTTAGGGCAGTGCAGTGGTGTTCGGGCAGTGTAGGGGGTCATGCAGGGGCTGGTGTTTCAGGGTTTAGGGCAGTGCAGTGGTGTTCGGGCAGTGTAGGGGTCGTGCTGGGGGTAGTGTTTTAGGGTTTAGGGTAGTGCAGTGGTGCTTGTGTAGTGTAGGGGGTCGTGCTGGGGGTAGTGTTTTAGGGTTTAGGGTAGTGCAGTGGTGTTTGTGTAGTGTAGGGGGTCATGTTTTAGGGTAGTGCAGTGGTGTTTGGGTAGTGTAGGGGTCATGCTGGGGGTAGTGTTTTAGGATTTAGGTTAGTGCAGTGGTGTTTGGGTAGTGTAGGGGTCGTGCTGGGGTAGTGTTTTAGGGTTTAGGGTAGTGCAGTGGTGTTTGTGTAGTGTAGGGGTCATGTTTTAGGGTAGTGCAGTGGTGTTTGGGTAGTGTAGGGGTCGTGCTGGTGGTAGTGTTTTAGGATTTAGGTTAGTGCAGTGGTGTTTGGGTAGTGTACGGGGTCGTGCTGGGGGTAGTGTTTAGGGGTTTAGGATAGTGCAGTGGTGCTTGTGTAGTGTAGGGGGTCGTGCTGGGGGTAGTGTTTTAGGGTTTAAGGTAGTGCAGTGGTGTTTTTGTAGTGTAGGGGGTCATGTTTTAAGATGCAATGCTCCAATACCTGACCAGTCTGCACTACATAAAACTGCAAAAAACTAAAAATAAAAAGTGTTTTGCACACTTTTGTCATTGGGCTATATGTGGGCTACATCTGGGTAATATTTGTGCTACATTTGGGCTCTTTTTCACTGGTGGCCATCTTGGAAGACTTCTTTGTTATGAAGTTTCCTAATTTCTTCATTTACTGCAGTCTCCTCAGTAGGAAATGCTTTCAGTTTTTTACTTTGATTCCATCAAGAAGGCATTCAGATGTGTCTCACATCTGCCATAAATTCAGAATGTTAGCACTCTAGTTGCTCATTAGATCACTGGAGTAAAGCTACTGCTCACCAGGGAGTTAACTGGTAGTCTGCTGCTGGTATTGAAAGTGATTGTTTCAGTCTGCATGTCAGAATTTTCTAATGAAATAGAAGAGGATTTGAGATCTCACTTAAAACATGCCCTAATTTTTCTTTCTGCAGCACTAACCATAATTTCTATTTAAAAAAGAACCCCTCATTTTGTTCCTTTTTAAATTAAATGTTTTAAGTGTTACCGGTTTATTCCAATCAAGATGGCTTCAGGTGTGCCATACTTTTGTCATAAGTAAGGCTGTTAGCGCTCTAGTTGTTCTTTAGAACACTCTGGGAAGCTGCAGTAGAACACAAAGGCATCAACTGGCAGGCTGCTCCTGTTGAAATATAACAGGAAGATATTTGAGATCACACTTGAAATATGTCCTAATTTTTCTTTCTACAGCACTAACCATAATTTCTATGACAAAATGAACCCCATCATTTTGTTCCTTTTTAAATTAAATGTTTTAAGTGTTACCAGTTTATTCCAATCAAGATGGCTTCAGGTGTGCCATACTTTTGTCATAAGTAAGGCTGTTAGCACTCTAGTTGTTCTTTAGAACACTCTGGGAAGCTGCAGTAGAACACAAAGGCATCAACTGACAGGCTGCTCCTGTTGAAATATAACAGGAAGATATTTGAGATCACAATTGAAATATGTCCTAATTTTTCTTTCTACAGCACTAACCATAATTTCTATGACAAAATGAACCCCATCATTTTGTTCCTTTTTAAATTAAATGTTTTAAGTGTTACCAGTTTATTCCAATCAAGATGGCTTCAGGTGTGCCATACTTTTGTCATAAGTAAGGCTGTTAGCACTCTAGTTGTTCTTTAGAACACTCTGGGAAGCTGCAGTAGAACACAAAGGCATCAACTGGCAGGCTGCTCCTGTTGAAATATAACAGGAAGATATTTGAGATCACACTTGAAACATGTCCTAATTTTTCTTTCTACAGCACTAACCATAATTTCTATGACAAAATGAACCCCATCATTTTGTTCCTTTTAAATTAAATTGTTTAAGTGTTACCAGTTTATTCCAATCAAGATGGCTTCAGGTGTGCCATACTTTTGTCATAAGTAAGGCTGTTAGCACTCTAGTTGTTCTTTAGAACACTCTGGGAAGCTGCAGTAGAACACAAAGGAATCAACTGACAGTCTCTGCCCTTGTTGGATGTACATGTTTTACTGAGAATGTCAGACTTCATTCTCACATGAGTGAGAAAGATAATGTGAATTTACAGAAAATATGCTCTCATTTTAGCTTCTGGAGCACCTTCCAAACCTCCATGGGACAAGCATGAGAAAATAGTGTTCTCTCAAACATGATTCATGATATCCCAGCAGAAGGTTTTTCACATGGTAAAATCACCTTAGAATACACCACAATTCCTAAAATTAGTATGGTACCATCAACAAATAAATTCTAATGTAACTAAAGCCTGTTATCACCCTTTATAGTTCTCCTTTGGTGACCCTCAAAATCTTCTATTCACTACAATGCATTTCAATGAGGTACTATCATTTATATTGGTCCCAAGATGGCTGCCAGAAATTCCAGGATGAAGTGCTGACAGCCAATCAGATCTCACGATGACATGTGTGGTTAGGCTCCGCCCAGATATATATGTGACTTTACTTTTGATTTTCTCAGGAACTACTGAACGGATTTACACCATTTAAGCAAAAGGCACGACACTGAACCAAGGGCTACCTCTTTGCCAAATTTGGTGTAATTCCGTTCAGCAGTTCGGGCTGTAGCTGCGACTAAAGGTTCCTATGGAAAATGAATGGGAAAACACGCTTTGGGACCCCCTTTTCTCGGCCCCGCTGACGTATCACCCCGAGACTTTCAGGATAGGAGCGGACCGGAGCGCCCCAACAAGTTGGAAACTTCGCGAAGATTCGTCAACCGGCGCCAACGTTATTTCAAATAGAATGTCGCGGATTTCCTATGGATAATAGGTTTTAACTATAACTATCTACTGGCGACCGCCAGTAGATAATATATATATATATATATATATATATATCATCTACTGGCGGTCGCCAGTAGATAGTTATAGTTAGGACCTATTTTCCATAGGAAATCCGCAACATTCTATTTGAAATAACGTTGGCGTCGGCTGGCATGATCTTCGCGAAAGCTTCCAACTTGTTGGGGCGCTCCGGTCCGCTCCTATCCTGAAAGTCTCAAGGTGATTCGTCAAGCGGGGGCCGAGAAAGGGGGGTCCCAAAACGGGTTTTCCCATTCATTTTTCCATAGGAACCAATTCATCGCAGCTACAGCCCGAACTGCTGAATGGAATTACACCAAATTTGGCAAAGAGGTAGCACTTTGGTTCAGTGTCATGCCTTTTGCTTAAATGGTGTAAATCCGTCTCAGTAGTTCCTGAGAAAATCAAAAGTAAAGTCACATATATATCTATGGCCGAGTAGGGTCCGCTGCACCCTCCCGATCACGACCTGCATGCTAATTGGTTGTCAGTGGCTGTCAAAACTCCAAATCAGGAAGTGTTGGCAGCCATTTTGTCCTCGGTAGAACCGAGGGACAGAAACAAGTGCGCAAAGCGCACAAATGGGGCAGGGTAGAAACACCCTGACCCCCAGGTCTGCTCAGGGGGTTCCACAAGGACCCCCTGGGCAGAAAAAGCATATTTTTTTTTAAATGGCGGGATGCGCTTAGGGTGCGCGGATCCCGCCGAGCAAATCGAAGCGCGGTCTCCCGCGCTGATGCTAATTTGCTCCCCGGGTGGCCCAAGTCCCGGGGGCATGCAGGGGTGGGTTTAGATTTTATGGGGGCCTCTAAGTCTTCCTAAGCCCCGGGGACCGCCACCCCGGGGCTTTGAATAAATAATGGTGCGGAGGGCTCTCCGCTCTCCCACAGCCCTCGGGACCGCCACCTCCCCGGGCTTCTTTTTTAATTGAATGACCTGTGGGGGGCTCCAGTCCTCCCACACGCCCCGGGACCGCCCTCTCCCGGGCACTAACAATTTAAAATGGGGTCCGCTTGGACCTCCCGAGCCCGGGGACCACCACCACCCCGGGCTTTGCAGATGTGGGGAGGGGGGACGCGTGGCCCCCTCCTGAGCCAGTGATGGCCCTGGGGACCACCACCCCCAGGTCCCGCTCCTGCAGTGTCCCGGGTGCCTACCCCCGGGACACTGTAGTTTGCTATGCAGGCGGGAGCCTCATGCCCCGCCCTGTCATAGCAGTAACTGCTTTGAATTTTGGAAGAGAGAGCAGGAACCTGCTCTCTTCCAAAATTCAAAGCAGATTGCTTTTCACACGGGGAGCTGCATCTTAGCAGCTCCCCATGTGGAAAGCAATGCCGGCTCCCGAGGGACGCGGGAGCCGGGCGGGACTGTGGGGATTGGGGCCCCCACAGTCCCCCAACGGAGAGGGCCAGCCTTCGGGAGGGGGTCCCTGGGGCAAGTAGTGGCTCGGGGATGGGGCCACACGCCCCTCCACCCAAAAAATAAAATAATTGAAAATAAATAAAAATAAGGCCTGCCCGGGGATGGGGTCCCCGGGCAAAAGAGGCCTGAGGAGGGGGCCACGCAGCCCCCTCCTTAAAAAACAAGTGTAGGCCATGCCCTCGGGGATGGGGTCCCCGGGCCGGAATCAGCCACGGGAGGGGGCCACGCGGCCCCTTCCCGTTTCCTTTAAAAGGAAAAAGGGGTAAGGCCCTGGGGGATGGGGTGCCCAGGGCCCAAAAAGGAAAAAGGAAGGGGGCCACACAGTCTCTCTTCGGGAAAACAAAAAAAAACGATTGTGCCGCAGGCCCCGCCCCTTCCTTTACCACTCTGCAAACGCGCCCCTGGCGCGTTTGCAGAGGGGAAACGACTCCCTTGAACACTGGGGGTCCCTGGGGCTAAATAGCCCACCAGGAACCTCCAGTATGCGCCAGGGGCTGCGTTGCAGAGAGGTGCAGAGGCCATGCCCCTTTTTACACCTCTCTGCAACGCAGCTCTGTGGCGCTTTTGAGGTACATGGTGGGCTAGTTGGACTCCAGGGACCCTCAGGATTCAAGGGGACTTAATCCCCCAACTTAAAACGCATCAAAGGGCGCGTTTGCACAGTGGTGAAGGGAGGGGCGGGGCTTCAGGTGACATGTGTGCAAACAGGCTCCGTGGCGCATTGTAAGATGGGAATTAAACCCTTCAATCCTGAGGGTCCCTGGGGGCCAACTAGCAAACCAGGTACGTCCAGAAAGCGCCACAGAGCTGCGTTGCAGAGAGGTGTAAAAGGGCATGGCCTCTGAACACCTCTCTGTAACGCAGCTCTCTGGCGCATACTGGAGGTATCTGGTGGGCTAGTTGGCCCACAGGGACCCTCAGTATTCATTGGGACTTAATTTCCCAACTTACAATGCCCCAGGGGGCGCGTTTGCACAGTGGTGAAGGGAGGGGGCAGGGCCTCCGGAGTGATGCCGGCTTTTTTATTTTATTTATTTTTTAGAAGGGGGCTGTGTGGCCCCCCTTCTATTACTATTTTGGGGCCCTGGGGACCCCATCCCCCAGGGCCTGACCCTTTATTTGTAAGAAAAAAAAATGGGAAGGGTCCCCCCTACCGAGGCCAATTTCGGCCCTGGGGACCCCATCCCCCGGGGCATGGCCTCCTTTTTTAAAATATATTTATAGGGAAGGGGGGCCCCCTACCCTGGGCCATTATTGGCCCCGGGGACCCCATCCCCTGGGGCTTGGCCATTTTTAATACATTTTCAATTGAGGAGGGGGGCCAATTTCGGCCCCGGGTACCCTATCCCCCGGGGCATGGCCTCCTTTTTTAAAATATATTTATAGGGAAGGGGGGCTGTGTGGCCCCCCTTCCCTGGGCCACTTTTGGCCCTTGGGACCCCATCACCCGGGGCATGGCCTCTTTTTAATTAAATAATTTAAGGGAAGGGGGCCGCATGGCCCCCCTTCCCTGGGCCACTATTGGCCCCGGGGACCCCAACCCCTGGGGCTTGGCCTTTTTTAATACATTTTTAATTGAGGAGGGGGGCCGCACAGCCCCCCCTCCCCAGGCTGATTTCAGCCCCGGGGACCCCATCCCCCGGCCTTTCTTTTTTTAAATTAAAGAGGAGTGGGGCCATGTGGCCACCCTCCCGGGCCACTCCTGGCCCCAGGGACCCCATCCCCCAGGGCTGGCCCTTTGCATTGGGGACCATGGGGGGAGCCCCAATGCCCCCACGGTCCCGCCGGCTCCCAGCGTCCTGCGGGAGCAGTTTGCTTTTGAGAAAGGGGAGCTGCTGACATGCAGCTCCCCTTGCTCAAAAGCAATCCTGCTTTGCTTCATTGAAGCGAGAGCAGGTTTTCCTGCTCTCGCTTCAATCAAGCAAAGCTGAGTTTGCTATGACAGGGCGGGAGCCGTGCTCCCGCCCTGCCATAGCAAACGGCAATGTCCGGGGGTGGGCACCCCAGGACATTGCAGGAGCCGGCCCTGGGGGGCAGTCCCTTAATTTACATAGCCCCAGGGAGCTGGTGGTCCCCGGGGCCAGGGATCCACTACGGACCCCACATTTAAATCAGTATGTGCACCGGGGAGGTGGCAGTCCCCGGTTCTGCAGGGGGGGCACGTGCCCCCCCGCCTACAATTTAATAAGCCCCGGGGAGGTGGCAGTCCCCGGGGCTATGGGGGCCCCGCGGGCCCCCACACCCTAATTTTATATTGCCCCCGAGACCTGGCCACGCTTCATTTTTTTTTTTCCGGCAGGATTCGCGCACCCAGCGTGAATTCTGCTGATTTAAAAAAAATATATATGCTTTTTTTGGCCTTGGGGTCCCTGTGGGACCCGCTGAGCAGGCTTAGGGGGTCAGAGTCTTTCTACCCTGCCCCCTTTTCTTGTTTTCTAACCTCTGTTTCGCTGTTTTCTTGTGACTCTGTTCTACCGAGTCACAAGATGGCTGCCAACACTTCCTGTTTGGAATGTTGACAGCCAATCAGAGTAAAGCTTGTGCCCGGGAGGGTTCGCGAACCCTCCTCTGTGCTCAGATATCGATATTTTTCTTTTTCTAATTTCTCTGAAACTACTGAACGGATTTACACCATTTAACAAAAAGGGCTCTTTCTGAACCAAGACCTACCTTTTGCCAACTTTGATGTAATTCCGTCTCAGCAGTTCGGGCTGTAGCTTTGTCTAAAGTTTCCTATGGAAATTATCATGGGAAAACGTGTTTTGGGACCCCCTTTTCTCGGCCTGCTTGATCGAATCTCCCGAAACTTTTAAGACAGGAGCTGACTGGAGCGCCCCACCAGCTTTGAAAATTTCGCGAATATTCGTCAAACGGCGCCAAAGAAATTGGCAAAAGAAAAAACGCTTTTTGAATAGAAACGAGGTCCTAACTATAACTACCCACTGGCAACCCCCAGTAGGTAATATATATATACATATATATATTCACTGAAAAAAACACAGGTTTCAGGGACATTATAGTTAGTTGGACATTTCACTCATACAAAGCCAGTGAAATTCGGCCGTTATAGTTAGTTCAGCTAACTATAACTCACGCCCCCGCAATGCACTGCTGATGACGTCACATATTACATAATTCATTACATGAGTCAGTGACATCACTGATGACATCACTGATGACATCTCAAATGACATCATTGATGACATCACTGATGACATCATCCAGTGACTGTGTGTTTCTGAAAAGTTTCAGTATGTTTTATATATATGCCAAGATGTATTGAAGAATGAGTGGTGTATAAGTGTCTGAATATATCATTTAGTATGTGTGTGATCAAGGCCGTTGGATCGGCCGAAACGCCAGTAATGACTTTTACCGTTGTGGAATAAAGGAATTTTCGCCTGACTGCAGAGGAGTTCGTGCTTTTCATTTCCAGCGCTACGAGTGAAGAAAGCCAAGTCATTGAGTGTGATATATATATATATATATTCACTGAAAAACCATAGGTTTTAGGGACAGTTATAGTTAGTTGGACATTTCACTCATACAAAACCATAGAAATTCCCCTGCTATAGTTAGTTCAGCTAACTATAACTCGCGCCCGCAATGCACTGCTGATGACGTCACATATTACATAATTCATGACATGGTCAGTGACATCACTGATGACATCACTGATGACATCTCAAATGACATCATTGATGACATCACTGATGACATCATCCAGTGACTGTGTGTTTCTGAAAAGTTTCAGTATGTTTTATATATATGCCAAGATGTATTGAAGAATGAGTGGGTGTATAAGTGTCTGAATATATCATTTAGTATGTGTGTGATCAAGGCCGTTGTATCGGCCGAAACGCGTAATGACTTTTACCGTTGTGGAATAAAGGAATTTTCGCCTGACTGCAGAGGAGTTCGTGCTTTTCATTTCCAGCGCTACGAGTGGGAAGAAAGCCAAGTCATTGAGTGTGATATATATATATATATATTCACTGAAAAAACCATAGGTTTTAGGGACAGTTATAGTTAGTTGGACATTTCACTCATACAAAACCATAGAAATTCCCCCGTTATAGTTAGTTCAGCTAACTGTAACTCGCGCCCCCGCAATGCACTGCTGATGACGTCACATATTACATCACTCATGACATGGTCAGTGACATCACTGATGACATCACTGATGACATCTCAAATGACGTCACTGATGACATCACTGATGACATCATCCAGTCTGAATGGATGATTTAGTACGTGCGTGACTGACTCTACAAGTGAGTGATTAAACGTATCTTACTGAATGCATGGGTTAGTGACTAAACTGTGTGAATGTCTGTATCCGTCTGTCTGTTGCTGTGTAAGTGGCTGCATGGGTTTGTGAATAGCTACATGAGTGTCTATATGGGTTATTGATTGGTTCTCTGAGTATCTGTATGGCTGCCTGAGTGTTTGTGTGGGTGGGGTGTGTGTGATTCTGTACATAGATGTGTGAGTGGGTGATTCACTGGGTGCATGATTTCAAGAGTGCATCTGTCATGGACTGCTTGGGTGGGTGAGTGTGTGTATGGGTGTGTTAGTGAGTGAATGTATATCTCAGTGGTAGATGTGCGAGTAACTACATATGTAAAAGGCAGTATATATGTGTGTTAGAGTATTTAAATGGCTATAAGTGAGAGTGTGTGATTGTGAGAGTGGCTGTATGAATGCGTGTGTGCTTGTATCAGTTATTGTATAAGAGTGCAAGAATGTGCTAGTATTTGTATGAGTAAGTGAGCTGGTGTGTGTATAACTGTATAGGTGAGTAAATGGGTGTGTGATTAATTTTTTGCATGACTGACTAGGTGTATGAGTACCTCTATGGATGAGTGGCAGTGTGTGAGTGTTTATATAGGTGTATGAGTGCATATGATAGTCCTGTACTGAGTGACTGTAAGTATGAGTGACTGTACGGGTGAGTGAGTAGATGTGTGTGTGTAGACCTAAGAATCAGTGAGTGTGTATATAGTAATTGGTGTTGGAGTGTCTATGGTTTTGACAATGGCAGTCTGCAATTTAGAGTGGGTGTATCAAAAGTTATATTAGGGTGTGAGAAGATGCATGAAATTATCACATGGATGATGTTATCAGTGATGTCATTTGAGATGTCATCAGTGATGTCATCAGTGATGTCACTGACCATGTCATGAGTGATGTAATATGTGACGTCATCAGCAGTGCATTGCGGGGGCGCGAGTTATAGTTAGCTGAACTAACTATAACGGGGGAATTTCTATGGTTTTGTACGAGTGAAATGTCCAACTAACTATAACTGTCCCTAAAACCTATGGTTTTTTCAGTGAATTTCAAAGGTTTTTTAAATGCTAATTTCTAACTATAAAGTGTCTGAAACCTATGGTTTTTTCAGTGAATTTCAAAGGTTTTTTAAATGCTAATTTCTAACTATAACGTGCCTGAAACCTATGATTTTTATAAAGAATTTCAAAGGTTTTTTAAATGCTAGTTTCTAACTATGCCTACGGAGGGTAGGACATGTGAAGAAAGAAGAAAAAACGCACAGAAAGAAGCAAAAGAAATGCAGAAAGAAGCAACAGAAGTCCACAAAGACAAAGAAAAGTGCAGGAAGAAGCAAGACATGTGCAGAAAGAACCAACAGAGGAGCAGAAAGAGGCCTTGTTGCAAAATCATCCTGTGCCCACAACTTTTTCAGACGGGTACTGGTGGTAACTGACTCTGACCAACCAGAGCCAGTGCTATGATAAAAGACACTTAGAATACAGTGAAAACACCTACATACACTAGGGAACACTATGCGTTGGGGTACCCCTGTGATTAGGATGACCTCCTCTGTAAGTCCCTAGTACATAATAGGGCAGGGGGATTAAAACTACCTCTTAAAACGTGCTACAGGGCGCGTTTGCACAGTGGTGAAGGGAGGGGGGCCTGAGGTGACATGTGTAAAACGCGCCCGTGGCGCGTTTTAAGTTGCGGGATTAAGTCCCCTTGAATCCTGAGGGTCCCTGGGGCCCAACTAGCCCCAACTAGCCCCCAGGTACCTACAGTTAGGACCACAGAGCTGAGTTGCAGAGAGGCGTTCCGAGGCCATGCACCTTTTTTCACCTCTGCAACGCAACTCTGTTGTGCTTACTGAAGGTACCTGGTGGGCTAGTTGGCCCCCAGGGTCCCTCAGGATTCAAGGGGAATTAATTCCCCAACTTAAAACGCACCGCAGGGCGTGTTTGCGCACATGTCACCTGAGGCCCCGCCCCTTCCTTCACCACTGTGCAAACGCGCCCCGGGGGATTAGGTCACCTTGAATCACCTTGAATCCTGAGGGTCCCTGTGGCCCAACTAGCCCACCAGGTACTTCCAGTAAGCACCACAGGCCTGCGTTGCAACGCCTGTAACAAATTGTGCAGTTGTGTTTAGGTAATGAAGGGGGTCATGCTGGGGGTAGTGTTTTAGGGTTTAGGGTAGTGCAGTGGTGTTTGTGTAGTGTAGGGGGTCATGCTGGGGGTAGATTTAGGGTTTAGGGTAGGGCACTGGTGTTTCGGTAGTGTAGGGAGTCGTGCTGGGGGAGTGTTTTAGGGTTTAGGGTAGGGTAGTGCAGTGATGTTTGGGTAGTGTAGGGGGTACTGCTGGGGATAGTGTTTTAGGGTTTAGGGTAGTGCAATGGTGTTTGGGTAGTGTAGGGGGTACTGCTGGGGGTAGTGTTTTAGGGTTTAGGGTAGTGCAGTGGTGTTTGTGTAGTGTAGGGGGTACTGCTGGGGTTAGTGTTTTAGGGTTTAGGGTAGTGCAATGGTGTTTGGGTAGTGTAGGGGGTACTGCTGGGGGTAGTGTTTTAGGGTTTAGGGTAGTGCAGTGGTGTTTGTGTAGTGTAGGGGGTACTGCTGGGGGTAGTGTTTTAGGGTTTAGGGTAGTGCAGTGGTGTTTGGGTAGTGTAGGGGTTCGTGCTGGGGCTAGTTTTTTAGGGTTTAGGGTAGTGAAGTGGTGTTTGTGTAGTATAGGGGGTAGTGTTTTAGGGTTTAGGGTAGTGCAGTGGTGTTTGTGTAGTGTAGGGGGTCGTGCTGGGGGTAGTGTTTTAGGGTTTAGGGCAGTGCAGTGGTGTTTGGGCAGTGTAGGGGGTCTTGCTGGGGGTGGTGTTTCAGGGTTTAGGGCAGTGGTGTTCGGGCAGTGTAGGGGTCTTGCTGGGGGTGATGTTTCAGGGTTTAGGGCAGTGCAGTGGTGTTCGGGCAGTGTAGGGGTCTTGCTGGGGGTAGTGTTTCAGGGTTTAGGGCAGTGCAGTGGTGTTCGGGCAGTGTAGGGGTCGTGCTTGGGCTGGTGTTTCAGGGTTTAGGGCTGTGCAGTAGTGTTCGGGCAGTGTAGGGGGTCGTGCAGGGGGTGGTGTTTCAGGGTTTAGGGCAGTGCAGTGGTGTTCGGGCAGTGTAGGGGGTCATGCTGGGGGTGGTGTTTCAGGGTTTAGGGCAGTGCAGTGGTGTTCGGGCAGTGTAGGGGGTCTTGCCGGGGGTGGTGTTTCAGGGTTTAGGCAGTGCAGTGGTGTTTGGGCAGTGTAGGGGGTCATGCTGGGGCTGGTGTTTCAGGGTTTAGGGCAGTGCAGTGGTGTTCGGGCAGTGTAGGGGGTCTTGCTGGGGGTGGTGTTTCAGGGTTTAGGGCAGTGCAGTGTGTCGGGCAGTGTAGGGGGTCTTGCTGGGGGTGATGTTTCAGGGTTTAGGGCAGTGCAGTGGTGTTTGGGCAGTGTAGGTGGTCTTGCTGGGGGTAGTGTTTCAGGGTTTAGGGCAGTGCAGTGGTGTTCGTGCAGTGTAGGGGGTCGTGCTGGGGATGGTGTTTCAGGGTTTAGGGCACTGCAGTGGTGTTCGTGCAGTGTAGGGGGTCGTGCAGGGAATGGTGTTTCAGGGTTTAGGGCAGTGCAGTGGTGTTCGGGCAGCGTAGGGGGTCGTGCTGGGGGTGGTGTTTCAGGGTTTAGGGCAGTGCAGTGGTGTTCGGGCAGCTTAGGGGGTCGTGCACGGGGTGGTGTTTCAGGGTTTAGGGCAGTGCAGTGGTGTTCGGGCAGTGTAGGGGGTCGTGCACGGGGTGGTGTTTCAGGGTTTAAGGCAGTGCAGTGGTGTTCGGGCAGTGTAGGGGGTCATGCTGGGGCTGGTGTTTCAGGGTTTAGGGCAGTGCAGTGGTGTTCGGGCAGTGTAGGGGGTCGTGCTGGGGCTGGTGTTTCACGGTTTAGGGCAGTGCAGGGGTGTTCGGGCAGTGTAGGGGGTCGTGCTGGGGCTGGTGTTTCAGGGTTTAGGGCAGTGCAGTAGTGTTCGGGCAGTGTAGGCGGTCGTGCTGGGGCTGGTGTTTCAGGGTTTAGGCAGTGCAGTGGTGTTCGGGCAGTGTAGGGGTCGTGCAGGGGCTGGTGTTTCAGGGTTTAGGGCAGTGCAGTGGTGTTCGGGCAGTGTAGGGGGTCTTGCTGGGGGTGGCATTTCAGGGTTTAGTGCAGTGGTGTTCGGGCAGTGTAGGGGTTCTTGCTGGGGGTGGTGTTTCAGGGTTTAGGGCAGTGCAGTGGTGTTCGGGCAGTGTAGGGGGTCGTGCTGGGGCTGGTGTTTCAGGGTTTAGTGCAGTGGTGTTCGGGCAGTGTAGGGGTTCTTGCTGGGGGTGGTGTTTCAGGGTTTAGGGCAGTGCAGTGGTGTGCAAACTGTGCAAACGCGCCCCTTGGCGCGTTTTAAGTTGGGGGATTAGGTCACCTTGAATCCTGAGGGTCCCTGTGGCCCAACTAGCCCACCAGGTACTTCCAGTAAGCACCACAGGCCTGCGTTGCAACGCCTGTAACAAATTGTGCAGTTGTGTTTAGGTAATGAAGGGGGTCGTGCTGGGTGTAGTGTTTTAGGGTTTAGGGTAGTGCAGTGGTGTTTGTGTAGTGTAGGGGGTCATGCTGGGGGTAGATTTAGGGTTTAGGGTAGGGCAGTGGTGTTTCGGTGGTGTAGGGAGTCGTGCTGGGGGTAGTGTTTTAGCGTTTAGGGTAGTGCAGTGGTGTTTGTGTAGTGTACGGAGTACTGGTGGGGGTAGTGTTTTAGGGTTTAGGGTAGTGCAGTGGTGTTTGGGTAGTGTAGGGGTTCGTGCTGGGGCTCGTTTTTTAGGGTTTAGAGTAGTGCAGTGGTGTTTGTGTAGTGTAGGGGGTAGTGTTTTAGGGTTTAGGGTAGTGCAGTGGTGTTTGTGTAGTGTAGGGTGTTTTGCTGCGGGTAGTGTTTCAGGGTTTAGGGCAGTGCAGTGGTGTTCGTGCAGTGTAGGGGGTCGTGCTGGGGCTGGTGTTTCAGGGTTTAGGGCAGTGCAGTAGTGTTCGGGCAGTGTAGGGGGTTGTGCAGGGGGTGGTGTTTCAGGGTTTAGGGCAGTGCAGTGGTGTTCAGGCAGTGTAGGGGGTCGTGCTGGGGCTGGTGTTTCAGGGTTTAGGGCAGTGCAGTGGTGCTCGGGCAGTGTAGGGGGTCCTGCTGGGGGTGGTGTTTCAGGGTTTAGGGCAGTGCAGTGGTGTTCGGGCAGTGTAGGGGTCATGCAGGGGGTGTTGTTTCAGGGTTTAGGGCAGTTCAGTGGTGTTTGGGCAGTGTAGGGGGTCGTGCTGGGGCTGGTGTTTCAGGGTTTAGGGCAGTGCAGTGGTGTTCGGGCAGTGTAGGGGGTCTTGCTGGGGTGGTGTTTCAGGGTTTAGGGCAGTGGTGTTCGGGCAGTGTAGGGGGTCTTGCTGGGGGTGATGTTTCTGGGTTTAGGGCAGTGCAGTGGTGTTTGGGCAGTGTAGGGGGTCTTGCTGGGGTAGTGTTTCAGGGTTTAGGGCAGTGCAGTGGTGTTCGTGCAGTGTAGGGGGTCGTGCTGGGGATGGTGTTTCAGGGTTTAGGGCAGTGCAGTAGTGTTCGGGCAGCGTAGGGGGTCGTGCAGGGGTGGTGTTTCAGGGTTTAGGGCAGTGCAGTGGTGTTCGGGCAGTGTAGGGGTCGTGCTGGGGCTGGTGTTTCAGGGTTTAGGGCAGTGCAGAGGTGTTCGGGCAGTGGAGGGGGTCGTGCTATGGCTGGTGTTTCACGGTTTAGGGCAGTGCAGTGGTGTTCGGGCAGTGTAGGGGGTCGTGCTGGGGCTGGTATTTCAGGGTTTAGGGCAGTGCAGTGGTGTTCGGGAAGTGTAGGCGGTCGTGCTGGGGCTGGTGTTTCAGGGTAGTGCAGTGGTGTTCGGGCAGTGTAGGGGGTCGTGCAGGGGCTGGTGTTTCAGGGTTTAGGGCAGTGCAGTGGTGTTCGGGCAGTGTAGGGGGTCTTGCTGGGGGTGGCATTTCAGGGTTTAGTGCAGTGGTGTTCGGGCAGTGTAGGGGTTCTTGCTGGGGGTGGTGTTTCAGGGTTTAGGGCAGTGCAGTGGTGTTCGGGCAGTGTAGGCGGTCGTGCTGGGGCTGGTGTTTCAGGGTAGTGCAGTGGTGTTCGGGCGTTGTAGGGGGTCGTGCTGGGGCTGGTGTTTCAGGGTTTAGGGCAGTGCAGTGGTGCTCGGGCAGTGTAGGGGGTCATGCTGGGGGTGGTGTTTCAGGGTTTAGGGTAGTGCAGTGGTGTTCGGGCAGTGTAGGGGGTCATGCTGGGGCTGATGTTTCAGGGTTCTGGGCAGTGCAGTGGTGTTCGGGCAGTGTAGGGGGTAGTGCAGGGGCTGGTGTTTCAGGGTTTAGGGCAGTGCAGTGGTGTTCGGGCAGTGTAGGGGGTCGTCCAGGGGCTGGTGTTTCAGGGTTTAGAGCAGTGCAGTGGTGTTCGGGCAGTGTAGGGGGTCTTGCAGGGGCTGGTGTTTCAGGGTTTAGTGCAGTGGTGTTCGGGCAGTGTAGGGGTTCTTGCTGGGGGTGGTGTTTCAGGGTTTAGGGCAGTGCAGTGGTGTCCGGGCAGTGTAGGGGGTCATGCTGGGGCTGGTGTTTCAGCGTTTAGGGCAGTGCAGTGGTGTTCGGGCAGTGTAGGGGGTCGTGCTGGGGCTGGTGTTTCAGGGTTTAGGGCAGTGCAGTGGTGTTCGGGCAGTGTAGGGGGTCATGCTGGGGCTGGTGTTTCAGGGTTTAGGGCAGTGCAGTGGTGTTCGGGCAGTGTAGGGGGTCGAACAGGGGCTGGTGTTTCAGGGTTTAGGGCAGTGCAGTGGTGTTCAGGGAAGTGTAGGGGGTCGTGCTGGGGGTAGTGTTTTAGGATTTAGGGTAGTGCAGTGGTGCTTGTGTAGTGTAGGGGGTCGTGCTGAGGGTAGTGTTTTATGGTTTAGGGTAGTGCAGTGGTGTTTGGGTAGTGTAGGGGTCGTGCTGGGGGTAGTGTTTTAGGGTTTAGGGTAGTGCAGTGGTGTTTGTGTAGTGTAGGGGGTCATGCTGGGGGTAGTGTTTTAGGGTTTAGGGTAGTGCAGTGGTGCTTGTGTAGTGTAGGGGGTCGTGCTGGGGGTAGTGTTTTAGGGTTTAGGGTAGTGCAGTGGTGTTTGTGTACTGTAGGGGGTCATGCTTTTAGGGTAGTGCAGTGATGTTTGGATAGTGTAGGGGTCGTGCTGGGGGTAGTGTTTTAGGGTTTAGGGTAGTGCAGTGGTGTTTTTGTAGTGTAGGGGGTCATGTTTTAAGATGCAACGCTCTAATACCTGACCAGTCTGCACTACATAAAACTGCAAAAAACTAAAAATAAAAAGTGTTTTGAACACTTTTGTCATTGGGCTATATGTGGGCTACATCTTGGTAATATTTGTGCTACATTTGGGCTCTTTTTCTCTGGTGGCCATCTTGGAAGACTTCTTTGTTATGAAGTTTCCTAATTTCCTCATTTACTGCAGTCTCCTCAGTAGGAAATGCTTTCAGTTTTTACTTTGATTCCATCAAGAAGGCTTTCAGATGTGTCTCACATTTGCCATAAATTCAGAATGTTAGCACTCTAGTTGCTCATTAGATCACTGTAGAAAAGCTACTGCTCACCAGGGAGTTAACTGGAAGTCTGCTGCTGGTATTGAAAGTGATTGTTTCAGTCTGCATGTCAGAATTTTCTAATGAAATAGAAGAGGATTTGAGATCTCACTTAAAACATGCCCTAATTTTTCTTTCTGCAGCACTAACCATCATTTCTATTTCAAAAAGAACCCCTCATTTTGTTCCTTTTAAATGAAATGTTTTAAGTGTTACCGGTTTATTCCAATCAAGATGGCTTCAGGTGTGCCATACTTTTGTCATAAGTGAGGCTGGTAGCGCTCTAGTTGTTCTTTAGAACACTCTGGGAAGCTGCAGTAGAACACAAAGGCATCAACTGGCAGGCTGCTCCTGTTGAAATATAACAGGAAGATATTTGAGATCACACTTGAAACATGTCCTAATTTTTCTTTCTACAGCACTAACCATAATTTCTATGACAAAATGAACCCCATCATTTTGTTCCTTTTTAAATTAAATGTTTTAAGTGTTACCAGTTTATTCCAATCAAGATGGCTTCAGGTGTGCCATACTTTTGTCATAAGTAAGGCTGTTAGCACTCTAGTTGTTCTTTAGAACACTCTGGGAAGCTGCAGTAGAACACAAAGGAATCAACTGACAGTCTCTGCCCTTGTTGGATGTGCATGTTTTACTGAGAATGTCAGACTTCATTCTCACATGACTGAGAAAGATAATGTGAATTTACAGAAAATATGCTCTCATTTTAGCTTCTGGAGCACCTTCCAAAACTCTATGGGACAAGCATGTGAAAATAGTTTTCTCTCAAACATGATTCATGATATCACAGCAGAAGGTTTTTCACAGGGTAAAATCACCTTAGAACACACCACAATTCCTGAAAATAGTATGGTACCATCAACAAATGAATTCTAATGTAACTAAAGTCTGTTATCACCCTTTATAGTTCTCCTTTTGGTAACCCTCAAAATCTTTGATTCACTACAATGCATTTCAATGGGGTACTATCATGTATATTGGTCCCAAGATGGCTGCCAGCAATTCCAGGATGAAGTGCTGACAGCCAATCAGATCTCACAATGACATGTGTGGTTAGGCTCCGCCCAGATATATATGTGATTTTACTTTTGATTTTCTCAGGAACTACTGAACAGATTTACACCATTTAACCAAAGGGCATGACTCTGAACCAAGGGCTACCTCTTTGCCAAATTTGGTGTAATTCCGTTCAGCAGTTCGGGCTGTAGCTGCGATGAAAGGTTTCTATGGAAAATTGCATGGGGAAAACACGTTTTGGGACCCCCCTTTTTTCTTGGCCCCCACTTGACGAATCACCCCGAAATTTTCAGGATAGGAGCGGACCGGAGCGGGCCATAAGTTTTGAAAATTTCGCGAAGATTCGTCAACCGGCGCCAAAGTTATTTCAAATAGAATGTTGTGGATTTCCTATGGAAAATAGGTCCTAACTATAACTATCTACTGGCGACCGACAGTAGATAATATATAAATATATATATCTGCTTCATTGATCTGCCTATTTGCTTCCACACTCTTCAACGGGTGCTCTGGTCACGCGAGGGCAGTCTCGCTTAAATATTTCGCTCCCACTCTCAAAAGAAAAAGACCAGCACTCGTGTTGGGGGTAAATCCTAATCTGGATTTAATCGCACAGTTAGTACAAACAAACGCGTTTCGGCATTGAGCATTCGTCGGTGTCAGCGTTCGCCACACTAACGGCATCATTTATGTCAATTACATTACATCAACAGCATAGACGGACAAAAATCTGCAAGTATTACTGCAGGCGCCATATTGGAACGTGCAATTTCATCATTACACCTATACTACACATATTTACAAGCAGTGTGCTCTATTTTAGTTTCACACTTGCGCAATCCACTGCATATTTAATTTTCCTGCTTATCTATTCAAGGGTATATACCCTGTTTCCCATAATTTCGCCCTGGATACGTGTCGATGGTGTTTCGACCCCATAGACTGCAGGGGGTCTCATCAGGACCTAACAATGAGGGACACCTGAATAAATAACAGTTGGCTGTCAGGGTGATGAAGTGCACACCATTAAAATAAGTGGTTCAAGACTTTGGGGCCGATTCCGATCTGGGCCGGAAATCTCTCAGACCGAGCCGGATCCGGAGAGATTTCCGACCGAGCCGAACTCCTGCAGTCCGACCGAGCGAGTACGATGCGGCCATATGCTGCCCGACTCGATTCGGTCGGACTCCCATTGAAGTCAATGGGAGCCGGTCGTAAAACGCGTACACGGGCTCCCATTGACTGAATGGGCACGTCGCAAACAGGGGGGCCCCCTACAGTGGGTACGCGCCCGTGCGACTTGCACCGCACATGCATGTTGTCCACCCTGTGTGCGACTCGTAAGGCTACGCGTGCAGGGTGCTCCGACACGGACCCCCGAAGTCCGGCTCCGACAGCTCTTTGGAGCCGGACGCTATGAGTCGGTCGGGCTGTTCGAAGCGTGCATCGTACTTGCTCGGTCGGGGAACGTCTCCATTGCGTGGTGCGAGTCGTGTCTGTACGAGTCAGTCGGAGCGGTCGGACCCGGGAACGAGTCAGTCGGCGATTTCGCATACGCTCGCATCGTACTTGCTCGCGCGGATGCCCGTACGAATCGGTCGGAAACTAGGCCTCCAAATCGGATCCGGTAAAGCCGAATCCGATTCGGTGCCCTACCGGCCGAGATTGGAATCGGCCCCAGAGTGTTAAGAGAAAAGATACTCACATGGGGCCCAGCCGGGCACCCTGTGAGGGGAGGGGGGACTGACAGTCTTTGCGGTGTGGTAAAGGTATACGTCCGTATTTCATAAGTTAAACAACCGACAATCCTTTGTTTCAATTACAATCCCAAATGTGAAAGCGAGAGAAAATTAATCTCGTGTCAGTTCTTTTGAGTGCGTCCGCCGTAATCAGCCAATACTGTGGGAAGCAATCAACCCATTTAGTGACAGACCGTCTCTGATCGGCCTCATTCTGTAGAAGTCTTGTCAAGGCAGATGGCAAAAGTTGTCCAGTACAGTGGTTTTGGGACCTTGGCAGAAAATGCAATTCTCAGTCACTGACAATTTCTCGGTCCACATTTCAGTCCAGTATTTCCTTACTCACTGTGTGCTCCTTAGGGCTGGACTGAGCCACTTGGAACAAGGCCAAGACTAATTAGCAGATGGTAGTCTTACTAAGTGCTCTATTCCAATTCACAATCAAAAGGGAGGACTTTCAGTCCAAATTTAAAAGCATTTGATCCAAAATCTAAGAAACAATCCTCCCAACATAGACACTCCTTCATAAGGAAACTTGTGCAAGATGAAAACAGTCAATAAAAAAGCAATATTATTTTTACACAATCTTTTAAAGATGGGCAAGGTATTTACTTATCTGTGTTAATTCCTCCATTGTGGCATGACTTGATAGACTGCTCAAATCATATGTCTTGCCTACTCACTAAGATACATGTGCCGGTCAGGACAAGAATGTTAGACTAATACATTCAAACACCACCTTTGTAACATTTTGGATGCTGGGGATTTTTAACTTGGACATCAAACACATTGGCATGACAATTTCGGAAGCAATTGGATTCTGGACGTTGAAGAAGTTAACCCCAGCTCTAGTCTTATGGATAAAATCTGCAAATATGGGCATTCACATCAGTACCTAATATGTTTGGCTTATAGACATTCCATCGCTGAGTGAGGGGCTGTGACCCACACCTCACTATTATAAAGTAACACTTTCATAAATCTATGGATTTCTCAGGCATATCGCAGATGCAGTACACATAGAAAAAGCAGAAAATCAGGAGAAATAAAAGTATCTACGAATACTTGTAAATCTGAAGCAGTGTCCAAAAGCCATAGGTGTTGCGTGGGAACACCCATAACAACACCCATGACATGCCCCTTTGACGCAGTGTACTGCATGGAAGAGAGACATATTTGCAAGGTGAAGTAAAGCCATGCAAAGTGGCTTTGCATGGCTTTGTGAATATGGTCCAGCACACACCACCACCGGAGTATCAAAAAAAATGATGCTCCGATGGCGCTAGGGGCCTGTAAATATATCCCTCGGATTCTATCTTAATGTCCTTTCTGAAAACAATAATGTAGGTTATTTTGGCGACTGGGCTTTAGATGTGGAGTACTCACTAGTATATTTTAGAAGGTTTTGTAAAATATTGAGTTTTTGGGAAATCAAAGCTGTAACATCCGAATACAGCAAAGCAAAGTTCGTAATGTGTGAAACCTTGGAGAGTTAATTTCTCACTCCACAATCAGAAATACAGAGAAGAAACAAAACAATGCCTAAAAAGAATCCTGCTGTACACTTCTATTTGTCTGAAAGCAGATCCTTTTCCCACCACATTTAACTAGATTCACACTGCATGTGGTATTTTAGTACATTAACTTAATCAATGCCAGTGGTCCCAACTTGGCAATCTGATTAAGAGAGTGAAAAATCTGGGCAAGTTCGAGAAACCACCAAAAAAACACCTGAAAATAATGCAGACATATTTTGCAATCAAAACCATGCTATAAGCCAATGTGATACATGTTATGTTATGTTAATTGAGTTTATAAGGTGCACAGCTACCCCAAGGGGTTTCCCTGTGCCAGCCTGGAAAGGAAAAGAAAGACCGAAAGAGGGGATTACTGGTTAAACAACCAAGTTTTCAGACATCTGTGAAAGTTCTCATAAACTGTTTCTTTCCGTAGTGACATGGGAAGAGAGTTCCACAGGGAAGGTCCTAGGTAGGCAAAGGACCGCCCACCCATGCACGTCAATCTGATTCTAGGGACCGCAAATTTCATCTAAGTTGTAGAACGGAGGGGGTGTGAAGAAGTGTAGGGTTGAACTAAAGATTGCAGGTATTGAGGGGCTGAGCCGGTTTTGATTTTAAACATGTAGCTCAAGGCTTTGAATTTGATACGATTCTCCACCTTGAGCCAGTGAAGGTTGCGAAGAGAACCACAAATAGAGGCAGCCCTTGGTACCTGGCAGAGCAGTCTAGCGGCTGCATTGTGCACCATCTGCGGTCTTTGTAACACATCCTTGTTTGTGCCCAAGTATAGAATGTTACCGTAGTCCAGCCTAGAAGTAACAAGGGCCTGGACTGCGGTTCTCTGAGTAGAGAAGGGAAGCATCCAAAGAATCTTCTTTAGCCATTTAAGGATGGTAAAGCAGGTTGAGGCCACCTTCACGACTTGCTGCTTCATTGATAGCTGATCATCAATGACAAAGCCTAGGTTACGGACTTGATGAGTGGGCTGGGGTAAGAAACCCCTTTCCGAAGGCCAGTGCTGTGGACCCCAGAGATCTTGTTTTTTCCCCAAAATCAGGACTTCCGTTTTTCTCCGTTTAGTTTGAGTAAGTTCGCTTGCATCCAAGATGCAATTTTCCTAAAACCAAACTGGAGAGTAAATGGCTCGGATTCCTTCACTGCAGAGAGGGAAAAAATTATCTGGGTATCATCCGCATATGAAAATAAGGACAGCCCTGCCTCTTCGGCAATCACCGCTAGAGGGCGAGCATAGACATTAAACAGTAGAGGGCTTAATACAGAGCCTTGGGGTACTCCATATGGGGATGGGTGGATTTTAGAGCTGGCCGTGGAAGAAAAAACCTGAAACGTACGGTTAACCAAGACGGAGCAGAGCCATTTGAGTGCAGGGCCGTCGATGCCCAAAGATTGCAAAGCTTTTAGTAACAAGGTGTGTGACACCGTGTCAAATGCTTTTAAACGAGAATGGATCAGGAAAATATATATTGCTGTTATTTGCCCATTGCTAGACCCTGCCTAGGATCCTCTTTAAAACATTTAACCAGAAATATCCAAAGGTTTTATGGATCATATGATATTACATCAGATATTGACATTTTTCAGAAGGAACTTGTCACCTTTAGCCAGGTTTGCAAGTAAGTCAGCCAGGCTCTCAGAGAAATAACAAAAAATATTGGAAAACACCCCCCCCCCTTAAGAGACACACATAGACCAATGGTCTTTCCATGTTTCAAACTGCTCAAATAATTTAAAAAAATATTCTTTAGCATTAGGATCCACTTCTTGGTGGGTCAACATCAAACAGCCCACTTGGGGCCAGATGTACGGCCATTTGATTTTGCAAGTCTCTAATTGTGATTATTTACAACTTGCAATTAGAGACTTGCAAAATCGAATGTACTAATGGGTCTGGGATACATTTGGCAATTCCCAAATGGGTCACAAATGGACCTGCCTCATCAATATTCATGAGGCAGATCGCAATTTGTGACTCATTGGGAATGGCTACAATCACAGGGATGGTGGCCTGCTGGGGTCAGCACACCACCATGTCTGTGATTGCTTTTTAAATAAAGCAATAGTTTGTTTTGTAATGCAGGTTGTTTTCTTTAAAGTAAAATGGGCTGTGTTTCAAAAATAAAAACGAAAACATTTCTTTTTATTTTTTTAAAGTAGGCAGTGGTCCGTGGGACCAATGACTGCTCCGAAAACAATTTTGTACTACCATTCACAAAGGGAAACGGGCCGTTTGCGACCAGAAAAAAGCATTTTTAAATGTACAAAGCCCTATTTACAATTTGGTAAGCTGTTACCGAATCGCAAATTGGGTTTGCGAGTCTCTATTAGGAAGGGACACGCCAAGGGCATCCCTTCCTAATAACGAGCTGCAGGGGCATGTATGAATGTTTTGAGACCGGAATGCATTTGCAAAACATTCCTCCTTTACCGACTCCGTGAAGGAGGTGGTAACCCATTCACAAACAGGAAGGGGTCCCCAAGAGACCCCTTCCACTTTGTGAATGTGGGCACCAACATTTTGTAAGAGCAGGCAGTGGTCTCACGGACCACTAACTACTCTTAAAAAATGAAAAGGAAACTTTTCAATTTTTCTTTTTTAAATGCATCTTGTTCTCCTTTAAGGAAAACGGGCTGCATTTAAAAATTAAAAACTGCTTTATTTAAAAGCAGTCACCGACATGGTGGTCTGCTGACCCCAGCAGGCCGCCATCCCTGTGAGTGCCGGCCATTCCCAATCGGTCGTAAATTCCCGCCTGCCTCATGAATATTAATGAAGCAGGCCCCTTGAAACCCATTGGGAATCACAAACACTGTAAAACCCACTGTTGTACATAAATGTTTGCGATTTCCTAATATCGAATCGTAAAAATTTGCTATCAGGAAATCGCGAACGGAAGTCTATGTACATCTGACCCATAATCCCCTAGCATCGACTTTCCAGTTGAAATGACTCTCCACTGGCATCCAAATGTCTCATCTGCCTCAGCACCAATATCTTAGACACTAATGATTTGGAAATCCTAGCATTGATGTACTCCCTATGTTTTAACTGCTCTTTAATTTATCTTCAAGAATCATATCTAATCTATGCCCTTTTACTTGCATCACATTAAACTAATTATCAGGATTCGTAGAGGTGACATAAGCTTATTTTTGAGATTACAAATACAGGGCCAAAATACACCTTTAAGCCCACCATTGAGACTAACTCGCTGTTGGACACCACACATTTCTGATCTCACTAAAGTCAGCAACCCCTAAATCGGTTTCAACCTCCCAAATGTCAAAGTGGTCTAATGGCAACATTCATATCCAATCAAATTTGCTGGTTGAACCGACCAGGTCCTAAACACAAGTTTATATCATACCTAGTCCTAAAGCCTGTGTGTCCCCGATTTTAAAGAGAATACACATTGCAATCCAACTCAGCACTGCTTGTTCAAAGCTGGCATCTACATCCTTAGTTTAATACTAAACATTTCAAAGGCACAAGTTAAATGACTAAATAGGTTCCGTTGACAGAAGAACACGTCCAGGGGTTCACTGGCAATGGCGAGGGGCTCAGACATTTCTCAAGGTTTACAACAATCAATAACATTTCTTTTTGTTGTATCATTTTTTAAAAGACAAACGCTTTTTATGGCACCTACCTTCATACTTATCTAGTGCTGAACCCTAACTCGGCCAGGTGATCAAACAGGAATATCATTCTTGCCTGTACTAAGTTTTATGAGTGGGGCAATTCGCAAACATCATATTGCTGTACAGAAGAATGCCAGCTCAGCTAAGAGCAACGTTTTTTTCCACCGAGAGCAGAACAAACAAGCATTTGCAATGCAATCAGTCTCGCCTTTGGGACCTTAAATGTATTTAGCTATGAAGCACATTAGCCTGGGTGCTGAAACATCTACTGTTCTAGCAGTACCACCCTTCACTGCCCTTGTTACAACTTCAAAGAGACTCGTTTAAGTTGTTTCAGAGTATCATCATGTCAGACCTAAAGCATTTTCATTGTTATATACAACAAAGCCATATATGGTGCTTATTTATCATATGCAACTAACTACCATTGACAAAGCAAATAATCTAAACAACCTAACAAGCTCACACACTTGTTCTCCGCCTTCCGAGCCCTGCTCAGCTTTCTACTTGCTTTTTAATTCCGAGCAAGCTTTCCCAGGTCAGGGGCCTCCCCTTTCTAGCCAGGGGGACTATAAACAGGGGCGTAGCTCCCATTGGTGCAGCAGGTGCAGTGGCACCAGGATTCAGTGCCCGAGAGGCACGTTGAACCCTGATAATGGTTATATTTCACTAACCCAAAAGCAGTCATGGCCATTTTATTGCTCGCACCACGGCCCATGGTAAACTTGCTAAGCTACTGACTTTAAAACCTCCCTGTGGTAAAAATCCCAGGCTCTTGTCTCTAAAATGTTAGATTGCTCTCAATTAGGAAAATCTTCGACAATCCGCCCCTTTGACATACAAGGCGCTCTCTTCCTCACAATCACTTCATAAAACTCATTCAACCGTTCCAATGCGATTACCAACTTCTGCCATCCTCTCCTGCGTCTAGTAGCAGCGCCTTGACGTGTCATGCCAGCGGCCCAGGCGCTATAATACAAAAGAAATTACACCAGTGGCAGTGCGTCCATTGGGGCGTTGCCCCACTAATGCCACGCACACATGGCCACAACGCCACATTCTTCCTCGTTAGCGTAACGTTACAGTTCAGTCCTGACTCGAAATCGGGCCGGCTGGATGCCCGAGTCAGTCAGGACGCTGAAGGGGGTGGGGCAGCATTGACTGACAGTAGCGCTACTAGCGCAGCAGGCCCAGCAGCAATAGTGCGCATGTTCGGGTTTGAGCTGGTCATTTTTCCGACCATCCCGAACATGCGCAATAGTAGCCTGCAGTGCCCTGCACATTAGGAGAGTGAGCTAGGGTGAGGGTTGCTACAGCCAGTGGCCGCAGCCCCCGGTCTCCTATGGGTGGGGACAGTCCCTGCTCAGGCCAATCCTGGCGCTGCTGGAGCAGCGTCTGGATTGGCTGAGAGGGGTTGCCATCTGCCAGCCGCTCCAGTGACGCAGAAGAAGACGTTGAAGGCAGGCGCAACGCGGGAGTCGGGATCCCGGCCCGAACCCGGTAAGTTTTCTTTTAATACTTTATTTTTAACCCCCCGGCCCCCACCCCGCGCGACACCCTAGCCCCCCGCGAATCGCGACTGGTGCACACTGCACAGTGACGTTTGACGATCCAACCAGTAGACGCAAAGACCACAAAAGCAAAAAAGTGCTGCGAGCTGGAGAGGAAACAAAAGGTAGGGAGTGCAAAATTACACTTGAAATTAAAATTAGGTCAGAGAGTTTGTAATGACTAATGTGGCCTGCCTGCGGGAGTGCTTTCTTTTAGAAAAGAACCTGCGAACGTCGTGTATATGGTGTTGTTTAAAACTTAAGAAGTTTGAATTGTAGCCGAGAAAGAATGGTGGCCGGGAGGCCTTTCAGTAAGGATAGTGTAGTGCACCTGTAAAGGTTTGGTGTGTGGTAAAGTCAGCCCAGAGTGGGCCCGAGAAAGACTTACTGTTGTAGTTTAGCTCTGTCCAAGATACGGGAACAGTCTCTGTGGTCAGAAAGAGGAGTGCTGTGCTGTCAGGCGCTCGCTCCTTGTGGTCTAAATATAGGCCGGGAAGACCTAATGGGAGGTCAGCGTCTGGAGTAGAGAGCGATTTTGTGTGTGACCGTGACACACAAAATCGCTTTCTGACCCCAGAGGCCCTCGCACCCATGACTCCGAACGGACTGCCTCGTAGCAAGATTAAAGCAGGGACATTCCAGTCATAGAGGGGACGGGAGATGAATTCAGAGAGCCATGATCAAGTAGAACTCTATTTTATATTAGTATTGTCATTAAGATAATGAATATGTCAAGCATGCAACTCAAAGTGATTGTACAAAAGGTTGTTTAAAATGCGCTGGTTTTAGCTCGTCATTACTTGCATTACATTTATTTGTAAAAGCGCTTGAACCCCGGAGGGGAAACCACGCAGTAAAACCTCCACAGATAGGTAGTCGATTCACAAACACTAGGTTGACACAGATTATTATACATGCAGGAGAACATATGTAGAATATAGATTTCCATGATTCGCAAGTGGCAGAAATGGAAGCACCATGCACGCAACACCTTTCACATTTAAAATGAACATGAATTTCATCTACATTTTGTACAAATGTGTTGACCAACGGTTGTGTGTAGATCTCGCTAAGAGGACAGCAATGCATCAATTTCCTCATGATAGAATGCTACTTGCATCGCTATCAAATGAAAATCAGTTGTTTGCGTAGTTCACTCCTTGTTCGAATAATACCCGTTTGTTCCAGATGACACTTAAGTCACAATTATTGGGAAGTAAATATAAAGATGCTGCTGTGCAGGTGTGTTAATGACTAATGAAGTATGCTGTTGGTGTTGCATTAGAGCACACGTGAGTTACTGGACATTACAGGGAGGAGCTTTCTCAAGGTCTTCAGAAAATGCACAGAGCTTGTCTGCAGAGTGCCAAATAAATGCCATGGGCACACAAGCGGTGTAAATACTAATACAAGTACCGAGTGTGGGTACGGCTCCATAATAGTGCCACTGCCATGCACAAGCACTCCACAAATGATTGCGAGCCTTGAGAAAGCACTTGATTCTGCTGGTTCATGATGTATTCGCTGGGTTTTGCTCCAGGGGTGTTTTTCTATCCAGAACAGTGTTTGGAACTTTATTTTGTCAATGGTGACATTTTATACTCTTGAACATGCATTGGTGCTTTATTTATGTAGCCATAGTTTTTGACTTGTGTTTTGTGGAGGCGATAATCTTTTGCCAATTGCGTCTTCACAACGCACCCTCCTTTTGCAGTACGGGCTCGCGCGCTTCGCTTCTTGCATTAAGGTACAACATTTTTTGCCCCACCACTGTCAAAATCCACCAGCCACCACTGAATGACACACCACGGTATCACCTCATTCATCTCACTTAGCAGCACCTGGTTTCACTCTGAGGTTTTTTCCCTGTGGTTTGCTTCTCTGTTTCTCGTAAAATACATTCTTTACACGGCACGTGCACAGGTCCTGGGCCCGCACATCTCTTTTCCTCAAAATGTCAGCTCGTTATTGCAACCATAGGTCCCATATATTGTATTCAACACAGAATCCGAGGTCCAAAAGCTCTGCCCACTGGGCAAGGGGATGCAGAGGGAGGGTGTGACTTAAGGGTGGGGATTCAAGGCACAGGACAGGTGTGCAGCTTGCAAGGGTGGGGAATTCGAAGGAATGAAGCGCGAGGAAGGACGCTCGAAGGGAAAGGGCATTCAGAGGGAGGTGCGCATGCCAAGGGTGCCAGAGTCGGGTACTTTTTGAAAGGGGTCAATGCAGAAAGACACCTAAGGAGGGAATTTAAAAGAGGTAATTCAGGAGAGGGGGCATCTCCGGTTACCGTTCTAGAAAACTAAATGTCTCTGAGCCCGCCAAAGCAAAAACCCAGGTATTGTGGTGCAAGGGAGAAATAAAAGAAAAAGTTTTTGCAATGCAATATGCACACACAAGGAGCCGCATCTACCCCGACCGAGGATCGAACCCTGGACCCTCTGATTCATACTCTGGTCAGGACCGAGCCAGTGCCTCTGCTCACCTGCCCCTTGAGGTCTCTCACCCTACGGGTGGCAGCTACCCCGTCATTACGTCAACAGGCGCAAGCTCAGCTCTCCGGTGTCTTCGCGGCGCTACAGTGTCTCACTATATACCATAGTGCATGCACTATACTTTGATCCTTTGTGCAGACCTTAGGTTTTACTGTATCCCTCAGCTAAATACTAGCTTTGTGTGGGACACAGCTTGTCCTGTAGAGAGTACACAGACTGCTATATTTACATACTCTACTCTGGGGCACAGGAGTCGTGTAATTATTGGAAGGTAGAGCCGTAGTGCCTACACAACAGTGAAGAGAAGTTAGTGTGAATTACGCAGGCTCTTACTTTTATCACCAGCCAGTCTGTCGTCCATCTTTATGCCGCTTATTGTGTCTTTCTTTGGTCCTCAGCTACCGGCCGCCCGCAGCTTCTGGCACGCGGAGGGCTCGTGCGCCGCACTGTGGAGTCCTACTGGCTACCGGCTGCGCCTACTTCCTGGAGATAAATGCCATGAAGGCGTTTTTTTTATTTCAATATGATTCTTGTAATATCTTATTTAATTAGTTTCATAAAAAGAATGTTTCAAAATATTTACAAAGACAATGCATTAGAGCAATTAACTATTACCCAAAAAGTTTTTCGAGCGAGTTTAGTATTATTTTCAGCACTCTGTACATTAGGTACAACGGGTGTCGGATTGCTCCGCTTACACTGAGATACCGGTTTAGCAAGTCCAAACGGCCGCCTGGTGTGACCTTTCCGGGGGCAGGAGGCGTGTCCTTGAGCACCTGGACTCGTATGCTATTGGCCAATAAGATGCCGGAAGCAGCGCTGGACCTGCACTCGAGGCGCACTCTTTGCTAGTCTTGGGGCAGGTAAACAAACAAGCATTTGCAATGCAATAGGACTCGCATTTACGCAAGACCTATTGCATTGGAAATGGGAGTGCGGGCGGGCGGGAAGGCACGAACGAGAAGGAGGGGCGTGGGGGGGTAGAGAAGTCACAGACTGCGGGAGGGGGCGAGGGGGAGACAGGGAAGAAAATAGTGTTTCGAGTAAAGGGGCCAGTAGCCATGGAAGGATACAAATGACTGACATGGCCGTCAGGGGAGGGACTAACAAGCCTAAAACCAATCGGAAGGCAGCATTTAGAACCTAAGCCAATGAAGAAGATGGGCAGAGAGTGGGTGGAGCTTCCACGAAGCTTCCACACTATACTGAATAGTGCATGCCTCGCAAAGCAAGCAGCGCATGCGCTGCAACGCTAGGCTCGACCTAAAAAGTGGGGTATTAACAGAAAACGTTCAGCCACAACCTCCCATAAAGGCCAGAATTCAAACAGAATCCTTAGAGTTTAAATATTTCTTTTTCAGACACATCCATTAGCCCTTGTCGGTTTTCGCCATGGTTTGAGAACCTTCTTTTAGATGTGTTTTTACTTACATGAAAGTAACCCTTAAATACGAGAATCAAGTTTGACATCTTTAGTCCCTGCCTCCCAAGAACTCAGAGGCCCTATTATTCCCATTAGCACATTCAAAATTCACTCTCATGAGGAATCACTTTCTGTTCGTTCAGGTAGACCTCCTGGAGTTCAGCACTCACTCACTCTTCACACATTCACAGACGGCGCTCTTTTTCTTTTTCTAAGTTCAAGTCAGCCCCTTGCTCTCGTGCACTCCCATGTCCTTCTGGCTTTTGTTTGGATGGGATAAAAAGTAATATTTCTGTTTTTTCAGAGTTTTGCCAATGAAGGAATGGTGAGAAGTATTCAAGGCAGGCCTGGTTCATTCTTGTTGCTGCTGGTTATGTATCTGAACTGGTTCAAACTGGTCCATGAAGTTAGAATTCTCAGGGATTAAAAATACTATAGTAATCTTTTTCATTTTGCATAACCTTTTTGGAAAGTGGGATACCAATTGCGAAAGATCAAGTATAAGCATAATACATATAACAAGTGAAATTAATAGTGGTATGTGTGCCTTGAGTCGCTTCAAAATAATATGTAACAAGAAAAAGCCAAAGTCCACACAATCAAACATCCAACTCATTGTGTTTTTTTATTTTAATGAAGAGGCAGATGGGATTCATAGTAAAAGCTTGAGCTTTAGGTTTTCCACAATATCACTGCAAGATGGGTGAACTGATGTGTGTAATCGTCCATGATAGGCATTGCCATGAAAAATGTGCATTCTAGTGTTTGGGGCCTAAAGGTTTTGACTGACTACGGCTTCAGAGAGGACGGCCCTGCACTATTGGATAGTGCCCAAGGGCAGGACTAGAGGGAGCGGAAAAGAGAGAGCAACCTTTGAAAATGAAGAGTGCTGGCAACATAGGGGCTTTCATCAGTGACTGACATTTCCTCACTGCTGTTTGTGGAACCCTTGCAGTGATGCAAGACAAGATGTAATAGGGCCGGAGGTTGCTTACATTCCATTATATGAACACATTGGTGTTGCTGCTCTGAGGCCTTCCTGCCCATCTAATCACACGCTCACAACCTGTGTCTTGCACTCACGGTGTTAGGTGTGTCCTTGGTCCCTGCAAGAACAAACTCTCAAAAATGCAACTATACATCCTACTCTGAGGACATAGCAGGTGAGGTAGATTCAAGCATAATAACTAGTAACCGCAGATATCACTATGCCAACGTGGCCAGTCATCAAGTAGTCTTTTAGAAAGATGCACTGTAAAAGAAACATTACATTTCAGTCAGCCTTTACAAGGGAGTTTTAAATACACTTAAACAAGGTTTTAATAAAACACGAATTGAAAAGGAATCGGGACCAGTTTAAAGTAATTCCCGAGTTTAAGAATGGGGGAGAAAGCTGCTTCAGTGAAACAAACAAAGCATCTTGAAGAATGTTGTTTGCCTTTAGGCAGGCGGGGTGGGGGGGGGGCAAAATACTTCAGGATAAAAAAATAAAAATCAACACAAAAATCGAAGAATCTCTGGAGAAATCTGAACTAACTGGAGGTCATGTTAAATTGTCAAGTCCCAACATGCACTCTGCTAATTTGATTACTCCAGCACATGATCAGCACTGGCACACCAGTCAATCTTCTTGTTTTAAGCAGCAGGGAGGCTCAGTTTTTTTCATATAGCTAGAGAGTCAATTTGAGTTAATTCATTATTTCGCGGGCGTGTTGAGTGATGCAACTTGGTACCAGGGGGCAGATTTACAAGAAACTGACGCATCTGTAGAGATGCGTCAGTTTCCCTGCGCCAGCCTGCGATACCCTTGCGCCACCATGGATGCGCCGTATTTACAATACGGCGCACCATGGGGCAAGGATTGACAGATGTGTCAGAAATTCTGACGCATCTGTTGGCCGAAAAGTCACGCATTGCTGGAGTCGTGTCGCAAGCACGACGCAACTCCAGCAATGTATTTTGAGGCCTATACTTACTGTACTGCGTCAGTCCTTACGCCTGCTTCAAGCAGGCGTAAGGATTTGACGCAGTGGCGTCCCAAAAGTGGCGCAGTGAAATCTTGTAGATTTCACTGCGTCACTTTTACGAGGCCTTCCTGCATGGGAACGCCCACCCTGCATACATTATACCTGAGGCAGGTATAATGTGACGCAGGGCTTTACAACGTGACGCATCTCCCGAGATGCGTCACGTTGTAAATTGGCTGCATTGTTTGCGCTGCCGTTGCATAAAAAAAAGTGACGCAACGGCAGCGCAAGGAGGCGCAAGGGGCTTGTAAATCTGCCCCCAGGTTATTTATCCGGCTGTATAGGAGAATAATACCTGCCTAAAGCCATTCCATTGTGTCTAGTGGATCCACTTGGTGACATGGGGTTGGCAACTCCAGAATGACTAGTACGCAATGCTGGATTAAACCCTGTGAGGGCCAATCGGCAGTCGAAATTTCAGGGGCCCCCTCGCAAATTATCTCCTAATACCCAATGCACCGGATTGTGTTGTACAAACTGACAGCTGCCAGAAGATGAGCTTTTAAGAGACAACCTGTTATGTGAATTTGATGTCTCTGGTTTATGTACCTTAAGTTGTATTTTGATCCGTTGTCGCGGGGCCCCTAAAATGAGTGGAGCCCATAAGCCGGTGCCCACGTTGTCTATTTGGTAATCCGGAACTGCTTGTAGACAAGCTCCAACTGTTGGACTCAAGGTATGTAATACAGAGACAAAGGAGGAAGTTGCTTGCATAAACTGAAAGGGTATAATGTGGTAATGGCTTTGCTGTCAGTAGCCACACCTTACTCATCCTGAATCTGCAAAACAGCAGACCAAGTGCAGGTTACATGGATCACAGCACAGCACCAGCTATCCATCTACTTTTGTTACCAGCAGATCTTTTCACACACAGCATGGCATTCACTCACTATAACACACAGTAATTCTTATGTGCATGACAAATGATGGGACAGGTACATCAAATGTCATTAAAGGAGGAGCTTTGTCCTGTCTGTTGGGGAGAGAAAAATTACTTCACACAACCTTAATCAGATATTTATTTAATTTGTACTAGTCTATTTCTTTTGGTCAGAAGCTTTTCTAACTGCTAACTTCGACAGTATTAATTCTAGTAGTATGGGGAATTATAGTTATATGATTGGAAGTGTGAAAAAGCCCAAATCTCACATGCAATAAAATACAAATTGGTTTTCAATTGCAGCAACGGCAAGATTTTCTTATAAAACCGTTCTTGCAAGAGACATCTCCAGAGGCAATTTCAAATGTGTGATATTTTTGTTCACTCTGAGCTGAAAGAGAGGTCTTTCTTTGCCGTAGTAAAAACAACCGTTGGCAAAACCAATTAGACTGGCTTTAAATTGCACCTAATTTGAAAATAAATCCCCAAAAATGATTGCCTGTTGACAAATAGTATATTCTATTTTTCCCTATCATCTTACCTTTTTCATCACTGTCCATTTTGTTTCCTCTTTGCAGCAGAGCTCCCGGTCATCTCGCTCCCATTGCATGACTGTGTCCATTGCGTTATCATAAAATGCCCAATTGAACATTTAACTGTGCAGGTGCAGGAGAGCTCGCCACATCTCCTTTCCATCAACAAAGTGTGAGGACATGGGATTGTGGTGCACATTTTTTTTGTGTGTATTATCATCACACTCTTGAATAGTTACACTTGCAATTCCCATGAGCTAAAAACTGAAGGTTAAGCGTGGGCGCAAACAAGGAGTGAGTGCTCTGCACTAAACAGCCCACTTAATCTTCCTCAAAATACATGTGACACAGTCATCTACTGTCACCCAGCAGCCTTAGCAGCTGTCAGGAGACTTTCATGAGCAGATTACCTTCATGGAAACCTTTATTTGAATTGCAAGATGCCAGTCAATGTAGCCCAATCAGCCCATAAGCTGGCAGCAACATAGCAGTTCAGATTCCTGTTAGCTGTCAGGTGCGTCTCCTCTCCTCTGTGTTTTCATATGCTTCACTTCTCACCTCTGGTGGAATATGATCAGGGTCCCTGGACTTATGCGGTTGTGTGGCTGCGGCGATTTTCGCATAATTGTAGATTTGGCACATTTGCTATCATCTGCCGCATAATCTGCAGATTAAAAAAAAAATTGAGTGAGCAGTGGAAGGCCCTGTGCAAAGGTTGACCTGTCACCTTTCTGTGGCTTATTGCTATATTTTTTGTTGTTAAACTGGAACAAATGAGGCACCGCTGATGCCTACACAGTGTTAACAAGTTTAAAAATGACAAAATAATGAAGTAATACTATAATAAAATGTGCAGCATAAAGCCCCATATTTTGCCATTTCTTGTTGCATAATTTACTCAGCCCTGTTGCATATTTTGGCTCTCGCCTGCTGCATAATTCTAGTGGCCCTGAATATGATTCCCTGACTTCGTGGAGGTCCCTTCCCCTACCAAACGAATCTGCACTATTGGTGCAAGCATCTCCTTTACTCTTCAAGGGAGGTCACTTTAGCGCCCAAGTTCCCTCTCCTTATAGATTCCATCTTCTACTCAGGGTTTTCTAGAGGTTTACTAGCTGCCGTTTATGGCTCATGCTCCCATTTTCAACATTTCCAAATCCCTGCAACCAAGATTCTGCTGAATACCACTTCCTGAGCTTAGAGAATTTACCAGAGTGGTCTACGATGGACTTCAGAGTGAAATACTGGGTTACGTCTACTTGAAACAGGCAGTCATATCTGCATTTCCTATCGTTGTGCAATGGCAAAATTCGGCCTGAGTAAAATTTTAATTACACTGGCAAAATTAATAAAATACCCGCATTTTAAGTTGCGCTAAATTCACAATATTTCTTAAACATTTTTGCATAACTTTTTTAAGTAAGCAACTGTCTGGGATGCAAGATGCTAGCAGACACATTTCACTACAAAAGCATAATTCCACTTGAAACCACACATCCTGAGTATTTTTAAATCTGTCATCTATGGTCAGAAGACTTATCGATCCACGGAACACCCAAAGAAAGGATTATTATTAATTTGCCCAGACATCATCTGGCATAAGCTTCAATGTAAGACAAATACACTATTTCTTCCAATAAAGGCTATGTTACACCCCCAAAAGATTGCATAATATAGCCTCAGATTGTGATAGTCAATGCACTAGGGGGTCTGTTTACCAAAATGTAACGCAGTGCAGCTCAGCAAGTCACCTTGCTGCGCTGCGTGACAGGGAAAGGGCAGGACTGCCCAGTATTTAACCCCTTCGATGCTCATGACGAGCTCAGCTCGTCATGCTGCGCGGTCGGCCTGTGCGCATGACGAGCTGAGCTCGTCACAACCACACCCGCGATCGGAATGTCCAGCACCTGGGCGGAATTCCGATCGCGGCGAAGCGGTTAAGGCAATACTGCACATCTCTGCCTTTACCTCTGCGCTGGTGCCCTTTTAGCAGCCTAGCACCAATGCAGGCACCCTTGCACCATGGTGCAAGGGTGCCTGCATTGCACACAGGATTGTTTTTGTGCAGGGAGGGACACATAGAAAGAGGAAGTAATGAGGAGAAATAAAGATATTTCTCCTCAATGCGCCTCAGTTGAGATGGCACATCTTTTTGGCGCACTCCCAAGTCTACCAGTTCTGGGAATGCAAAAAAAAACATGGGAGTTGTGTGGGAACAACCAAACAACGCCCATGGTTTTTCCCAGGGCAGAGTAAAACAATGCAGCAATTTGCGCTGTGTTGCCTTACGCTAGATTTATGGAGCCATTCAGGACCACACAAAGTGGCCTTAAGTGGCATCGTAAATCACATGTAAGGTTTGCGGCGCTCTTGCATCACGTTGGTGATACATATTTTAACAACTCTATTAAATAACAAAAAATATAAATATCTAAATTTAAAAATTCTATGTTAAATAAAACAAATTACATAATTATTGCCATGTTTAATATTTATTATCAATTAAAAAACAATTTGAATGAATTTAAATACCACAATATAGTCTCACAATCATAACAACCAACAAATAAAATGTAATTGAAGTTAAAAGCATACCGCAATTAACATATAACGAAATAAATAACACAATTCTTCATAAATGAATAAATAGTTGTGGATTTATTATTACTTAAATAACTTCCCACCCTATATCTCTACAAACTAAACAACAGACACCTAAAAATAACTTAACACATATGATAATTTCACAATTTACATAAGTATCAATTAATAACAAATTAATAATTAATTATCAATAAATTATTTCTTAATTAACTTCCCACCCTGTAGCCCAAAAACCCAACAACCCACACCTAAAATATATCTAAATAAATTATTATAATTACACCATTTACATGATTATTTATCAATTATGCAATTAACAACAATTAACTATTAATTAATTATTATATTTAATTATCTTCCTACCCTTCACCCCTATAAACCCAACAACCCGCACCTGATATATAACTTTAAAAATATCTTAATTACACAAATTACATAATTAATTATCAATTAAACAAGTAATATATTTAACTAATAATTAAATAATTATATTTAACTAACTTCCCATCCTTTACACCTACAATCCCAACAATCCACACCTGATATATAACTTAAAAAAAATCTTAATGACACACTTTACATAATTAATTCGCAATTACATAATGATGAACCAGCCCTTACACTCCAAACCCCAAAACCTGCACCAAAAATATAAATTATACATTAAATTAATTAAAAAATTACATCATTAATTATCAATTAAATATTTAATAATAATTGAAGCTGAATTATTAATCAATTATAATAATTTACTTCCCAGCCTGTACCCCTATAAACCCCACAACTCGCACCTAATACTTAACTTAAAAAATTATTAACTTATACAATTTACATAAAATAAATGTCAATTCAATAATTAATAATGAATACAAATTAATAGTTAATTAATTATAATGAATGTATTTCCCACTCTATACCCGTACAAACCCCATTGGCCACTACGACACTAAAAATTACAATAAACAATTACATTTAATTTAAAAACATTAATAATAATTATGCAAACTATTTATAACATATACAATTAAAAATATACTAAAATACATAAAAATAATTATCAAACAATATTATTAACAACAATATTTTTGTAAACGATTTTAACAAAGCAGATATTTTTAACATTGATATTAACCACATAGACATTTTTGTGAATGATAACAACATAGATATTTTTAACATAGATAGATATTTTTAACATCAATATTACTTACCTTAGAATTTCGATATTCTTGACAAAGATATTCTTGCATCACGATATTTGTGGATTACGATATTAAAAGTTCGATACTTCTGCATCTCAATATTTTTTATTCAACATTTTGTCGGAATACTCTAATTTTGTCTTCTCTAGCGATTTCAACCTACACCTCCTTGGCCGTCTCATCTTGGTTGATCTCACGTTAGCCCAGTTCCTGCATTTTGGACGTACTGGTCCAGGATAGCATTGGTCATGGTAAATCAAACAAAACTGGTAGACAACTCTCGGCGACCTAGAACATATAGGTTTCTGAGCCTTCAACAGCAGGTTAAATCAGGCCAACCCGCCAGCGGCATCTTTTCACTCAATCACATCTAGCTTGCCTTTGAATTACATCTTTGTTACACTGCCATTGATTCACAGCATACCATCTGGGTGATAAGGCCGATAGAGATCATCTTCTGTAAGAGGTGATCTTGCATGCAACTCCCCTTGCACTTTGTCTGACAGCAGAGGTACCTGGCTCTTGCTTACTGTCAACTACAAGAGAATCAAATTCTCCCCATCCACTCTAAATGACCTGTCAGCAATAGTGAAGGAATTGTTACAACAATTACAGGCATCTTCCATTAGTACGTTAAAAATGTGGGAGAGTTTCACTAAAGGGTTTGTGGCCAGTCTCTCTATTCCAATGAAAACGGGGCCCCACAATATTCAAACCGGCAACAGGGCAACATACCCCAGGCACAACTAATAGAATTAAAACCACTTAAAAGGGCTGCAAACAAAACATTAGGAACTCTACATCGCAGGCCAGGGGACCCCAACCTACAGCTAGCATTAAGGCAACAAAAATCTTTTCTAAGGAAGCTGAAGTGGATCATAATAAAGACACTGGAAGACCTCTGGGCGAAATTGCTCTCATATATAAAGAACGATAGTGCTAGATTCTGGGGACGTGGAATAGAATGGGGCAACCCAGTGTCCTTCAGAGCCTGGGTAAAATTGATGATTGCTACAGTAGGTTCTGTGTGGTATAACAATTGCTTTGTGTCATAAGAGAACTGATCACTTTAGGACCTTCAAAGTTCAAAAATAATTAGATTACACTGATCATTCTGGGACACACCAAACACAAACAACGTAAATAGGTTTAAGACTTTATTTATCCTTTGATTGCTGCATGGAATATAAGGCTGTTGTACAGAGTTTTTAAAGGACAAAAAATGATAACAAAGTAACACAACATATAATGTGGCAGTGCAACATAAATATTTATACAACACGTAACTGTTACCAAAATCAAAGAATAATAACAAAAAGACGTTGCTGAAACTATCCATCCAATCGTTACATATATGTTTCAACTAAACCCTGTGTTATTATTCACAATGATTTCAAGGGTGTAGTGGCTCTGAACGTGATATTACTGAGCGTTGACATTTTGACCCAGGATGTATGTGTTATTGGAGAAACATCACGGGGGTCTTCCTCAGGACTGTGTGGTGTCCTGTCAACAGCCATGGCTGATAGAAGCAAGCGATTGAGTTGTTGGTCGAGGAATCATGAAGGATAACGCTGGGTAAAGTTGTGTCCCTTGAGTGTTGCAGGAGGGTAACACTATTCTTAGCGGTGATCGCTTGGTTGGCCGTTTTCGAGTTGGGTCTTCAATTGCAGAGCCGCCTTCTCTGCATTAGCTGCCGCCTGCTGACAATGTCACTCGGCAATAAGAGCCAGGGTCTCACTAAAATTGACAAGGATAACCTGCCAACTCAACCCCCGTGATGTTTCTCCAATAACACATACATCCTGGGTTGAAACATCGACGCTCAATATTTTTCACGGTCGGAGCCACTACACCCTTGACAGCCGGCCAAACCCACATGCACAGTGAAGAGAGTGCCCATCACTCCCCCACCAGCAGTATCCCCCCCTGGACCCGCCCCCAAGAGCAGTCAGAGTTCTGGGGGCGGGTCCAGGGGATTAAAATAAAATGATAATAAAACGGGTTTAAAACCTGTTTTACTATTGTTTTGTTTGCTGGTGGTGGCGGAGAGGCAGTGCTGCTCCACTCTAATGGAGCGGCCGCCACTGCATGGGCTTAATGTATTTATTTTATTTAAACTTGTTAACAGTGGTCAAAATAACCCGATGTAAGATGTTACATCCTTTTAAATGTATGTGTATTTTTCGCATTTTATTGTCTTTTTACATTTTGCAAAGTTTTTTAGTAACCGAGCAAATTTAATAATAAACTTGAAACTATGGAAATGGGTATCTTTGGAGGAAGCGTGAAACAAAGTGCTCTGGAGGTTTAAAAAATCAAGGTGAATGTGAAAATGCATCTTTCTGAGCTTGCTCTTATCAAGTGGTCTTGGGGCCCTGAAGAGACCCTGAGACAATGACCCCTGAAAAAGAGGTCGTCCTTTAAAGAGATAAAACTGTTGCAAATGTTGATGGGTCCACGGAAAAAGGTATGTTATGGCTTATTTGTTTAAGAGAGGTAATGTTATGGCATGGCATGAAGTGTCATTGCATCTATGCCCAACTCCACGCTCCAGCCACTGCTTCTACTCACCTACCTCACAACATTCCAGCCTACACTACTACAATATATCATGCCATTCACTAGCCACCAACCTCTGACACACCTACATGATCATATAAACATACTAGATACCATAAAAACCTGTACACCTTTGTCTCGTGTATTTGGGCCTTCTTGCTGGCAAACCATTTACACTACAAAGCCCCCAAAAATATATCAAAATTTAAATATAACTTTGCAGCTCAAACGCAGTCATCCCAAGTGTAAAACGTTTTCTCAGTTTCCAGGGAAAAGCGACTAATGGAAGAAGCCAGGACTCCAGGCGAAGGCAGAAACAGATAACTGAAGAGTGTTTCCACAAATCAAGACAATACACTTTGAACTTTTTCCCTCTAGTATGGCCCAGCCAGGAAGTATATCAATAGAACACTGTCTCCCAACAGCATATCTGAAGGTGGGTGTTATTTCTTCTGCTCTTGCTTGCATTTTCTACCACACAGGCTGCACTCTGGCTTCATGCTTGATGCATTTATGTTAAATATTCACGTTCTTCTCTTTTTTGTACCCAGTTCTAATAACATTACGGCTCACGGGTAATTTGTCTCTTGTTGTTGGCAGAAACACGTGTTGCTGGGATGATTTGGTTTACCTGAAATACCATATGTGCAAGTGGCAACATAATATAACTTTTTGCAGTTCCATTCCCATTAACATGTAGCCTCTTCCCACCGCTCCAGTTTCAGAATACCATTGCAACATGTATTTTCAGCTTTGACCAATTGCTAATGAATACAGTGGTGAATGTAGTGGCATAACATTAGCCGTCACAGCCCCTGTGGTGCAGGGGACCCCTGAGATCCAGGGGACCCCCTCCGGCACTGTGCACTGGAAGCGGGCCCCTGGCCTGAGACCTCCTGACTGGACCCGGAGCGAGGGGGGCTCTCTCCATGTACTTTACAGGGGGGCGCCCTCAACTCTCGATCCACCACTGAATGAATGGGCTACTTTTGCCCTGCCGATCCTACTAACTGGGGCCTCATTACTAGTGCCCACTGTTCTGATTGATAATACTGAACCTGGTAAACACTAATACCGCTGGGTGATCTTTTAAAGTCGCTCTTCATATTCCTTGTTTAGCTTAGCTCAAACAGCAAATCTGTGTAAGAGGTTAGGCAGTTCTGACATTTTTGATAATCCTGGCTCCCTCTGCTCTATTTCCAAAAATTAAATAAAAACTTTATTCTTGGATTAATGCCTAGCGAAGTGTGCTCAGTTGGAAGCAAAGTTATCAATGTCTCATTGTTTGCTTCCAACTTCTGAGGGTTTGCAATTTGATTTGTCTGCTGTTACCAACTTTTAACATAGGTATAAACTGACCAACTTCTGGCTAACCCTTGGACATCATTTATGGGTCAGTAGAGGTCAGAGCTGCGACCCCTGGCTATCTTGTTGCAACTCAGGAACACAGTGGAAGCTCATCCTTATGGACGCCAGTTGAGGCTCCGCTCCCTTTCTTTTTTCTCTTCATTTATTGGACTAATAGTGAATAATGTGTTATTGTTAACTACTAATGTAAGAAAAAAAATGTAGTACAATTAGCTGGAATATCACCTGCCTTGGCAGCTGAGGTAATAAAAAATAGTTTTTAAATGTATGTATTGGGAGTGCTTATGGGTGAGTGTGTGTTCGTGAGATATAGTGTTTGTCAATGTGAGTGTATGTGTAAGACTGTGTTTGTGAGTGAAAGTGAAGGTCAAAGGGCATGTGTGTCACTTTCTCAACCCCTGACCTTTTGTTGAATAAACATTCATGGGCTAACCACAGAATATTTCGGATTTCTTTTCCAAAAATGGGTGAATGATTGAGAGATCAACATTTTTGTCTGTGCGATGAAATTTTACTGCAAAGCACTTTACATTATGTGTAATATTGTAAATTTTTAAGGAGGGGGAATCTTGCTGTCTTAGGGCAGTATTGATAGAATTTGTGTTGGAAATTAGGTTACTGGTTTGGGGTCGTGAAACCCTACTCAAGCAGGGACAACAGTCAATGTCAGGGTGAAACACAAGCAAACCCCAAATTAATCTGTGCTTAATCCTCTGGAAGTTTGGCATAAAAGCAGTCAGGCTTAACTTGGAGGCAATGTGTGAAGTTTTTATGCAGCAATTCATAATTATTAAAGTGAAAACACAATGCAAGAAAAAGTCCACACCAATTTAGAGAAATAGAGTAAAATGTAATAAATTATTTGAGACCAAAACAACAAAAATCCAAATAGTAGAACCAGAATTTTAAAGATTTAAGCAAACATATTGCCTAGAAGCACAAAGCGCCAACTGTGGTTATCAGGTCGTGCCGGATTGGGACAAAGTCACAAGTTCAGGCCAACTGCAGTGCAGCGCGGGCCAGCTAAAGGGACCAAGTTAGGCCTGCTAACCAAAGTACCTCAAATCCAGGTTGCAAAGCCATGCAAAATCCCGCATCAAGGATGTGTGAAGCAGCAGAGGCGATTCAAGGTTCTTGTGTGGAAATGCATTGCGCATTGGCAGTTCCAAGGAGCTGAGATGGTGATGCAAGGTCTGTGCGTGGAGATGCATAAAACAGTGGCAGTTCCAAGGAGCTGAGGTGGCGAAGCAATGTCCATGCATGGAGGTGTGTCGCACATCAGCGAATCTGAAGCACTGCATTAGCGATGCAAAGTCTTGTGTTGGGGATGCATTGTGCAGTGGTTACGATGCAGGATATTGGAGAGGTGATGCATCACATTGTAGTTACAATGTGGAGTTTGGGGGGTGATGCGTCATGTTAATGTCGGTCTGCTGGGACCACAGCTGGGCTACCAGAGCACCTACAGGCCCACTTCCAAGGGTCCAGGACTAGGGGGCACCACTTGGGGGGGCAGGGCACATAGCTGTCCATTGTTTGAGCCTATTGTGTCCCTGAGGCTCTGATGTGGAGGCCAGCCTATTGGCCTTTGGAATCACTCTGGTGGTCCTGCTTTTAAGATGCAAGCCCCTTCCTTCACCCAGGCAGTAGGATAGCAGGACTACAGAGTAGCAGTCCTTCTTACAGAGTAGTAGCGCAGTCCTTTTGAGTCTTCCACAGGTCCAGAGGTATACTGAAAAGCCTGGCCTGATGGTCAATTATTTATACCTGGGGCCCACTTTGAAGTAGGAGAAGGCTTAGGAATTCCCCCCCCCCCCCAGGTGTCAGATATCCCCTCCCTCCCTGCCCTGGCCCCAGCCTGTGTGAGGACACAAATGACTAGTGGAAAACCCTTTGTGAGTGTGTTCAGGCATAGCCTTTGTGATGTGCAAGTGTTATTGGTGCAGCTCTGCCCCCTTGTTGAGTCAAAGTGGCCCATCCTCCAACACCTAGCTTCCCTTTGTCTCACTGTCTGGGAGAAATACATAAGGGATAGCTGCCAGCTACACCTAGTCATGTGACCCAGGGACAGGCTGCAGGCACTGAATTGTGAGGACAAGAAAATGTCAACTTTCGGAAGGTGGCATTTTCAGAACTGTGATTAAAAATCCAACAGATAAAGAGAAAGACGGAAAAACAATGACAAAGTGGGAGAGTGGGATTAAAAAGAACCTGCATGAGTGAGATGAAGAGGCAGGGAGCATCTGGTGATGGGTTAAATAGGCATGAGGTGACGTTAAGACTTTGCTGCCTTTGTATTCACCACACTGACCTTTAATAGCACAGGCAAGGGTTTCTGAACAAAACTTTAAGCCACAGCACTTGATCTTTTCTAAAATAAGCACTGCATTTCCCCTTGGAGATGGGGTCATTGGTGACTACATTTTGGAGTCCCTTGACTGCCACTAAAGCCTCTGTCACTCTTCTGTGGCAACTTAAGGTTTACTGTAGCTGTCACAGTGTGTGGTACATGAGAAAAAGAAAGCTGCAGAGTGATCAGAGAAAGAGGGAGGTGTGAAGACAAGAGAAAGAAAGAAGGAATGAGAGTGGGAGGGGAGAGAGAGAGAGAGAGAGAGAGAGGAGATGAAAAGAGGAGGAAAGAAGTGGGCTGACTAATACATGGGATGTTCCCGTCTGATTTTTATCCTAGATCGATGAAGTTATAAAAAAGTTTGTTGCTTGTCTAAAAATAGAAGTGGCTATCACTAATACCACACAAAAGAAATTTAGGGCCAGATGCATCAACAATCCATTTTGCGATTTCCTAATTGCGAATTCTTGCGATTCGCAATTAGAAAATCGCAAAATGCAATGCATGAAAGTGTGTTTAACACTTTTGTCGTGTAGTTCCTATAGTACCCCTGCAGGACCTGCACGTTTGGATAACATATACTGCGGGCTTGGTGACAGACTGGCTCCGAGCACCCCCACCGTATATGTTAGCCTGGTTTGCATTAGCTAGCTCGCAGTGCCACTAGTGTCTCCTCTTATCGGGGAGAGATTAGTTTCCGGCAACCTTAGAACATGACAACCCAGATTCCCTCAGAATCGTGGACACAATGTACTACCTTTCGCTCAGTCATTCGTGCTCACTTATTCGGTTTGTCTCAGAGAGTTACACAGAATAAACAGTCGGGCGTTTCAAAGTATTTATTGAACAGTTGTTATTCTAATGTAAAATATATGTGCTGCAGAAACCAGCAGACAATAGCAGAGATATATTATCAGCAGTAGGATAAAAGCAAAGGGATAGAACAGTTCTACCATATTGCGATAATCATGAGTACATACATGAATATAAAAGCATTATGCAAGTGCGCGTACTCCTACGATGCCTACCTAGATGTACCTGTGTGTACCTAGCATATGTGTGTAGGTCTTAGAAGCTAACAGCCAAGAATCCTCCTAGGATTTAGTCGAACCCCCATACCTGAATAAAGAGAGTGTGGGACCCCGTCCTGGTCTCGAGTTGGACACCCCGTCCGGGTTGTGTCAGACCACTGTCAGCTTGAGCGACTGCATGCAGGAGCCTCAGCGTCTCTGGTCAGTGTGTCAGCATGGACGTCTCGGTTCCCTCTATCTTACTGGGGCAAGATGTGGTGTATTTATACCCTGAAGACACTGATCTTCGTGCAAGGTTTGTATTGGTCCTCCATTAGGCTTTAGGAAGACGTCAAGGGTGAACTCTGTACATACATATTATGCAGGTGGAATATTCTTAGAGAGTCATGCATAATTTATGAGTACAGTGCGGGCCTGTGTTTGGGAAAACCCTGGTGCCTGCAAAACCACAAGGCAGATAACGTTCAGCCCTCAGAGCACGTTGTGTACTGGATGGGACCAATGTAGGTGAAAGAGCATGCCTATATAAGGAATCATGACTATAATAGGGCATGTATGGTTATTACCGTAATAGGGCATAGGCGGCTATGACCATAATAGGGCAAGTACGAATAAGACCATATTAGGGTAAATATGAATATGTCTATTCTAGGGCATGTATGAACGGGCCTACATTAGGTTCGCTATTCGGGATATAACACCCACTCCTCTTCCGAAAAGGATAATAATGACCATACTATAAAATCTGGACAATTTAAAATATGTTCTTTAAAATCGGTAAAAGCATGAGTTTAAAACTACGTTTAAAAGATGTTAAAAAAATATATTAAAAGTGTTCAAATTCAGCTATTTCCAGTTGCCACGTTCTAAAAGTCAATCACTGTCTCTTCATAAAGTTGTATCACTATAAGCGGGAGAAGTCCATACTTTCTGCAAGTGACAGTGTCAATTTGTAAGCAAAGTTCCAAATTTAGATCGTTTATTTTGAAACGAGCAAAAGCCGAATTCTTTACCAGGACGCGATGAGCCAATTCGAGATTAAGCGTCCGGGCTGGAAAGCACATCCATATCGGAGTCAGCCGCAGCAGTAGACAAATCCAATGCCTCGCACAGAACATCAATCGCACATAGATGGAATGTAGCACTGCCATTAGTCGGAACTGCGGCATCTGGTGCGGCAGTTGAAACCTGTGTGCCTGTGGAGGAGTCGCCTAACCCAGCAGGAGCAAACAGCACCTGTGGATTCTCAAGGAATGCGTTCATCAGAATCGGAAGCCCCTGGGGACAACGCAGAGCATGGGCCTTTATGGGGTCCAGCATTGCAGCCATTTCCGGAGCCGCGTCTGATGGAAATGTTAGACATAAATCCAACGAGCATTCTTCTCCGCAGAACAGGCATCAAGAACAGGTAAGATGCAGTCTACCCATACTGGTCTAAATGATAGAAACCAGGATGCATTGAGTTCTCGTTGGCAAGGCAAGCCCAGAAGTTGTACCATGCGTTCACGGTACTTCCGTTCCAGCAGTGTGTTCAACAACCCTTCTGGAATTGGGCCGTCCATTGCGTAGCAGCGGTATTATAATCAGGATTCCAGCAAGTAGGAAAAGGATGAGCGGGAATCCTCCAAATACGCTTCCCAATACAGAGTGTATAAAATTTGGGATTACTCCGAGGACTGTCTGAAAGGTGCTTAACAGTCCTGACCCTATGGTCTTAAATAGGTGTACAACACCGCTCGTATCAGACATGTTAAAGATACGACTAACCATTTCTGTGAAATGAATGGGGCAGTTTGTATGTATGAGTGCCTGTATCTCAGTCGAGGTCCTTGCAACTTGAAGTTCATAGGTTTCTCGAGCGGAGGTTAAGGGCACGGGTTGCTGTAAAAGCATGGCTTTCAATCTGCTCAGAGTATCAAATTGCATGAAAGAAACATTCAGCGAAGGCCATAGCGGCGCCTCCCTGACTGTGTTCAGTGGCGGAAACAATACTTGCATACAGCAAGTAACCCTGGCATTAACAGTTACTAGAAAGGCAACGCCCGGAAGCATCCCACAGCAACCTTGATCATTCAGCATTAAGTAACTCCCATTTGAGAGCAGCTGGAAAACCGGCGTGATCATGGCCGCTGGGGTCCCTGACATGTGACAAGATAGGTTCGCTGCTGAACCACTGCAGGCTCCGGGTAGAGAAATATCCTGACACATGAGAGAAGCGCTTAAAGCGTTCTTGCAGTTTGTACCACTCAGATACACTTCTCGATCCCCATTCCGGCATCAGTATCTATATGGTAACTCCCAAGTTTCCTTGATGTATCCCTTACCCATTTTTTCATATTTGCCTGCCTGCCGTTGCTCAAGGCAATATTGAAACTGAAATGTAGTGACCGGTAGAGTGATTTGGCCATGGATTAACCATTCAGTTGATGGTGATTCGGCTAAAGTGAATGGTAACCTTTCCAGTTTCTCAATACGCAGCATTGTGTATTTGGCTCCCCTTTGTGCCATTTCTGTCTGTTTATCAGTTAGATTGCATTCTGAAAACAGAGACATGGTGTTTATAAAATGCCATGGCACATAGCCTGCACGCAAAGATTGCAGCGTCCAGCTTAACATCATAATAGAACATAGTTGAGATTGCCCGTGCTGTAACAAGGCTAAATCTTGTTCTAGTATGTCGATCTCCGAAGACGCAATGTTGCCTAAGGAGTAAATCCTGGAGGTCAAAGTTGTTAACCCATTATCCACTACAGCTAATGCCTTCTCTAAGTTAATACGGTCTATTTCCCGTATCCTCTCTGCGGCCTCTTGTTGAGATATATTCCAGTTCTCATTATAGTAGGCATAAAGGCCTGCATATATGAAACGTTTCTGACGTTGTTTCCTGGGTCCTAGTAGAAAATCTCTAAGATCCATGTCAGGTGTTAGTAAGGTCAAGTGGTGCTTCACTTCTGTGTGTGTCGAGGTCTCTAGCCAATCAAGGCACAACTTCCCAACACTATAGGATGTCACTACCCCCGGGTGATGTCTCTGTACATAGCGTGGATCTGGCCTATGGATACTAAACCCTTCGGTTGTATTCATAAATCTCTGTTGACAGATGTTTGTGTCAATGGGCCAAACCAGCCATTCTGTCCAATCAGGATCTGATCTGTTGTACTGGAAAATGTCATCTAATCTCACCCCATGTGTAGTTGAATTCTGCCCCCCACCCATCTGTGATGGTGTTGGAAACCCCGGTGTGTTCATTTCCTTGCCTTTGGCTAATCCAAGACAGGATGTTTGTTGCACAGTTTCGTTCAGAAATAACATCTGCTGCGGAATGATGCATGCTTTAAAAAGTGCTTCTATTCCCTGGACTTGCCAGTCCCTAGAACCCCAGATTGATTTTGAATCTATTGTGTCTTTCCATAGGTCGAAACCCTGTGTAGACAGTTTGTTCAGGAAGGATGCAGAGTAAATATGTTTGGTGTTAGTTAACATAAGTTTCTGAGCTGGTGTTTTCGTCACTTTGTAATAGAATGACGTTGGGTCAGATGTGTTGTACCCTGAGAAATATGCGAATTTCTGTGCAAACGCTTGTGAACTACCTTTTGGTGATTTTGGGCAGTGTTCCCACTGATGGTACTCAAATACATTTCTAGGTGTTATAGATTTGTGTAAGAAATGATCACCAAATTGTTGGTAACAGTACAATGTATCATAGTCTGAAGTACCTTCTAACATTTCATTGTTCGGAAATGCAGCAGTTTTTTCTAAATCAGACATCATTGCATTTACAGTTTCAGTGTCCCAATCATCAGAAAATGTACTGGAGGTAATGAAATCACTTAAAGAAATTTTAAATACATGTTTTAGTTTTAAAAGTTCAGTCGGACCGAATACATCATAATCAATTTTGTCCCATACTATACCGTCCGGTATAGGAACTGCTGTAATGTTCACTGAAGACAAGTCTCTTGGTTCACAATGTGAAGATTGGTGTGGTTTTAAAATCAAATTCACTCTTTGGGCTGTAGAGCTTGGTTGGAGGTATCGTCCATTAATAAGCATACTAAAAGTTATAGTTAAACCTAGCCAGAAAATGAAAAATAAAATCCCAGTGATATACCATAGTTCAATCCATGGTGACACCAGGTAAGTCTTTCTAAAAAAGATCAAAAAGTCAGTGAATCTTTGTTTAAGTGATGTGTTAGCTGGCGTCGTTTCCGGCTCGCTTGGGTCCAGTGAAAACGTATCAAAGTTCATGAAATAGCCAGAAGCAGTTCGGTCAATTGTTGGAATTGCATCGGGATTTGTTGAAATCGGATTTTGCTCTTGACGACGCATGTTGACGTAGACGTCTGTATTAGGTCTGATTGCAACTTGATTGTTAAGTTGATTTTCATTTTGAAGATGAATTTCTTGTTGAAGTGGAACGAGTTCCATAGCATCGTTGCTTAATCCTTCATTCCGTACAGGTGGCTCTTCAAACGTGATGAGTCTTTCTGTTTGAACTTCCTGGATTGTAGCAAGAAGAGTGCGTCTGCTACTGTGGAGTCCACGGGGCCTACTGTTTAGTATCGGCCACATAGTGTGGTTTGATTAAGTCAACTGAGACGAATCTTTTCTCTTTTTTTCTGGCAAGAGGCGGCAGAAGTACAGTTCTTGTGCCGTGGATTGCAAGGACCGGTACAGGCTTTCTGTAGGATGGCCCAAATTCTTTCTTGTCAGCAATCTTCTATCTGACCAGATCCCCGATCTTTGGGATCCAGATAGGTCTTGCCGTTACTGCCTTGACTTCCTCAGTGGTGGCCTGTTTCTGGAGCACGTTACTTTGTTGTGTCCTGGATTCATTTAGATCCTGTAAAACAGCCAAACGATCATGGATATCAAATGGATTTTGCTCCGCCACTGCGCCTTCACAATCAAAATCAGGTACCCACATTCTTGTCCCAAATAGGACCTTGTAAGGAGTGACACCTCCTAGAGAGCTTCTTGGCTGGTTATTGAGCGCGAGCTGTACCCCATAAAGGTCATCGACCCATCTACCGCCCTTGCCTAATACCCTAGCTGTTAAAGATTGCTTTAAGTCTCGGTTTTTCCTCTCCACAACAGAATTTCCCTCGGGATGGTACGGAGAGGAGTACCGCAATGCTACGCCCATTCCTTCCATGGCCTCTTTGTAAGCCCGAGAGCTAAATGCCGGACCACGGTCAGAATGTAACATGCCAACTGCGTATGTGCCGATAAAGACTCGCAAATCTTTTATAACAGTTCGAGCGTCAGCCGAGCGCTGAGGCCAGACCTTGAGGAAACTTGAGCTGGACGTGAACGAACGGACAACCTAATGCTGTCTAACAATGGTATCTGTACTGGACGTGTTGTGGTGGACCCCTTCATCTGCTTGCAGATGTTGCAATTCCAGACGTAGTCTCTAATCAACCTTCTCATCACGGGCCACCAGTAGCGTTCTTTTAACAAAGCAACAGTCTCCTTAAGTCCATTATGTACAGAACCTGTTCCTTCGTGTGCTGCCACAATTAAACCTAACCTACGATCCATATTTGGTATTACTCTATCCCCCACTCCAGGAATCTGAGCATATGGAATGTTTTGTCCATCTAACTTGTAGGAGTACTTGAGTGGAAATTTCTTTGGAACTGCTGTGCTGCCTTTGCGCGAAGCATTGACAGCTACCAATATCTCGCCGTCTATCCTCGTTTTTGAATGAGTAACTGCAGCTACGGCGGCTGTGCGAGCAGCCCCCTTTGCGGCTTCATCAGCCAATGAATTCCCTTCAACGTGAACGCCATTACGCTGATGACTCAGTGTATGTATCACGTGAGCCCTTGGTAGTTCGTTTCTCAACTCCACTACCTGTTCCCATAGCATTTTATGCTTAATTGTGCCACCTTTTGCTTCTTTGAACCCGTTTTGTTCCCAATGATGTAAATATTCATTGTACGACTGTACACAGTAAAACGAATCACACACAATTAGCGTGGGGAATTTGTGATCCGTATTTTTAAGTGCCAGTATCAGTGCTTTGAGTTCTGCCAACTGAGCCGTGCAGTCTCCTAGAGATTGCGTTTTAGTACAGCTTGGATGGAACTTGCCATCACGCATGCGACCTTTAACGTTTGCACACGCTGCGCTGTAAGCTTGCTTGCTTCCTGTGGCTGGTTGAGCAGATCCGTCAGTGTAAATATTATATTCATACTGATCGAGAGGCAACATTTCATTTGGTAGAGGATATTCTTGTTCGTATTGCAGGAATGCTTGAGTTTTTAAACTTGGATCAAATCTGTATTCAACATCCGTAAGATGAATAAGCCCATTGTATCCATCTTGGATGTAAGGCTTTAGCATTTGGAATGCTAGCTTTTGTAACAGCTTCTAAAGCTGGTACTGGGGTCACGACAATTATGCGTTTTCCCTGAGCCAGAGCTCTTTCTTTTGCTACAGCGGTCTGAACTGCTGTCAGGATTTTCTCTGTTGAAGTGAAACGCATTTCTGCGTTTGTGTACAGGTGTGATTTGTATGCGATTGGTACTGTTTCACCTTCATTAAAAGCCAAATACGTGTACCCGCATTGACCCGCTATTACTCGGATCACCAAATTGTGTGCGTTTACGCGTGTCTGTAAATGTTTATAAGCTATCATGTCTTCCTGTAGGGAACGCAGGATATTTGTATGTTCCTGTGTCCACTGTCTGACTGAAAAATCAGGTTTTATTAAGTCGTAGAAAGGTTTTACTCTTTCTGCGTAATCCAAAATGTATGTTCGACCAAAATTTAGGAATCCCAGAATTGATTGTAAATTCTTTAATGATTTTGGAGGTTGGAGCAGCGCACACTTTTCTAAAAAGTTAGCTGCCAGGCTTTTACCCTCACTTGACAGTTTGTATCCTAAAAACAGGACACTGAGGTGGGCAATCTTTGATTTTTTAAAGATAAATTTATAGCCCTCAGAGGCGAATCCCATAATAATGGTGCTCACCCTGGTCAAGTGTCTCGGTAAGTCATCGTCCGTCAGATAAATATCATCTACGTAGGACAATGCTTCTTCATCCAAATTTTGGAGTAACTCTGTTACCCTTGCTGAAAATACCCCTGGGCTGTTTTTATACCCTTGGGCTAAGCGACAAAATTGTCGCTCGGACCCTAACGCACTGAAGGCGGTCAGATACCTGCTTTCAGGCACTATATTTTGGCAGAAAAATCCATTTGAGATATCAAGTGTTGTTTTGTATTTCTTGCGCACAATGTTATTCATTAATGCGGCACTGTGTGCATTTTGAACTGCAAATGTCTTTGTGCAAGTGTTTAAATGTCTGTAATCTAAAACTAGACGATATGTATTGTCAGGTTTGGCTATGGGGAACAAAGGATTGTTGATAGGTGAAGTGCAATTTTCTATCACCCCCTGGTTTTCTAGTTGGTCTAGGATCTCCCTGACTTGTCTTTTAGCTTCCTGCTTTATAGGGTATTGCCTTTGAGCATTTGGGGAAACTTTTAACGGGATCACGTGGTGGGTTGAATCCTCATCCCAACCAGCATGATTTTTGTACAATGCTGGAGCTAGGGCAACCGCCCACTCCTGCGCATATGCATGTTTTAGGTGAATGGGAACGAGGTCGGAAAAGGCTGGAAAAATTACAGTTTCTCCCCTAGGGCACTACATGACGTTTGCAGGCGGCCAGTCTTGTTCTGCTAATAGAATGTCATACCCTGATGACAAATTCTCCCAAAATAGACCTCTAACTTTACTGGGCTTGTCCCCCTCCATCCGGAGAGTTATCTCATGTAACTTATGTCGGACAGTTTCCCGAGTATCAGGTGTTTCCACTGTGATATACTCACTCAACTCCGCTGTCACCAGAAATTCCTTCAGGTTCTGGTGAGCTATCGTTACTTCTGCCGCACTGTCTAGCATCGTCAGAGCCCATTCCCCGTTCAGAAGTTGTGTCCTCAGAATTCTGGGCATGTCTGATCTTGAGACCTGCTATCTTCTTCTTTTTGAACTGAGGTTTCTGTTTTTGTTTATCCTCTTTTTTAGGTGCGTAGTCCGCAGCGTGTTGCGTGTCTCTGGATTTTGTACGCTCCTTTGATCGTCCTTCCCTCTCGGAGTTTCATTTTGAACCCTGAAAGGAACGAGAGGAATGAGTATCAGTATCCTGATACCTATCAGTTTTTTTAATATTATCCCTATTCCTGAGGTTATACCTCTTTTCAGAGGGCTCCTGTTGAGGAGACCTACCTCTGGACTGAGATCTGGTGTCTTTAGACTTTTGTTGTTTTTTAATATCCCACTTCTTTTTAGAAGAAGTAGGTGTCTGCTTTGTAGTGTCCTTTTCAGGACTGCCCACCAGTTGTGGTTTTAATGCTTTCCCACCCAGACTGTCTCTGCCTAGTTCTGCATATGAGGTTTCAATTATTTTGGGTAGTTCCTGTTGTTGATCCTCTGGACCGAACTCCCTTAGGCGTTGGCGGATCGCCACTGAAGCTGCTTCCCCCTTAATGTTAGCTAGTATTATGGCTGAAACCTGTTCAAAGTTGTTTAGCAACTTCATCCCTAAGTTAAGGGCAGGTACTGCTCCGTACTCATTTTGTAACTGTCTCAATACGTCAGGTACTACTGCTATTGACGGGATACCATGTGTTTTGGTATATATGGCAGCAAAGACTGAACCCAAAGAGGTGCAATCCTCTAGTTGTGGTGTGATCCCCATGGGCAAGCAGATTGTTAGAATTCTGTGTTTATCACTGGTTGTAGTATTTGGGAATACTGCTTCAGGCTGAGTTATTTTCTGAGCTATCCAGAATGGGATTTGTTCGCGTTTTGCTGGCGTTTTGCCCATTACCGCCTGTAATGTTTGTGGAGTAATTTTATTAACTGTACTCTGGACTGGAGTATCTTGTGCTGCAGCTGGTGCAGGTTGAACTGTTAAAGTCCTCATCACAAATTGTGTGAGGTTTCTGTAGATTTTAATTAAATCTCTGTGTTGTACGAGTAAGTCTGGCTGTGGCATTGTGCCAATGTCAGGATGTGGAGTGTATGCCGCTAATATGGGACATGTGGCTCCTGCTCCTCCGAGCGGGCCTAATCTTGCTCTTCCTCGTACGTGGGGTAGGGCGCCTTTAAACCAGTAATTATGCTCCTGGTAAGTGAGCGGGACCTCTACTTCCTCAAAGGGAGTATAGTCTGCTGGTGCTTCACCTTCTAGGTAATAGTGAAACACATTTGTAATTGCATTCGTTGCTTGGAATGTAACCCACGAATACAACACCTCTGTTTTATTAGATTTGTGTGCCTCAATCACGAAAATTACTGTACTACCCCTGGCTCTTAAGCCATGTTCTAGAAGTTTTAGGGTGACTGCCCTTCTGAAATTTAGTGCAATTTGTATTGCATCTTCAGGGTCTTCTGTTCCGAAGAGGGCTGTTTCAATTCTCTCCTCCCCTGAATCAGGCATGTTTAGAGAAAGAAGTGTTCTCAGGGAACTAAGATAAGGTGTTATGCACAATTGTAGGAACTAAATATCCTTCAAGCTTGAATAACCAACAGCCAATAAATAGTATTCTAATACTACTCAGCTGCGGCGGATTTTGTGCCCACCCACTCCAGACGTCTCTGGGGGTTTGTGAGTAGGTTCTCTGAGAATAGCATGACTGAACTACTCAGATTCTACTGTTAAATAAGTACCCAACCAACGTTGGCAGTGCCATGTCGTGTAGTTCCTATAGTACCCCTGCAGGACCTGCGCGTTTGGATAACATATACTGCGGGCTTGGTGACAGACTGGCTCCGAGCACCCCCACTGTATATGTTAGCCTGGTTTGCATTAGCTAGCTCGCAGTGCCTCTAGTGTCTCCTCTTATTGGGTAGAGATTAGTTTCCGGCAACCTTAGAACATGACAACCCTGATTCCCTCAGAATCGTGGAAACAATGTACTACCTTTTGCTCAGTCATTCGTGCTCACTTATTCGGTTTGTCTCAGAGAGTTACACAGAATAAACAGTCGGGCGTTTCAATAAGTATTTATTGAACAATTGTTATTCTAGTATAAAATATATGTGCTGCAGAAACCAGTAGGCAATAGCAGAGATATATTATCAGCAGTGCGATAAAAGCAAAGGGTAGAACAGTTCTACCATATTGCGATAATCATGAGTACATACATGAATATAAAAGCATTATGCAAGTGCGCGTACTCCTACGATGCCTACCCACATGTACCTGTGTGTACCTAGCATATGTGTGTAGGTCTTAGAAGCTAAGAGCCAAGAATCCTCCTAGGATTTAGTCGAACCCCCATACCTGAATAGAGAAAGTGTGGGACCCCGTACTGGTCTCGAGTTGGACACCCCGTCCGGGTTGTGTCAGACCACTGTCAGCTTGAGCGACTGCATGCAGGAGCCTCAGCGTCTCTGGTCAGTGTGTCAGCATGGAAGTCTCGGTTCCCTCTATCTTACCGGGGCAAGATGTGGTGTATTTATACCCTGAAGACACTGATCTTCGTGCAAGGTTTGTATTGGTCCTCCATTAGGCTTTAGGAAGACGTCAGGGGTGAACTCTGTACATACATATTATGCAAGTGGAATATTCTTAGAGAGTCATGCATAATTTATGAGTATAGTGTGGGCCTGTGTTTGGGAAAACCCTGGTGCCTGCAAAACCACAAGGCAGATAACGTTCAGCCCTCAGAGCACGTTGTGTACTGGATGGGACCAATGTAGGTGAAAGAGCATACCTATATAAGGAATCATGACTATAATAGGACATGTATGGTTATTACCGTAATAGGGCATATGCGGCTATGACCATATTAGGGCAAGTACGAATAAGACCATATTAGGGTAAATATGAATACGTCTATTTTAGGGCATGTATGAACGGGCCTACATTAGGGTCTCTATACGGGATATAACACTTTCTGCGATTCCTAGGGGATTGCAAATGACCTCCCTCATGAATATTAATGAGGTATGTCGCAATTTGCGACCCCCTAGGTATCGCAAAAATCACAGGGATGGTGGCCTGCTGGGGTCAGCAGACCACCATGTCCATAATTGCTTTTAAATAAAGCAATAATTTTTTTTTGTAAAGCAACCCATTTTCCTTAAATGCTCTTAGAAAATGCATTTACAGACATTCACAAAGGGGAAGGGGTCCCTTGGGACCCCTTCCCATTTGCGAATTGGTTACCACCTACTTGACGAAGGTGGTAAAATGCGCATGTTTTGCGACCACATTTCGGTTGCAAAACATTCATGCATACCGATGCGATTCAGTATTAGGAAGGGACGCCCTAAACACGCCCCTTCCTAATAGCGAATCGCAAACCCATTTTGCGATTCGGTAACAGGTTACTGAATCGCAAAATAGGTTTTGCTGCATGAGAAGAGCATTTTTTTGCTTTCTGCGAATCGGCCGTTTGCGAAGGCAAAAAATGCTTGATGCATCTGGCCCTTAGATCCATGAAGCAGTCCAGAAACAGCTTGTTCAATAAAGAATGTAGAATTTTAAATAGTAATATTCGAAAACTCAAAAGACACTCTAGATACTCAAGAAATAAAGTTGGTGAGTTCAGTCAGCTTAGTTTAAAGAAAGAATTAAAAAAATCTGGTCAGTAGGAAGAAGAGGAAAGCAACACAAAATGCTGGTAAGCAATGATGGAGACTATAGAAAATTAAAACATTGGAAACATTTGGAGGTTGGTACAGAGTGGGATGGGAATGTCCTTGGGACAAATAACCCGCTCTGTGAGTGAAGACGCATGGGAAAAGTTTTTAGTGGAGGCCTATAATAATGATGCCACAACTGTCCAGTGCCCCAATAGGGTCCTCATTGGGAAGGAGACAAAAGAAGGATACATAGAGCCAGAAATTACATAAATAATTGAAACATTAATACTTGCACGGGCTGTAGGCCCCGAAAATCTACCGGCAGTAGTAATAAAGTTAAATACTGCATGGTGGACCAGCTTGTTTCATACACTCTTCCAGGAAATACTTGCAACAGGAATGTTTCCGGATAGCTGGAAGGGAGCAGTTATCAAACCAATATATAAAAAGGGCTAGTATGACCTCCCTGGAAACTACTGGCAAATAAACCTGTCGGACATAAGTGGAAAGGTCTTCTCAAAAATTCTGTTGGAGAACCATTCAAAAATTGACCACTGTTTTTGTCTATGGGCCATTGCCAAGTAGTCTATGGAGCAGTATGGAGTCCTGTATTGTTGCTTTGTAGACTTTAGCCCCGCATTCGATTCTGTTGATCAAACCCTGCTACGGGAAGTGTTATTGACATATGGGATCCCAAAAGATTTGCTTTTAATTTTGCAGGAACCTCAAAGTGATAATTGGGCCCAAGTGAAACTGGGTAGTGACAGAGCAGTTACCAAAAGAATAAATATAAAAAATGGCCTGAGACCAGGTTGTGTATTGGCACCATTACTATACTGCCTGTTTCTGGCTGACCTTCACAAAATCCTCAGTCAATCAAATACGATTAGCCCTAAAATGAATGGTAAGTATATTAGCTGTCTTTTATATGCAGACGATTTAGTGATATTTGGCCTGACAGGAATAGGGTTAAAGAGAAAATTAGATATATTTGCAGATTACTGCAAGAAAAAGAAATTAAAAATAAATATTGAAAAGGACAAAGCGCTCCCAAAAGGGAAACAAAGGCATAGCTTGTGTTGGGCAATAAATAAAGCCAAGCTCAAGAGTGTTAAAAAATACAAAACCTAGGGGTATGGCTCTCTCATGATTTAGGATGGAAGGATCACCTCACCTTGACACAAGCCAAAGTGCTTTCATCTGTAGAGGGATTGAAGAAATTCAACAATCGTTATGGTGGGCCCTCCCTGCTGCCAGTGCTGGTGGCATACCAGGCAATGACAAGGCCTCAGTTTTAGTATGGTGCTGAGGTGATCGGCATAGGGGGTAAAAAGAGGTGGGACCTTGAAGAAGGTAGGTGCCTGAAAAGGCTACTTTCTCTTCCATCGTCATCTATGGTACAGGCAGTCAGAATGGAAACAGACCTGACAGCATGGACGCATATAGCACATGCAGAGATTATAACATTTTGGTTACGTGTAGATAGCACAGAAGTCTAAATAATTCCCTGTTATGTAAAAAGGAAATATTGTAAAGCGAGCTAGCCTGGGCCCGTGAAGTTAGAGGGAGGATATTAACTTATTGTAGGGAACTAAAAATAGAGTCAGCAGATTATATTAACTCGATAGCCGTGAGTACGGAGGGGCTAAGAAGATTAAGAAAGCAGGTCTCATGGGAGGAGGATCTCATATATCTGAGGAAGAAAAATGTTGTTTCCCACTTGATAAATTCATGGTTGGGAGGAGACCTTTGCCTATCTGGAGAGACTTCCCAACATTAAGATGCATAGAAGTCTTCTGAGATTGAGATGTGGGATAAATCAAGTTTTGTCATCCGAAAGATATGGTGCTTCGTTAAATGAAGGAAAAATATCTAATTGTGGCCTCAAAGGTCATCGAATTCATACCCTTGTGGATTGTTTATGGTTTTTAGCTCAACAGAAGTCTTTTTAAAACCCATTTTTATTAAATCTGATGTTAAGGATAGGGTGCAAGGAATTACCTTATTGGCTGAAATTAGATTTCTTAACGTGACGTGCGCCATAGGGCGATTTCTATTGACTGTGGATACCCTCTTACAGCTAAACTGAGGCATTTAATTCAATCGTATGGAGTTTTAGACTTCTTAGGATGCTTTTAGATGATAGAATTTTATTGATGGGTTGGATTGTGTTTTAAATGTGTTTTACGCTGAGTTTTATTGAGTATCATGTCGGTTTTTATCTGTTTACTACATATTTTAAGAATGTTGTTCAAAAGATCATGGTCTAAATAAACATATGTTTTGACAGACTGACAGTGGGCTGGTTTTTTAACATCTTTAGCAGAGCTTCATTTGTTTCCTAGTCAAGCCTTGTATTCACTATACTTTCTAGCAGTAGTGGCTGCTACCGGACGGGGTGGTGGGCAGTGCAGGGGGTTAACAAAAAAAATAAACTTACTTTAGAACGGACTGACGGCCGCCGCCTCACCTGCGTCCTCTCCCTTCCTGCAGTCCGGCTGGAAGCACCCGGCACACAGGCTCCCCTGAGCCAATCAAAACTCTGCAATGCAGCGTTGTGATTGGTTTGAGTGCTGTGGATCGGCGCTCAGACTCGAACAGGGAGCCTGTGCATGTTCCTCACCAGGCTGTGTAATGCAGCCTGGTAGGAGCATGCAAAGTGTGCATGAACTGGTTGGTCTGCCCAAGAGGGCCATCCAAACAGTTCATGCGCACTTTGGGAGGGCAGACTACTCCGCCCCTGCTCTGGCCAGCCCTGCCCCAACTACACACAGGCTACTGACTGCATGCAATAGGAAAAATAAAATGACAATAACGATACGTTTTATTTTTCCTTTTTGCCCAGTAGGGCAACGCTCCTCCTCCTTAGCGGAGGAGCCGCCACTGCTTTCTAGTGATCCACGTTCGCTCACTACAGTGATGAGATTAATCAGACTTAAATCTTCTGAGCAAATGTGTACATTTCATAAATTCACCCCAACATGACTTACATAAACAAATTCAAGTGGTCCTCTAAAAGTAATGCTTCATTTGGTTGCTCTTATAGATATTTGTTTAAAAATGGACCGTCTTACTAGTAAAACATTTACAGCTCATCCAGGCAGGTGATTAAAGTTTTCTCCATGGTTACATATCTGATTCTATCGCTAGGTGGTGTGACTCCCTCCCGTCATTCAGTTAAGAGTCACTGTGAATCACTGCTTCTAGCAGAGGGGAAGCCCTCATGCAGGAAAGTCTTACGGGAACACAGTTCGCACAAAAACACCCTAAATCAATCAAGAAAAGGGGAGATTTTATGGTTGTTTTTTGGGTTCACTGCGAATTGGTGCAGTCAAAGGAAGTGGCTTATCTGATGTGACACATTGCATACGAAACCCACCACTGATACAGAACCTCCAAGATGTCATCCTTGAGTGGAATTGCACCACTCAAACGCAATAAACCAATGGCACTTTTCTGTCAGTGCCAAAGTCTGGAGACCAACAGAGGTACATTACCACCCAAAATCAAATATGGAGTAATTCGAACCAGTCACCAGAAATCGCTGCTTTACTTTCGGAGCAAGGGTTACGTCATATTTACAACAACATGACGTATTCCTGAGCTCTGCCCTGTGCTGGTGCACAATTGACTGCCATGTGCCAACACAGGCACCCTTGCACCATTGTGAAAAGGTGCCTGCTTTGTGGGGATGACTGCTATTGTGCAGGAAGGGACACCTTCCTGCACAAAAACAATCACAAGAGGTGTTTTCCTCTTTCTATGTATGCTGCAAAATGCAGCACGCATAGAAAGCGGAAAACACGAGGAGAAATACAAGTATTTCTTCTCGTTGCGCCTCCTCACGCCTCCCCTGTGGAGGCGTAGGATTCTGACGCATTCCCAGGTTTACGAAGCATTGTACATCTGGGAATGCAGCAGAATCCATGGGTGTTGCATGGGAACACCCATAGCAACACCCATGGAATGCCCCTTTCACGCAGAGTGCTGCGTGAAAAGGGGCCATATTTACAAGGACACAAAAAGCCATGCAGGGTGGCTTTATGTGTGCTTGTAAATATAGAGCACCACACTGCGCCGCTGGTGCGTCACAAAAAGTGGTGAACCCGTGGCACAAGGGGCTGGTAAATATGCCCCACTGTCTGTATGCCAAAAGATCTAGGGCCATATTCTCAAGAACGGCGATAACATTATCGCCGCTTTAGCAGCAGGAAACTGCCGCTAAAGCGGCGATAATGTTATCGCCGTTCTTGAGAATATGGCCACAAATGTTGCTTTGAAAAAGTGTGCTATTTTAAACAAGGCAAGCTGGTCAAATTTTAATTGCTGATTACACTAAAAAGGTGTTAAATTGGTACGAAAGAGTTGGAAAATTAACCTAGTCAGTATTTGTGTGAGGAATTTAGCGTGTTATGTCACATAAATAGTTTTTTGAAACACGTTTTAGTCAACCCTCCTACATAACTCCAGTGTCCCTGTCTGTAACTGATTGGTTAAAGAATGTATTTGAAGTGGACGGTTGTGTGAGAATGTGCATATCAGGACTGTACTATTAAGAATATGGAATCTGGTTAAAGCTCTAGTATTGCCAGACTTGCACATCATGAACCACTTAGGAGCATACATTTCTCTATAGCCAGATAGACAAATGTTGACAAGTGGGGCCATTTTAGCCAGGAGGGGAGCTGTGGGCCAATGCACTGCAGCAATATGCCTTCCAGGCTGTGGTGGATCTTCCAAAGCAAATGCTTTTTGGGAAACGGAATGTCTCAAAAGGCTATGATCTGTCAACTTGTTGGTCTGAAAGGAAGAGATCCCCACACACACATTCCTAGTTCTCTAGGAAATGCATTGGCCGTTGTTAACATTTTGAATTTCAACATTCTTTGAATGCCCTGTTTGTACCCTGCTGTCATGTTCTCCTCATACTGCCAGAAAATCCAGCATCAAAAACTCCAGACCACTCTACCACTTCATGCAGTTCATCTGTGTCACTTCAAGATCATGACACGAAGGGAGAAGTGACAGAAGCAGTAGGGAGATAAGGAGATGGAAATGTAGCAAGAGGTCGAGGAGTACAGTACTCCAAAATGCTAGGTAGAGAGAAAGGAACTGTAGAAAAGGAGGTGAATTAGAGACAGGTAAAAACAGCAAGAGGGAGAGGTAGACAGATTGGGAGAAATTAGGAAAAAAAGAAGATGCATTGTAGACAGTAGACAGAGAACAAAATGAGAAGATTGTATGAAAAATGGATCAGAAAGTAAGGTAAAGAGAGGAGGGCGGGGTAGAAAAAGAAATGTGGTATGGAGCCAAAAGAGGGAATTATGAGTCATTCGTGAAATGGAGAACGAGAGGTGAGGTTGCTACAGAGGTAGAGAGTTGTGAGATATAGAAAGAGGGAAAAAAGGTGAGGTAGAGAGATCTAAAAAAGATGTGTTTGCGTGTGTGATACAGGGAAGTTGATGATAGAGAAACAGAGGTAGAGGTAGAGACATAGAGATAGCCAGAATGGTGTAAGCTATTGATAGGTGAATACAAGGTAACAGGTTAAAAGGAGAGAAAGGAGAGGTCAAGAGGTGAGGTAGTGAACTAATGGCCAGGAAAATTGAGAGAGTGGTTATTGAGAGAGAGAACAGTGGTGTACAGAGATTTGCGGTAGTGAGGGAGAAATGAGATAGAGAGGTGAGGAGGAGTGGTGAGGTAGAGAAAGGGATGAGCGAGAGGTAGAAAGAGGTAAGGTAGGAAAGACATGGAGAGAGAGAGGCGTGATGTAAATTTATATATAAGGTTGTGTGAGAGTGAAGTGGGTGGAGGAGAGATGCAGGGAGGTGGGATGGGAAAGGAGCAGTGTGATACAAAAAGAGGTTGAGGTAAGGCAATAACAATCAATATTTGTAAAGCGTGAACATATCACCCCTTAAGGGTTCAAAGTGCTGGGGGCTGTCGGTGAGATTAAGTAAGCTATTGCCCAGAGTCACATGGTGCTGAGCTGAGCTGCCGCCTCCAGGGATCGAACCGTGAGACCCATGCTCCGGAGACAGAAGCTATGGCCGCTGCGCCACACCTCTCCCAGAGGTGAAGCAAAGAGATGGGATTAAGAGTGATGGACATAGTGGGAGCCACAAAGAGTGATAGAGAGTTGGGCATGGCTATAAGAGAGAGGCAGAAATAAATAACTTTTAGTGAAGCATATTAGGTATATTGAGAGTGGGGTGACAGAGAAAGATCTAAGATTGAGAGTGTGGATGAATGTAAATACAGAGTTTGAGGGAGAGGCTATGTGAAAGGTTTAAAGTCAGAAGATACATAGAGATATTGTGAGTTAGATTATGCGAAAGTGTTAAAGTAGAAGAGGTGAGGTGCATTAAGGAGAAAGAAAGGACACAGCAAAATTATTTTTCAATTTAATTTCCACCAACTGCCTGAGAATGTGATGGTTAAGGCTGGGCAGGCCAGACATGCACAGTAATTGCCAGATTTATCAACATTTTTTACTGGTACGAAGTGACCAAAACTAATGCACCTGGTGCAGAGTGTTGATGTGGAATTTATTATCCTGTGCAAACAAATGTTTGCAATGGGAAGTTGTCTAAAACTAATACAAATCAGTGCTTGCTGCTGATTTGTGTTACATTGCATCAAGGTGGTATCCCATGACTAGTATATGGGTAACTTTACCTCCAAAAAATACGTCTCCTTGAGGTAGACACAAAGAAGCAGAAAAGTATTCTTTTCTCCAGAATGTTCCAACTTTTCATGAGTACAGTACTGGCCAGCACACATACCAAGTGGGAAAAGTTTAAAATGAAGTCTAAGCATAGTATTTTATACTAGAAGAGTACTGTTTCAGTACAAAACCTACGCTAGACTCAAGCAGATACTTTTCCACTATAGTGAACATGTGTGTATGTGATGCTAGGAAGCCTGAAAGTGCACCAGCACTTGGGGACAGAGCAGCACAGCCATAACTTAGAAGATATGGGACTGTCCTGCTCTCTCCCTTTTCACGCAGCCTAGCAACTTTGTTTGCCCGATTGCGTTGCTTGAAGAAATGTTAATTTTCCTCCTAAGTTTCTGTTAAGCACACTCAGCTGTCAAATTAGAAAAATGTACTCATTTTAACACTGTTTCCTATAGGGTTTTATATTAAGTCCTTGCTTCAATTATTTTCTATGGTAGTGTGTTGCAGAACCCCTGAGTTTTGCTAAACTGACTCCAAAGCTAGGCAGAGTACAAATAATACTGTTTTGTGAACTTAGAGGCTTTAGCAAGTTTAAAAGAGTAGTTTGTGAGTAGCAATGTTCTCAGTCTTTTGTGGTGAATTTTTTAATTAGAGGTCAGACCATCACCATAATTTTGGGCACCTTTTGCTAATGCACATAAGGCAAAGCAGGGATTTATTAAGACAGAACCTATTATATCTCACAACCTCTGACATTTGATGTTGGTGGTGGGAATCATAACTTGAGCCTTACAGTGGTAGAGACTTAATTGAGGATAATTGGCTTTGCAACACTGCAGACTCCATCTTGAGGATTATGTGACTTTTTAATTGTAAAAACATCTGCCGAAACTTGGTATGACAAATCATTTTCATTGTACCCTTTTTAAATAATTTTTCTTCAAGAATGTCTTTAACCTGGTTAACAAAACCAACCTGGTCAAAGTCCTTCTTGAAAACATGCATTGCATTTCTTCTGGGTTGTTTTCACACTTTGCTTTCTAAGAGGAGTAAAGCATTCCTGAAGTACGAATCAAAACACAGGAGTGTGGGATCTTTCCCATAAGAAGATCCCATCCATCACCAAAGATATTGGAGCATCAACTGACACTCCAACCAAATGACAACATATTCTACATAGAACACAGTGACATGTATATAATTCTAATGTGACATAAGCACAGAGAAACAAGTATGAAAGTGAGAATACCACTCACCTCCCTTCCTTACTGAACAAAATACAATTGCAATAAAAGAAATAAATAAACATACTAATCAAGCATAATCAGTAAGATATCCAGGACGTTTGATTATCCTAGAAGAACGACGTATATCAAAATTCTTATCTTTTAAACTGGAATGACGAACAGGAGCAGTGTCTAGAATATGTGAACTTGAATTAAACTTCCCATCAAATTCTCCTTTGACCACTACAACTCTGTTCAAATTCCAAATGTGATGGTCTTGGGTTTTAATGGCATTATTGAAAACTTTAATGACTCTTATAGGCTTTGTGAATTTAGAAGAGGAGTTTCCTCCAAGACCAGGACGTTTAATCATGACCCAAACACCCACATTCACCTCAGTTTCTTTAACAGCCTGCTTGGAATCAAAATAACTTTTCCTTTCCTTGGCCTTCTCCTCTTCCCTCCTTTGTATAAGGGTACTATCACAAACATTTTCTTTACCCTTGGCTAATTCATATTTATTAACCCATGAAGGTTCTACACAGGTATTAGGCACTCTGCCTCTAAATAATATAAAAGGAGTTTTCCCTGTGGTGGCATGGGGAGATAATCTATATTCCTCAACTTTCTTAAGCACCTCCCCTTTCCAATCCAAGGATAAAGATTTTGCCGAAACAATAGTTTCCTTGAGTACTCTGTTGAATCTCTCAACCATTCCGTTTGCCTCGGGATGATATAGAGAGCAAGTTTTGTGTTTGATACCTCCAGAAGCCAAAAAAGTCTCCATCTCTCTCGAAGTGAGTTGAACCCCATTGTCAGATAGAATAGACTCAGGTATACCTTCTCTTGCAAACATTTCCTTCAAACACTTAATCACATGAGCAGAATCTATTACAGACAAAAAGAAAACTTCAGGCCAACGCGAATACATGTCAATTATGACCAGAAGAAAAGTTTGTGATCCATCACTATGTATAGGGCCAAGAATGTCCAATGCAATGTCCTGCCAAGGACTAGAAGGACGCTTCCTTACAATCATAGGCTGCACCCTAGGACATTTAGATTTATCACTCAACGTTCAAGCAACGCAGTCTCGCAAAACACGCTCAACAAGTTTGTCCATGCAGGGCCGCCAATAGGACATACGTAATCTTTCTTTGCTTTTAGTAAGTCCGGCATGAGCAGAATGAACTAAATCAATCAACTCTTTCCTGAGACTGCTGGGAGGAATTAATTTCGTGCCCCAAAATAATAATCTGTTCTCCTCAGACAATTCATTTCTTATATTCCAAAATGGCTTCATAAGTTCAGATCCCATTTTATTGTTAATCCATTCCTTTTGAATAAGAGACATTACTTCAGTTAGCATGGAATCAATGACTAGCTCTTCACTCCACCTCTTTTCAGAAATTACATCATCCTCCACCACACATACCCATTCATCAAATTCTTCATACTCCTCATCCTCAGAAGATTCCTTGGAAATAAGGCATGACAGCACATCAGCAACACCATTATCCATGCCTGGGATATACTTAAGTGAAAAATTATATTCCTGCAGATTTATGACCCATTTGGTAATTCTACTTGAAATCAAATCAAGACCTTTTTTACTAAATATTTCCACTAAAGGTTTATGATCGGTGCAAACCTCAAAACCAACTCCCCATAGAAATTTCTTCAATTTTTTAATGGCCCAAAATACCGCTAAGGCCTCCCTTTCCACCACTGAATACCGTGTTTCCGGATCCCTCAAACTGCGGGACAAAAACATCACAGTTTGCATTCCATCCGGACCATGTTGCTGAAGCACTGCCCCCAATCTTTTCTCACTGGCGTCAGTGATTGAATAGGCTTAATAATGGGGTCAAAACTTCTAAGAGAAGGTACGTCATTAAGCTTTTCCTTGATACTGTCAAATTCTTTCTCACAAAGTTCTGTCCACACAAAATCAACACCCTTGCGTAACAGACACCACATATGAACACTTGAGTCAGCAAAGCTTTTCACAAATGTTGCATAATAGTCAATCATGCCCAAGACTTTCATTAGTTCACTCTTATTGCTGGGAGAACTAAAATTTCGAATGGTATTAATTAGATCGATTTTAGGTCTGACCCCATCACCGGTTATATTGTGACCAAGATAATTTATGGAATCTGATCTGAACTTACACTTTTCCACCTTAATTGTAAGATTATAGTCACAGAATTTTTTTAGACCCATTCTTAAATGAGAATCATGTTCATTTACATTGTCTCCAAATACAAGAATATCATCTTGGTAAATGCATACTCCTACCAGGTCTTTAAGCACATTCTCCATGACCCGCTGGAAAACAGATGAAGCAGAAACTAAGCTGAATGAAATTCATATGAATCTAAATGTGCCAAAGGGCATTATGAATGAAGTAAAGTCCCTACATGATTCTTCCAATTCGATTTGATGATAAGCGGAAGTAAGATCGATTGTGCTAAAGACCTTTGCTCCACCAAGTAAGACCAGCAATTCAGTGATGTTTGGTAAGGGATAGCGATCCACTACCACATATTTATTTAACTGTCTTAAGTCAATGCAGAGACGCAAGTCTCCATTGGGTTTTCTGGCAGCGACTACTGGGGCCAACCATTCTGTACCCTCCACTTCTTCAATGATTCCCCACTTTTTAGGTTTAGTGATTTCCTTTTGTATGTCATCTCTCACTGAAAGAGGAACACTCCTTACTTTACAACATACAGGTACAGCATCATCTTTCAATTTAATTTTGTGTTGATATCCCCTTAAACACCCTAAATCCTGTCTGAAAACACTAGGAAATTCATTCTTTAAGTTGTGAACAAACTCATTATGGTCCCATTTCACTATAGAATTCACTCTATCTTCGATTTGAATGGAAGGATCAGCATTGGGATCAAGGAACACGCCTAGTTCACCTTGGTGGATCCAACTAATGATGCTGTCTCCTTTTGGAAACAAATTTTCCCAGAAAATAGTCTGTCTTTGTACTCGATGAGACCAACAAATACCCATGTAGTTTGATGGGCTCACCCCCATAAGCCAAAGGCGTAATGTCAGGCTTGAGAAGTGACGTCTTATCTTTTAACTTCTTTTGATAAAATTCATTAGAAATAATTGTAATTTTGGCACCAGAGTCAAACAGAACTCAAGTGTTTTCCCCTTCAACAATTATATTGTCAAAAGGACAAGACTTCTTGGCAGAATCATTTTGAATCTGTACCACAATTTGTCCACACTCAAAATCATCATGACTTGTTTCAGATTTATTATCCTCATAAATTTCCACTTTCTTAACTCTAGGAGGGATTTTACTTTTGCACACAAAGGGGAATGACCTTTCTTCTTGCACTTTGTACAAGTTTGATTCCATCCAGGACACTTTATATCATTTGCAAGATGACCCGCTTTGCAACATCTATAACACTTTCGTTCCACCCATTTTCCTTTAACTTCTTCTTTATCAAGAGAAGGACTATATTTACCACCCTCAGCCCACTTTTGACTCATATTTCTAACTACATGGACTTTCTGATCCTTCTCATTATCTTTTTTTATTACAGCAACACATTTCAATGAGTGTTCAATTCTTTTGGCTACAGTGAAAACTTCATCTAAGGTAGGCTCATCACGTAACCAGAGTTCTTCTCTAACCCTCTCCATGTTGCACCCAAACATAAACTGATCACAGATGCGTTCATCAGTCAAATTCTCAAACTTACACGAAGAGGCGAGTTTTCTTAAATGTGTTACATATCCCTCTATAGTTTCTTCATCACCCTGCATTCTTTTTGCAAATTGATACCTTTCCAGGATAGTGCTCACCTTAGGTAAGTAATGTTTGTCAAGTTTTTTTATACAAATTTCATAATCATTAAGATCTCTTGCTTCCGCAGGGGGAAGATCAGGAAGATGATCAAATACATCCTGACCTTCTGAGCCTAAACAATGAAGGAGTAAAGAAGATTTTCTCTCCGCACTAAGTGAAGGACCACAAACTCTGGCATACCTCTCAAATACTACCTTCCATTTTTTCCATTGAATAGAAGGAACACCAGGACTGGGCAGAAAGAAAGGGGCTGCTGTAACGTTTTGCATGTTGAGATAACACAATAGCACCTAAATGTAACACATTAAAATATTAAATAATTAAAAATGTAATATTGTGTACTCTGCAAGTTGTAGTAAGAAGACACTGTAATACTAATATTAAATTCACAAGCAAAATGAAATAATCTGGCACAATATAAAATAATTATCTTGGCAAGAATTAAAGTGGATCTCTCAAAGTAAACATACACAAGATAAACACTTTAAATTTTCACTCCAAAGTAATGAAGGGCAAAACTTATGAATATAAACATTAGTATGCGTAATACGAGGAATAGTGTGTGTATCACTGAAGAAATACACTGTATCATTAACAGTATCATATCAAAAACAATTTGCTGTTCTCATGGGCCGCTATGTGCGTATCCCTGAAGTGATTACTATGCGTAATACAAGGAATAGTGTGCATATCACTGAAGCAACATGCTGTAGAATTAACAGAATCACTTCCACATCACAACAAGCTGCAGTTCAGATGCGCCGCAGTGTGAGTATCACTGAAGCGGTAAACAAGACGTCTTACTCCGTAGCTAGATAACGCGGTGAAAAGTTCCTTTTGAATAGCTGAAAATGGCCGCCACGCACAGTTACGCCGGGGTTAAACGCATGACGTAAACACAGTGACGGGGATGCAAAGTAGGCACAGTGACGCTGGTTGAAAACATGAGGAATCCAAAGAGAATAATCAAGGAGAACCTCGAGCCAGGTAAGCGAGACCACAAGTTTATTTTTAAAATTAATAAGCTCGCGCTGGAAAAATGTCAACGTTCATACAGCACTGCAGTCTAAGTATGGACCATTTTCTCAATGTCAACGTTCATACAGCGCTGCAGCCTAAGTATGGACAATCTTCTCAAACGTTGCAAAAAAATCAACCGCTGAACAGAAAGAAAGTCCTCTTCAAAGCATCAACGTTAGCCATTCAAAGGATGAGCCCGCATCAAATTCAAAGCCTCCCAACCCCAACATGCATTCAATAAGGGGCGAATATGCGGCGATGCTCCCAATCCACACATTAAAAGAAGTTATTCAAAGGATGAGCCTGCATCGAATTCAGTGCCTCCCAACCCCGACATGCATTAACAAGGGGAGAGTATGCAGCGATGCTCCCAATCCCCAAAGATAGTGAAATAAAGAGATTTCGTAAAGTCTCTTTAAAAACTAAGTCTTGGTAAATCAAGCGAAACCATTTTTAAGTTGAAAGGCATAAACACTTCCAGAAGTGAAAATGATGTGAAGCCTTTAAAATTATCTCTCACCAAATTTCTTCTTTGTGTTGAGATCTTCTTATCTTATCCTGCCGACTACGCCAATGAAGCATTCCTGAAGTACGAATCAAAACACAGGAGAGTGGTTTCTTGTAAGTTTATTACCATAAGAAGATCCCATCCATCACCAAAGAGATTGGAGCATCAACTGACACTCCAACCAAATGACAACATATTCTACATAGAACACAGTGACATGTATATAATTCTAATGTGACATAAGCACAGAGAAACAAGTATGAAAGTGAGAATACCACAGGGAGGTTTCCCCCTTAATCCTCCGACCTCTCTGTACATTTTTCAGCCCCATCCTTTTTTCCCCTGTTTAACCCCATCACAATCCTTTCTATCTTCACCCTACATTGCTTGGCGCTGTTCTATGTTCCCTGAGGGTTTCCTTTGCAAAGCCCTGAAACTAACGCTCACCCCATGAATGCTACTCCCTATTCTCAATTCTCACCCCCTTTTTGACTCGTTTCTTACTTGTACTCCCCTCTTCTTTCTTTCCATTATGTCATCTTCCTCTTCCTTCTACCAGGTTGCAGTAACCATACAAGACTACCATAAACCCTCTTTTTTTAAATGGACATTTACCTTTTCCACAAAGCATTTAATTATTGTGGAAAAGGTACTTCGCCATATTGAAATTCCTTCAGAAATAATTTTTTTCGTCTGGACTGCCCCAGGATGATGTTCTTCATTTTGAAACTTCATCATGATGACTGATACCCCATGTTGAGACCAGGCACTGCTTTGTTGTCCCAGCATTTGCTATTGTTATGCTGCTCCCCAGTGTGTGTAACGCCCGCTCCAGCCCCAGGACGCTGCCAGGTAGGTCGCTCCCCCACCACACAGCTCCGCCTGTGTTGGCCGCCCGCTGCTTCTGCAGGTGAGATCGCCCTTCCGCTTGTGGCCCCGGTGCCTGTATCTCTGTCTGTTTTTTCCTTTCTGTGCCCCTCGCTGCCCCATCTGCGTTGTGCCTGTATTTCTGTCTGTTTTCTCCCCCATTTTCCTTTCTGTGCCCCTCGCTGCCCCATTTGCGTTGTGCCTGTATTTCTGTCTGTTTTCTCCCCCATTTTCCTTTCTGTGCCCCTCGCTGCCCCATTTGCGCTTGTGCCTGTATTTCTGTCTGTTTTCTCCCCCATTTTCCTTTCTGTGCCCCTCGCTGCCCCATTTGCGTTGTGCCTGTACTTCTGTCTGTTTTCTCCCCCATTTTCCTTTCTGTACCCCTCGCTGCCCCATCTGCGTTGTGCCCGTATTTCTGTCTGTTTTCTCCCCCATTTTCCTTTCTGTGCCCCTCGCTGCCCCATTTGCGTTGTGCCCGTATTTCTGTCTGTTTTCTCCCCCATTTTCCTTTCTGTGCCCCTCGCTGCCCCATTTGCGTTGTGCCCGTATTTCTGTCTGTTTTCTCCCCCATTTTCCTTTCTGTACCCCTCGCTCTCCCATCTGCGTTGTGCCCGTATTTCTGTCTGTTTTCTCCCCCCATTTTCCTTTCTGTGCCCCTCGCTGCCCCATTTGCGTTGTGCCCGTATTTCTGTCTGTTTTCTCCCCCATTTTCCTTTCTGTACCCCTCGCTGCCCCATTTGCGTTGTGCCCGTATTTCTGTCTGTTTTCTCCCCATTTTCCTTTCTGTGCCCATCGCTGCCCCATTTGCGTTGTGCCCGTATTTCTGTCTGTTTTTCTCCCCCATTTTCCTTTCTGTACCCCTCGCTGCCCCATTTGCGTTGTGCCCGTATTTCTGTCTGTTTTCTCCCCCATTTTCCTTTCTGTGCCCCTCGCTGCCCCATTTGCGCTGTGCCCGTATTTCTGTCTGTTTTCTCCCCCATTTTCCTTTCTGTACCCCTCGCTGCCCCATTTGCGTTGTGCCCGTATTTCTGTCTGTTTTCTCCCCCATTTTCCTTTCTGTGCCCCTCGCTGCCCCATTTGCGTTGTGCCCGTATTTCTGTCTGTTTTCTCCCCCATTTTCCTTTCTGTACCCCTCGCTGCCCCATTTGCGTTGTGCCCGTATTTCTGTCTGTTTTCTCCCCCATTTTCCTTTCTGTGCCCCTCGCTGCCCCATTTGCGTTGTGCCCGTATTTCTGTCTGTTTTCTCCCCCATTTTCCTTTCTGTACCCCTCGCTGCCCCATTTGCGTTGTGCCCGTATTTCTGTCTGTTTTCTCCCCCATTTTCCTTTCTGTGCCCCTCGCTGCCCCATTTGCGTTGTGCCCGTATTTCTGTCTGTTTTCTCCCCCATTTTCCTTTCTGTACCCCTCGCTGCCCCATTTGCGTTGTGCCCGTATTTCTGTCTGTTTTCTCCCCCATTTTCCTTTCTGTACCCCTCGCTGCCCCATTTGCGTTGTGCCCGTATTTCTGTCTGTTTTCTCCCCCATTTTCCTTTCTGTGCCCCTCGCTGCCCCATTTGCGTTGTGCCCGTATTTCTGTCTGTTTTCTCCCCCATTTTCCTTTCTGTACCCCTCGCTGCCCCATTTGTGTTGTGCCCGTATTTCTGTCTGTTTTCTCCCCCCATTTTCCTTTCTGTACCCCTCGCTGCCCCATTTGCGTTGTGCCCGTATTTCTGTCTGTTTTCTCTCCCCTTTTACTTTTGTGCCCCCGCTGCCTCTAGCCATTCCCGCCGCTGCGTCCCCTGCGGCCCCGCCCCCCTGACTGCCCATTCGCTGCCCCTGCCTCCCGCCTCCCAGCTGCTCCTCCCTCCCACCTCCCCATAAATGGCGGCCGCTGCGCGCCCGCGCCGCTGGCGCGCCAAAGGCGCGCCTAAGGCAAGCCCGTCTGCGCCCGTCCGCGACTGGACCGCGCCCAGCGCCAGAACCCCTGGATCACACCGATGCAACACTACTCGACGGACCTACGACGCCGCCACCCTCACCGCACTCAATGCCGGCCGGAACCCTGCCTGCTACCGAGCCTCACCGAGACGCACCCACGGACCCTTCACCTGCCAAACCTGCCGATTCACCTGCCCCCGGACGTGCACCACCTCCGCCAAGACGTGCACCAGCAGCAACCACCTGAAATGCATCCTGTTGAACACCCGCTCCGTCCACAGGCACGCCGTGGAACTCTGGGACCTGCTCGACGCAACAGCACCGGACGTCGCCTTCCTCACCGAAACCTGGATGAACGCCTCCTCAGCGCCCGACATCGCCATAGCCATCCCGGACGGATACAAGATCACCCGGAGGGACCGCGTCAACCAGACGGGAGGAGGCATCGCCATCGTACACAAGAACACCATCCGCATCTCGACTAACTCCGACGAGACCTTCACCGCCGCCGAACACCTACACTTCCAGATACACACTGACCCCAAGACCACCCTCCGAGGCACCCTCATCTACAGACCCCCGGGACCACGCACACTATTCAGCGAAGACATCGCAGACTTCATCAGCCCGCACGCCATGCCCTCCGCCGACTACATCCTCCTAGGGGACCTCAACTTCCACCTGGAGAACAACAACGACAGAAACACCACCGCCCTGCTGGACAACCTCGCCAACCTCGGACTCAAGCAACTGGTGAACATGCCCACCCACTACGCCGGCCACACGCTTGACCCCGTCTTCTCTTCCAGCAAGCACATCTCCTTCAGCCACGCCACCGGACTCCACTGGACCGACCACAGCTGCGTCCACTTCAGCTTCAGAAAGACTGCGACCCACCACCACCCGCAACAGGCTCCCCGCCGGAGCTGGAGCAAGATCACCGCCGAGCAGCTCACCGCCTCCCTCAGCCAGAACACACCCACCAACACAACGGACCCAAACGAAGCAGCCAGCAACCTCGCCAAGTGGCTAACCGCCTGCGCCGACGACCTCGCACCACTAAAAACCCTCCCAGCAGACCCGGAAGCAAGAAAACCCCTTGGTTCACCAACGAACTCAAGGAATCCAAGAAGGACTGCCGCACTCTCGAGAAAACCTGGCGACTCGACCAGACCACAGACAACAGGACCGCCCTCAAGCACGCCACCCGCAAACACCACCAGCTGATCCGTGCCACCAAGAAGTCGGCACTCAAAGAACGACTGGACAACAACGCCCACGACAGCAAGGAACTTTTCAGCATCATCAAAGAGTTCTCCAACCCCAGCGCCGGAAACAACGACATCACCCCCTCGCAAGACCTCTGCAACTCACTCGCCGCGTTCTTCCACCGCAAGATCACCGACATACATAACAGCTTCGACGCACAAACCACGCACCCTACCGCCGAACCAACGCCCGCCACCACCACCCTCTGCAACTGGACCCCGATCAGCACTGAAGACACCACCCGCACGATGAACTCCATCCACTCCGGATCACCTACCGACCCCTGCCCACACCACGTCTTCAACAAAGTCGACGCCACCATCGCACCCCATCTCCGGGACATCATCAACTCCTCCTTCCACACCGCCACCTTCCCGGAGAGCTGGAAGCACGCCGAGCTTACCGCCCTCCTGAAGAAACCAACGGCGGACCCCACCGACCTCAAGAACTACCGTCCCATCTCGCTCCTTCCGTTTCCGGCCAAAGTCATCGAGAAGACCGTCCAACAGACAGCTTGCCGCCTTCCTCGAGACGAATGGATCCCTCGACCCCTCGCAGTCCGGGTTTCGGGCCAACCACAGCACCGAGACCGCCATTATCGCAGCCACCGACGACATCAGAACCCTAACCGACAACGGGGAAACAGCAGCCCTCATCCTCTTGGACCTCTCCGTGGCGTTCGACACTGTCTGCCACCGCACCCTAGTGAAGCGCCTCAGCAACATCGGAATCCGAGAGAAAGCACTGGAATGGATCATCTCGTTCCTCGCCGGAAGAACCCAGAGAGTCCGCCTCCCCGTTCAGATCCAAGGCCACCGAAGTCATCTGCGGCGTTCCACAAGGATCTTCACTCAGTCCAACCCTCTTCAACGTCTACATGAGCCCCCTCGCAGCCATCGCACGCCAACACAACCTCAACATCATCTCCTACGCCGACGACACCCAGCTGATCCTCTCCCTCACCAACGACCCCACCACCGCCAGAGCCAACCTACACGACGGGATGAGAGACGTCGCCGACTGGATGAGGAACAGCCGCCTTAAACTGAACTCAGACAAGATGGAAGTCCTCATCCTGGGCTCATCACCCTCCGCCTGGGACGACTCTTGGTGGCCCCCGGCCCTGGGCACCGCGCCCAAGCCAACGGACCACGCACGCAACCTGGGCTTCATCCTGGACTCCTCCCTGTCGATGACCAGACAAGTCAACGCCGTCTCATCTTCGTGCTTCAACACCCTGCACATGCTCCGCAAGATCTTCAGATGGATCCCCACTGAAACCAGGAAAACCGTCACCCAGGCACTCGTCACCAGCCGACTGGACTATGGGAACACCCTCTACGCCGGAACCACAGCCAAACTTCAAAAAGACTCCAGCGCATCCAGAACGCCTCCGCACGACTCATCCTGGACATCCCCCGACACAGCCACATCACCGGACACCTGAAAGACCTGCACTGGCTCCCCGTCAGCAAGAGAATCACGTTCAGACTTCTCACCCACGCACACAAGGCCCTCCACGACCTGGGCCCAAAGTACCTCAACGACCGCATGACCTTCTACACGCCCACCCGCCAGCTACGATCAACCAGCCACGCCCTCGCCACCGTACCACGCATCCGCAGAGCCACCGCCGGAGGAAGATCCTTCTCCTACCTGGCAGCCAAGACCTGGAACTCCCTCCCCACTCACCTTCGGCGAACCCAGGACCATCTCTCCTTCAGGAAACAGCTCAAGACCTGGCTGTTCGAGCAGTAACTTACCCCCTCCCCCAGCGCCTTGAGACCCTCCCGGGTGAGTAGCGCGCTCTATAAATGCCGTGATTGATTGATTGATTGAGGACAATTACAAAATGATGAGAAAATGAGGGGTGGAAATATGTTTGAGGTTTGGTAACACTTCTACCCTCCGGCAAGCACTGCAGAGCATGAAGTGTATTCTTTTATTTTGCAGGCACACACTCCATTCAGCGGGCTGGTCTTATTTGTGTAAGATATTCTGAAGTGAGAACATGATGCGTCAGCATCCCTAGCTGAGAGGGAGACAGTCATAGAGATCAACATTGTAGCCATCTTGGTGTAAGGCAATACCCAGTTCACTAAAAGTGCATTATCTCTCGATGCATGACTGTCTTGGAAGGCATCGCATGGAGCCACTGCACCCTGAGGAGAGTGTTGAATACAATGTAACGGAGACTGTAATTGATTGGGATTTACTGGGAGGAGGAAGCCAAACCTTGCCCTGGGACGTCTGTCAACAATTGTATTGGATTTTGCATGGTGCTGGTCACTTCTGCTGGCCTGCAGGCAGATGCTGTTCTGTGGGATCTGCACCCTGTACTCTCACTCCCATATCCACCTGACCATCGACGTTACACCTCACCCTCGATTGATGTTGGGCTATGTATTTACATCTTTATGAACAGTCTAGCATTATTCCAGGAGTGGTCAATATTATCCCATGGGTCCACAAAATGCCAGGAATTACCACAAGCATGCCTGGTCCATCTCTATTCTAGGGAATGGAATGGGAACCACAATCAGCCAAGAATTAGTTGGCTAGGGCCACAATTGTACCAGGGATGGACGTGGATGCTCACAGTATTCCAGAAATGAACACCATTATTCCCGCGCTTTACCTTGGGACTGGGATGGGAACTATCGGACAAGGAATGCCAATAAAATGCCAGGAATGACTTCCAGTATTATATCAAGGGTCAGCAAAATATATTCATATAGCCACTCACATTACACAGTGCACCGTCACATGCACGCGCATCACACAGCAGGAGCTGCATTCAAGCTTTTGGTTTCTTTTCTTTTTTAATAATTACTTTGCAAAATTTAACTGCATATCTACAACACTGACTCTCCCTCACAGTCGTTGGCTCCCTTCTATTTTAGTTCCATCTGCAAGCCTGAGTCATGGTAACAGAGTGATTTATTGCAGATGACAAATTGGAGAATAATCTGTCAATCACACTGATAGTGTCTTTCATTTGGATGAAAAGTTGGTGTGCAGAGTTGTGGGCCACACTTTTAAACCACGCCTTTCTCACAGAACACGGTATATCACTGTGCTAAAGAATGAAAACTGCGCTGCACTGTTGGACCCTTCGTGGACGGGTGCAGCTTGTGTTTACTTTCCCTATTATTGCAAGGTTTTGAAGCTCTGTAGTGAAAGAACATCTGCACGTTTACAAACCCTTAGAACGACAGAGTAAAAATATTGGGAATGTTACCCAAATGCCATAATCATTCAGCCTCTCCTGTGTTTCTCCCTAAAGTCTTTTCCCCAGTTTTCTCTTGCTCATCTTTTTCATTTACGTATCTCTTCTGACCAGTAATTCAATTTTCACTTTCTGTCCATTTTTCACACATTACGTGTCTATTTTTTTTCTTTTGTCTCTCACTCTCTTTATATTAATATTTAACTCCTGTTTGATTACTCTTCCAGCTCTTACCAGCACACAACACACACTGACTTCTCCCACCAGACGCTCCGACACACACCATCATAATAAAAAATTTTCATGGTGGGCGTATTTTTCGGTCGAGGTCTACCAGACAGCGCAGCTGTCTGGCTATGCTAAAGATATCTTGGGGACTTGGGAATGCATTCTGCACATTGCTTGCTATTGGCTTTTTGGTTTGTAACTCATGTTTTCTGGCTTTCCATTTACTAGCTTTATGTGCTTTAGGCTGTCCAGCTTGAGTTCGTAACTCACATGCCAAAGCTGTGTTTACAGTATTATTTCACAAACTCATTTTCTGTAATAAACAAGCCTGTAAATCTTGTTCTTATCTCTCACATTTGCTGGGCATTCAAAGACCGAGGTCAAATGTCAAGCTGTCTATTCAAGGGAGCCTAGTGTTTATTTTTCTTTCAGCTGACTTCAAAATGGGAGCATTTACAGGAAAGAGAAATGCAATGTACTTTCTCCATGGAGCCTGATGATGGCCTTTTTTAAATTTTATTGTAGACATAGCCATCTCAAAAGATATCTCGTTCTTCAGCTGCACAAAACTCTTGCCTTTCATTCGTGGGGCATGAAGTTCACTATAGGCATTTTCAGGGTGGGGGGAAGCAAGAACATTTCTAAAATCATGTTTGAAAACTATTACTTACAACAACAACAAAAACTTGCACTGATTTAGCCTGATGTACTTGTAATACTAATATGAAACAGTTTTGCATGTGAACGAAATACATTTTTGGAATTTTTGCCGAGACTTTTTCATATTTAACAATTTTTTTGCAAAATGTCTTCACAAATGAAGGTGACCTGAAATTAAATTTGCAGGACACCCTTGCTACTTGCTTTCCTTCACATCGATTAACTTGTAAATAAATGCATGCCCGTTTTCAATGGGGGTCCTCATGCAAAGTTCAGGAGGGCGCTTGTGGACCCCACTGATTCAGCATGATGTACTAGTACTACTAAGAGGAAACAGTTATGCATGTAAATGAGATACATTTTTGGAAGTTTTGCAGAGACTTTTACATAGTTAACACTTTTTTATTGCAAAATTCCTCTTCTTTGGTGAGTCCATCTAATTTGTAAAACTGCTTTTTTAGGAACAAAGTACAAAACTGCATTTCAGTTTCAGCGTCAGCCCAACATATGGTGATCTTGGGCAATTTACACTGTTTATGACCCATTCACTGTCAATCACACGATAAGATATTTTCACCAAAAGACCCAGCCACATTGTAACACAATTTAATAATGTTTGGATTTCACTTTGATGTTTAAACATATGCTTTATTTGTGACATCTGTGGCAACTTGTTTTGGAGAGTTGGATAAGTTTAAAGGCACTTTTTTGGAAAGCTTTTGTGTTGATGTTTAGCTACACAATTATGTATTCCGTCTGCAACTGTGCCTTTTTCGGAACACATATATTACTTGATATAAACAATTCCCTTATTTGTCCTTTTCAGGCACTAGGGTCATGATTCGAATGGTGCAGCAGGTGCAGTGGCACAGGGACAAGAGCTCTAGGAAACCCTCTGAAGACTGAGGGGCTTATTTATGAGCACTTGCGTCACTTTTGCGCCGCCGGTGCGTCACTTTTCGTGACGCACCAGCGGCAGAAAAAATGCACCTTGTTGCACCATATTTACAAAGTGACGCATCTAGGCAGATGCGTCACTTTGTAAACCCCTGCGCCACATTATAACTGCGCCAGGTATAATGTATGCAGGGGGGGCGTTCTGACGCACGAAAGTGTCGTAGAAGTGACGCAGTGAAATCTATAAGATTTCACTGCGCCACTTCTAGGACGCAAATGCGTCAATATCTTACGCCTGCCTTATGGCAGGCATGAGACTGACGCAGGCACATTTAACATGGAACTTGCCCATGTGTAATGACCAATTCCTGGAGTTGCGTCACTTTTGAGACACACTCCAGCAATGCGTCATTTTTGCGCCTACAGATACGTCAGAAATACTGACGTATCTGTAACTCCTTGCGACATGATGCGTCATACAGTAAATATGACGCATCATTGGTGTCGCAAGGAGGGCGCTATGAAAAGTGACACATCGCTGTTTTCACGCAGCGATGCGTCACTTTTCATAAATGAGGCCCTGATTATTGTTATATTTTACTACTGAATAAGCAGTCACAAGTGCAGTTACCTTGCAGGCACTGGGGCCATGATTTGAATGGAGCAGCAGGTGCAGTGGCACAAGGACCAAAGGCTCTAGGAAACCCACTTAACACTGTTTATTGCTATCTTTTACTATTGAACAAGCAGTCAAAAGTGCAGATACCTTGCATGCACTTGGGCCATGGTTTGAATGGTGCAGCAGGTGCAGTGGCACAGGGGTCAAAAGCTCTAGGAAACCCATGAACACCGATTATAGCTATATTTTACTACTGAAAAACAGTCACAAGTGCAGTTACTTTGCAGGCATTAGGGCCAAGATTTGAATGGGGCAGCACGTTCAGTGGCACAGGTGCCAAAAGCTCTAGGAAACTCACCGAACACCGATTATTGCGATATTTTACTATTAAACAAGCAGTAAAGTGCTTTTTGCCATTAAGGCACTAGGGTCATGATTTGAATGGTGCAGCAGGTGCAGTGGCACAGGGGTCAATAGGTCTAGGGAACCCACTGAACAATGATTATTGCCATATTTTACTACTAAACAAGCAGTCATAAGTGCAATTACCTTTCCCGCACTAGGGTAATGATTTGAATGGTGCAGTAGGTGCAGTGGCACATGGCCCAAAAGACCAAGGAAACACACTGAACATGTATTGTGGCTGTATTTTACTACTGAACAAGCTGTCAACAGTGCAATTAAATTGCAAGCACTAAGGTTATGATTTTAATGGTGCAGCAGGTGCAGTGGCACAGGGTCCAAAAGGTCTAGGGAACCCACTGAACACTGATTATTGCTATATTATACAACTAAACAAGCAGTCACAAGTGCAATTACCTCAAAGGCACTAGGTTCAAGATTTGAATGGTGCAACAGGTGCAGTGGCACAGGGGCCAAAAGGTCTAGGAAACCAAATGAATACCGATTATTGCTATATTTTACAACTACCACCAACTCGGAGCCAGCTCTGACCGCTATCTTCCCGCTCCCTAACGAACGTCTGCCATCCTAGTGCTCTTTGTGGCACAATGCGAGCACTGCCTCCTCCACCACTGCTGCACTGCTTCCTGACCCTTCCTGTCTCCTCTCACGGGTTTCCTTCCTCACAGACTTCCTCTTCTCCTCACCTAGGAAACTGGCACACCTTAAAAGTGTATGGACAACTTTTTTCCCAGTACGGACAGCTTTTATAAAAAGCACTTGAAAATTCTAGAAAGTATTTCAGCGCTTTATAGGAGCACCAGTTATGTTGCACAAAGACACTAAGGCACTGGGGAGATTACGTGATTTGGCCAGGACCACAAGATGTTGAGCCAACGCCGAGACTCGAACCCAGTTTCCAAAGCCGGCAGCTCTTTCCAGTAGTCCTCTTCAACATCTACAAAAACCATTGACAAAACAATAGATTTCATATAGGCGAAACCTATTGGCTTTGCCAATGCTTGTTCTATATTGTTGCATATATTACGATATTGAAATGCATATCTTCAGTATGTGTGCTGTATGAAAACTTCTCCAGCATTTGATTTTACTGGAATGTTGTCCATATAGAATAGCAACCGAGGCCAGCCAGAGGGTGCACATACCTTGCTCATTATTGGCATCGTCAGGGTGGGTGGATGCATGAATTTTTCAAAATTCATGTTTTAAAACTATTCCTTAAAAAGAAAAAAAAGTGCACCGATTTAGTCTGATGTACTACTACTACTAAGATTAAACAGTGCAGCATGTGAATAAAATACTTATTTGCGAATTTTTGAATAAACGTCTTCATATTTTATACATTTATTGCGAAATGTCTTTAAAAACGAAGGTGGCCCAAAAGTTAACTGTGCAGGACACTCTAGTTACTTGCTTTCTTTCACGTCCATTAACTTGTAAATAAATGCTTTGCCATTTAAACTTTAAAAGGTCAAGAGTGCGCTTGTCGCCCCTAAACTATTTATCTACATGGAGGTTATAGCATAGATTATAAAGCAGCGCTGGCATCAGTGCAGCACAGCTGCGAGTAAAAAAAAAACGTCATAAAACAGTCAGCGCTGGCTGTGTCATAATGCTTTTTTTCGTTACTTTCAGCCATTTGGAACATTGCTAAAAAACATTGGCAAAGCAAATAGATCTCGCAAAGGCAAGACCTATTGGTTTCACCAATGCTCGTTTCATACCGTGTTTCTTTATATAGTAGAGACACTTTCTGGCTTGTTCCAATTTATTCTTTTCATTTTTGAAAACAGTTATATCTCAAATGAGTAGAAACTATGGGGCATATTAGCAAGAACGGCGTTAAAATTATCGAAGCGGCAGGAAACTGCCGCTAAAGCAGCGATAATGGGCTTGATAATATGCCCTTGAGAATACCAATAGAAGCCCATGTTCTGCTGTGATCCTGGGCTTCTATTGGAATTCTCAAGGGCATATTATCAAGCCCATTATCGCCGCTTAGCTGCAGTTTCCTGCCGCTAAAGCGGCGATAATTTTAGCGCTGTTCTTGCTAATATGCCCCTATGATTTTCTTAAAGCATAGAAGCTAACCAGAAGCACCCATTTATTGGAACAACGGAACCTACCATCAAGGTGAGAAATTCTGGTTTTGTTATGGTATGGCGAGGAGACCAAACATGCTAGCAGCTACCTTTTCCAAATTGTTGGAAAGGCAGGTGAGGTTGAACGTGTTTGTGGCTTCAAAGAATAATCTAGCATTTGCAAAGTGAAGAGGTATGGTTTTAATGTGTTAACAGATGAAAATAGCATTTCTGCATGCCTGTATCGGCCATTTTGAAGCCAAACATGTTGGTTTGCCAATGCTTATTTAAAACATGAAAATGAATGTTCTGTCCCTGTCAAAAGCACCATGGTGCTTTCTCCTATTAGGCCAGATCATGCTGCTTTGATGTGAGGGCTCTGTGGCTCGACTGAGGGTATGGGACATATTGCTTTTAGCATAGGTGCTGATTTAATGTGCAACATGCTCTTGGTCCATATTCAAAGTGTTTCACTGCATATCAAAAATAAAAGTGGCATGCCCTGGCCCTACAAGACCCATTAACATCTTAAATAAGTTGATGACCAAAATGAGAGCACTAATGAGGCTAATTGGTGCAAATCATGAATACAAATATATTGCATTTCTCGTTGAGGTCGACGCACTCTTATTTGTTGAGTGTCAATTACATTTACGCAGCTAAAAAGCAAAATGCTTCCATATTTTTAAGGAAGGTCACCTTTTCAGACCTGCATTATACTCCTATACGTTTTTTTCCATTAACTTTAATGGCATGACACACTTAAACATCTGACTACACCCTCATTGGACGTTCAAGCAACTGACAATTTTAGTAGTGTAATATATTTAAAAATATGTATTATATTGGATCACTTTGCAGCACATCCCATTTACTAACCAGGGCACTTTCCATTCTTCTACAAATCTACGGGGAGCAAATAATATAATCAAATGCAGAGAGATAGGCAGCAAACAAAGTGAACTAGCATGTACAGCATCATCACTAAGGGCAGGAGAGAGAGCAGGAACTCCTTAAACCTACGCAGACGTATCATGATGTGGACCTGCCAACTCACTCCCATTGCATAGTCATCTGATTAAGACCAGATATCACACTGTGGAAGGAAAGGTGAGCAGGGATCCCGTACAATAAGTGGTTCTCCATTACATCCTTGAGGGCTCTGCATGGCTGATGTCCATTACGGGTTTTAAAAGTGTTGCAGAATGTTGGTAGCAGCATCACCAAGCTTTTATTTTTTTACAGGTGTGAATGAGGGTGACTGTGTAGGATGGGGTTACTGGCTGTACAATGCCCCACCTCCTCCTCACCCAGTGAAGTATTTTTGGAAGTTGGCAAGTCCGCTTTTGGCTGAATGATCCACCATCTAATGGGCAGATCAATGAGGGATCAAGGATATTCAATATAAAAATTGCATAACAATGTCTTTACCAATTGAATCACATTATATCCAGCTTCCACACTGCATATTGGTCTAGCACTTTAAGTTTAGTTTAAGCCCTTATGTTGAGCACATTTTGTTCATTTTTGCAAATGACAATGTAGTGCCTTGTAAATATGAATAGTGGGACCCTTTTGTCCCCTGATAGACTTCCTAGGAGAATGACGTAATCACTTGGGTGCATCTAGGTGTGGTTAATAAAGTTCATGACGCAGTGCATATATTTAAAGGATGCACTCTGAGGAATAAAGACGTGCACTAAAGAGCTCAGTGAGTGGCATAGTGATTTGAATGCTACCGGGATGAGGAGGATGCTACAACTAGTGATGAGTTAGGGGATCTGTAACCCAAAGTAAAAGGAGTGCTCTCCCTGAGAGTTTGCAGAGTTCCAGCAGACTGCTCGTGTGTGCCACGTGTGCCTCAGTCAAAGTACAATAGTCAACGGTCTGTGTATGTGGAGTCAAAGCGCCACTCCAGCCAGTACAAGGCTTTTGAAGAAGACAAAGGCCCTAAGGAACGTTCTGTCACAGTCGGCCCAGAACCTGCTGGTAAGGCCGAAAGAAGAGGTACTGCGCCTCAACATAACACAGAGCCAGCATACGTATGGTACAATGGCACTCAAGGCAGTGACAACAAGATACAGAAAAGAACAGAAGGTAGCGATAGCTAGGTGCAGAAAAGAGCGCTAAAGAAAGCAGAGGCATCTAGGTGGAAAGAACATAAGTGTACTCACCGGCAGGAATGAAGAATGAGGCATCCATTCATCTAGTTGAATTCTGGCAGAGACCTGTGCGTTCAAATTAACAAGCAGCATCCACAATGATCCAAGTGAACGCAAAAGACTTCAAGAGTTGAATGGTTCCCATGGCTGCAGAGACAAGTGTCAAATATGGCCCTGCCACCTTCTTCTGTCGCTTCCATTCGATACAGCCAAAAAGCACAATATTGGCACCAGATGGACTGCCTGGAATGAAACATTTGATGATTTCATTGACGTGCTAGAAGACGCAGATTACAAAAAGATCATCAAATACCTAAAAAACCTTGCAGGCAACATGGTGAAATAAGTAATAAAGAAAAAACCACAAGCTGATAAAATATCTTACTTTCAGATTAAGGCGGCATTAGGAATCAAGTTCAATCCAATGCCAAATGTCAACTATGAAAGGTACATCTTCAACCCAGCCAGACAGAAAGCTGGAGAAAGGATGAATGAGTTTGCTGAAAGACTTGAGGCCCTCATCAAGCATTGCAAGTCCAATGAATTCGATGATGAAGAAACTATCCTTCTCAGAGTCATCGATGGTTGCCAATCCGACTCATTCAGGCGATGTACGCTGCACGAGACACTCAGTCTGAAGAGATGCTCATGGCTGTGAGGGCAGAAGAAAGTACAGATCGACAAGCTGCTAATATGGAATCTGGAGCAGCTCAGAGTGAATCAGCATTAAACATGAAAAGTAAGCAGAGACACAAGGTCAAGGGCCATAAAGTGATGTCTCAGAGGAAAAAGGAAATTGTGTTTATGATGCGGATTCTCCTTTCTGCATGAAGGTAAATATCCTGCCATTGGACAAACATGCAAAGGTTTCGAGAAAGAAAACTATTTTGTAATGATTTGCAAAGTGAAAGAGAAACCGACTACGTCACATCGAGAAGAGAAAATTAATACCAGAAAGTTCTAGAAACCCTTTAGCCATACCCACAAGACCAAGTGGCAACACCAATTGAGGCAAATGGAAATGAAACAAAGTCAATCATCATCGAATTTACCTTCCAAAGGTTCCTCAACGTCATTGTCGAGAGACGGTGAAGAAGATGGCTGTGGTGCATTGATAAACATAATGCCTGCCATGAAGTGCAATGAGCTGTCGCCGGTGCCCCATCTCACACTTCGAATACAAAGGTAAACACGTGGGCTGCCTCCAAGCCTTTGCAGAGTCAAGGATCATTTGTAGCAATCATGCGACACAAGAAGACGAAAGTACAAGCACTGATTCACGTTCTTCAACGTACTTCGTCAGGTGCATGTTTACTCAGTTACAGTACTGCTGCTGACATAGGTCTGATTTTCATCAACTATAGCATAAATGCACATGAAGATAGTAAGTCAGTTTCCGTCATTGTTTCATGGACTAGGAAAGCTTTAGACTATGAAAGTGCAACTTCATATCAATGAGGACATCGTCCTGTGTCTCAGCGACATCACCAAATTTCTTTTCACTTGCACGAAGCTGTTGAAAAAGAACTGGAAATGCTGTTAAAGCATGATATCATTGAACGCTCTACTAGTCATACCATGGGTTTCATCCATTGTGGAAGTGCCCAAAAAGGACAGTGGAGGTGCAGTGCGCATCTGTGTTGACATGCGCAAAGCTAACAAGGCAATTGATCTGAACAAGGGGTATCATCAACTTGAACTCCAGGAATATTGCAGGTACATTTCCACCTTTTTGACCCATATTGGTTTGTTCAAATATAAAAGACTAGGTTTTGGGGGTGTCGTCAACTGCAGAACTTTTTCAGGAAGCCATTTGCCACATAATACAGCCTATCAGACATGCTTTTAATTATAGTGATGATATACTGGTATTTGTGGCCATTTGAAAGGAACATTACAAATCCCTTACACAAGTATGTCACTTGCTGGCTGATGCCGGTCTCACTTCGAGTGCTGGCAAGTGTGAGTTTCACAAAACAAAACTCAAATTCTTTGAGTATATTTTCTCTGAAAAGGGGATGACACCAGATCCGGTTAAAGTACAAGCCTTATTGTCCACTCCTACACCACACGATGTGACCATGCTGCGATCCTTCCTTGGTATGGCCAGTTCCAGGTAAATTCCCGATTTTGCCAGTCAGTGCCCCTTTGAGAGCCTTGACAAAAAAGAACACTGTATTCAAGTGGTCACCTGAATGCAATAGAAGCTTTAAGAAAATAAACATGCAATGGCAAATGCTACTGAGATGGCCTATTTTGATCCAAAACTTCATACTGAGCTTGTAGTAGATGCTAGCCCAGTGGGGTTGGGTGTGATCCATGCCCAGCACAGTGGACACAATAACGGTCAAAGGCACATTGTGGCTTATGTGAGCAGAAGTCTGTTGCAGACAGAACATGCTAATTCCCAACCTGAGAAAGAAAGTCCAGCTGTAGTATGGGCTGGTGAACACTTACATGTTTTTTCATATGGAAAGCATTTTACACTTGTCACTGACCAGCAGGCGTTGCTCACCATTTTTGGGAAGCCAAAGGCCAAGGTGCCCCTTTGCATCGAGAGGTGATTGCACTATTGTGCCAGTGCAGTGTCATAGTGTAATGTCTAAAGCGACTTAGGCCTATGTTAACTTTATAGTCAAGCATTCCTGCAGTTATTTGGGTGGAACCAATTCTCACTTCTACAAATACAGATCAAGATCTGTGTGTTCATAAAGACATTATTGCCCAGAAATCCTGAAAGAAACACACTTGACTTCTTACGGATAACTTTGAATACCAAAAAATTCAAAAATGTGAGCGAGGAACTCCCTGTCGCTCAAGAAGGCATTATATTAAGAGGTTCTAGAATTGTCATTCCAGAGAGTCTGCGGCAACAAGTCATTATACTAGCCCTTGAGGGTCATCGTGGCATTGTCGTCACCAAGAGAGCTCTTCTAGACTGAGTGTGGTTTCCTCGCCTTGATGTAAGAGTTTAAAGAGAATTAAAGGCCTGTCATTTGTGCAACTGCTTGTCTCCTCCAACAAAGCAGCATCCATTAGTTATGTCTGATCTTCTGAAGCAGGTGTGGGAGAGGACTGCAGTTGATTTCTTTGGATCCCTTAACAATGTACATCATCGAATGGTAATTGTTGATGAGTACTCACGATTTCCCATTGTGGAAGACCTGTCATCAACCATACATTACAAAGTCATTGGGACAATATATTGAATTTTTGCAATATGGGGTGTGCAATTCATTTTCAAGTCTGGCAATGGCCCACTGTTCAACAGCTGAGAGTTTAAAGGTTCGCTCATTAACATGAATGTTAAACATCAAAAAGGCAGCCCTCTCTGGCAAATGGTGTAGTTGAATGCTTCATGGGCACCCTAAAGGGAGTAGTTCAGCGTGCTGCACTAGAAGTAAGCAATCTCAAATAGGTCTACTTTCAGCCATGGTGCTTACAGATTAACATCCCATTCCACTACAGGTGAAAGCCCTGCCACCTTGATGTTTGAGAAAGCCATGGTAACAAAATTACCTCAATTGACCTCTCATAGGTTGAAAGATGCAGACAAGATATGTACAACGGATTCAATGCACAAGTCCAGAATGAAGACCTATGCTGATAAAGATCAATGTGCTCGAGACACGGTTTTCAAGGCAGGAGACCGGGTCCTGGTCAAGCAAAAATGGAAACATAAGTCTGATGCTCTGTTTGATGCTGAATCCCTGAGGGTTGTGACAAGCAAAGGATATATAGTGACCGCTCAATGTCCCGGAAATTTCATCACAAGAGATTAGTCACACCTCAAGCTCCTGTCTCGATGTTCATTGGCTTCAGATGTCAGAAGTGAGCTCTGCCCACCTGAAAGTCCAGAGAGCCCATCTCCTACTCCTACCCCTGCATCCCGGGTGCCTGAGCAGGCCCCGCTCGTCTGCTTCATCAACCTCATGACTAAGGGGGATATTTACAATAAAATGTCAGAGCGCTGTGTCGCTCCAAAATTGGTACTGCTGCACTCCGACATTTTTTAAACACATGGATGCACTGTATTTACAAAAATGCGGTGCACCCCTATATTTCCCCTAGCTCTGGTGCTCAAAAAGCTGCCTACCACCAGCGCAGGCACCCTTGAGCCATGTTGCAAGGGTGCCTGCGCTACAGGGGCGATTGTCTATGTGAAAGAAGGGATACTTTCTTGCACATAAACAATCTATAAAGGTGGTTTGCTGTTTCTATGTGTGCTGCAGAATGCAGCACACACAGAAAGAGCAAACTACGAGGAGAAATTAATAATTTCTCCTCAAATCATCATCCTAAGACCAGGTTTTACTTGTTCTTAGCTTTGGATGCGGTCCCATCCTTGTACATATTGGGCAGCGCCAAAAAGCAATGGGCGTTGTGGCAGAGTGCCCACTGCAACACCCAGTGCACGCCCCTTTCACGCTAAGTGAAGTGGAAAAGGGGCCTTAACGCCGCCTTGTAAAGAAGGAGAAGGAGATATCAACACCAGACGGTCACTAAAAGTGACATTCTGGTGGCGATATCCCCTTGTAAATATACCCCTGAGTCTGGAATACAGGTTCAAGCACCTCGACGACTCATTGAGGAACTATGATGTATATATGTAATATTTGTAATTTTTGTTTAACATAAGGTGGATATTGTGTCTTGTAGATATGAATAGCGGGTTTCTTCTGGTCCCTGGTGGACTCCGGAGGAGAATTACATAATTGTTTGGGTGTGTCTGGGTGTGGTTAATATAGTTCATGGCGTAGTGCGTACAGTTAACGATTGCACTCTGAAAAATAAAGACGTCCACTACAGAGTTCTGTGTATGGCATGGTCATTTGCATGCTACCGGGCTGGGGAGGACACTACAGACACTTCAGGATAACTGAATGATGCTCTTTTTTTTTACACCAAACACTTTTGTGTACCATTTTACAATTACAGGCTCTTTCAGAAACCCACATTTGTTGATTTCTTGAATACTGTTTTATTACAGTGGTTGAATGGCTTTATGTCTACTGACCACAAACTGTTTTCCAAAAGAGCTGGGATAAGGATTTGATTTGAAATTGATTCCACTATCCAATTACTCTGTTGTTAATTTGCACTCACTGCACCCTGACTGGTACTTCACTTAGTCCAAGACTCCAGTACACAAACTCAGAGGCTGTTGGCATCCAACATAAGACAGAGATGCTGAAACTTGACAAAGGCTCATACTTCAAAGAGACATCTTATGGATTTAGAAAACAGGAACCACAAAGGAGAGGCTGACACACACACTATTCTATGGAGGGAAAGCAGTGTAAAAAACTCAGAATCTAAATCATTTTGGTCATTGTAAGAAATTGGGTTTCTAGTTCTGCAGGATGTGAGTCCTGCACATGAAATAGGTCCAGAATTGCCTCCTTACTGGGAACCAAGTACCCTATTGTAGCACTTTACTCTTTCAGAGTAATGACGCAGAGTATTTCAAGGCCTACTCAGGGGAGGTAGTAATTGCCATTCACTAGCACACAATAAATGACCGTGATTTTTCTTTGAAAAAAGAATAGTACCTTTATTACAAACAGACTTGTAAATACTACACCTTAATTTACAATTATATACATTAGGCAGATTGAAATAACTGAAATCATATTTAAGCCATGGTGGGTCAGGACCACAATGATCGCAATACCCACTACCTATACCATATGCAAAATCACAAAATAAGAGTGTCAGTTCAGATAAAGCAGGCCTATTGGCTTTGTCATGGGATCACCAACTACAATATATAAGGCAAGCCTATTGGCTTGGTCAAGGGTGTCATCACATTATAAAATAGACAAGCCTATTGGCTTTGTCAGGAGGTCACCAATTAAAAATATAAGGCAAGCCTGTTAGCTTTGTCAAGGGGTTGCCTTAATAAAATATGAGGCAAGCACATTGACTTTGTCAAGTAGTCACCACAGTAAAACCAACAATCACATGTTAAAAATCCCCATCTTATCACTGGAATGAATAACCATGTTTGTACACAATTATTACTGTTAATAAAATCAAGAAGCATTGTCATGTTAATAATATTTACCCAAAAAATACTGTCAGCATTATATTTTCAATAACATTTTCAATGTTAACATAATGTGTCTGAATCTTTCTTTTACACCTTTAGGCCGCATAAAATGCAACCATAGAAGCAACACTGGTGGTACCTGCACTGTCAAGCTGTAGAGCAGATGCTCTAACCCAGAGTGCTTGACAAAGCGAAAAGTATCCCTGGTAATATATTCTGTGACCTGGGAGACATAGGGTTAACTTTCTTAAGTTGATCCATGGGGCTGCAGCGCTCTTGCAGCTACAAACACTTCTTTATGAAGGTTGACGGTGCTCCTGCCTCTCTCTGGGGCACCACAAAGCATAATAGAAGCATAGCAAAAGCCTTCTCAGGGAATTAGGGGGGTGCTCCAAGCCTGGAGAATGCATTTAAATGAGGAGCTTTTCCTCTTTGTTGTTGTGCTTGTCGTAGCCTTGCTGCAAATCTTTCTTTTTTCAGTTTTTTTGAGGGGTGCCCTGGTCCCACCTTGGACACCCCAACTGCCTATAACTTTGGTGCACTGTGGGGAGCCCACTCCAGAGCTTTCCTGGTACTTCCCCACCCTGCTGACATTGTTCCATGCTGGCATGGGAGCCGGAATGTTAGTTCCCTACCTGCATCCTCACAGGTGGGATGCATCCTGTGCTGGCCTCCCTTCACCCCATCACAGGGGGAGAGCAGTGGGACTTCCCCTCTGTTGCATGCCAAGGACCAGGGATGGAGTCCCAGGCCCCATGAAATGTTGCTCTGGACTGGGGTCCCCAGGCCCAAGGAGAGTCTGTGGAGGAAGCCCAATGCATGCCCCTCTTCCGAATAATTTAATTAACTTAAGATGCGGCAAACCCCAGGCTCTAACCCACTCTTGATGCAGTTTGAGGACAGGTGGTGGAGTCCCGTGTGCTCTGTTGCTCAAACAGGGTGTCAAAGTTCAAATCCCTGAAAGCTGCATAACTCTGACCCTGATGGGCCAATTTCAATGACCGTGGGATCCTTTTACTCCTCAAGGCTAACTCTAGCTACCAGGAGCATATTCAGCAGGCTTTCTGGTCTCGAAAAGGGCACACTCTGTAGGAAGCTGGCTTCACTGGCTCCCAGCACCACCTTTTTCCTTAGCCTGACTCCTGGTTCCCCCCTCTTTTTGCTGTGGCCTAGAGGTCCAGGTTTTCCCCCAACTGGTCCTTTGGGCTCAAGGGGGCCAGAGTCACTGGCCCTGGAAAGACCCATCCGGGGCTCAGCTTCAGGCAGAGTCATTAGTCCATGAGCACATCAGGTGGCTTGTCCTTCCAGCTGTCGATGGTGTTGCAGCCATTGTGTTGGACTTGGCCCTTTTTGCAGGGTCATCCCTGAACTTATGCCTTCCTCCTGGTATTTTTTCTGACCTGGTGTTGGTGGTTTTAGGACTCTGGGCACTTTATCACTGCTGTTCAGTGTTAAAGTGCATGTGCTCTCTATGGTGAACGTGGTACGATTGGTCTACACCTGTTTGGCGTATTTAATTTACCTATCAGTCCCTTGTAAAGTGGTATCTCATATACCCAGGGCCAGTAAATTAAATGCTACTGGTGGACTTGCAGCGCTGCTTGCGCCACCCATCAAAGTAGCCTTTCAAACTTGTCTCAGGCCTCTGCCATTGCAGGACCTGCGCGCTCAGTTTACTGCCGCTGTGACGTGGCACTTAAAATAGGTGCCACGTCTGCGACTCCCCTTTTACTACATATCAGTCACCTCTAAGGTAGGCCCTAGCTAGCCCTATGGGCAGGGTGCAATATAGATAAAAGGTAGGACATGTGCCTTAACTGTGTGGCATGTCCTAGTAGTGACAAACAGCTAATTTGGTTTCTCACTACTGTGAGGCTGCCCTCTCATAGGAATGCATTGGGATTCCCTAATATGTGTTTCAGTGGCAATTCCTGACATGAAAGGAATAGTGTGGTTAAGTTTGGTATGTTTGGAATATTGGTGACAAGTGCTGCGTAATGGTGTTCGCAGATTTATTAGCACTATTTTAGAAATGCCACTTTTAGAAGCGGGCATTTCTGTGTGCTATGTGTCTTTGTGCCTGCCTGTTGTGTACTGCATGTCTGGTTCTGGAGTGACAGGGGCTGGGGAGGTGAAGTGGCTCCAGAGGGACTGGGTGAATCAGCGCTAGGCTGAATAGGCCGTTCTGCATTTGGAGTAGTGGGAGGAGTAGCACCTGGACCTGAATAGGACTGTGCTTGCCTTACACAATGCTGGCTCCGCCCCCCTGTGGTGTGTCTGGGGCCAGAGCCTACACTATCAAAGGAGGTTGAGGTGCACTGTAAATATGTTTCCAAGTGCCCTCCAGAACTGGTTTAGACTGGGCACAGAGCCCTGTGCCAGGGGGAGAACAAAGACATTGGCAGTATAAATATTGGGGCTGTGACCCCATGTGGGGGGTTACCTGCTTGGAGCTAAAGGACTGCTGGGCGTGAGGAGGAACCGCCGTGGGACCCAGCTGCTGTCTCCTGGGGGTCCCTACATGCTGGCCTGCCTGTGCCCAGCTCTGCCTCTCTGGACTTTGGGACTTGGGGTGCTGCAGGAGTCCTAGGTGTTGAGCCCCTGGCGTGTGCTCGACCCGCAGCAGAGCGTGGTGAGCGCTGTGCTTGGTGCACCACCCTGGAGCGCGAGGAGAACTTTGCCCTTACTGTTCCCCTCAGCGCTGTGCCCACGCACCAGGAGCACATGGTGGGCACTTTGAATCTAATTGCTTGAGCCCCGGAAGGGGGCTCGTGGGGCATGATTGCCCGACAGGCGCAGAACAAGAAGTTGTGCCGTTTTCTAAAAGTTGACGGAGACCTCACTCCATAATTCCCCCAAAAAGGAAGTCAGGCGAAGTCGGGAAGAGCCTGACCATGGGCGGGGCCGGCTGGAGAAGGCAAAGCTGGAAGGGGAAGCCACAGGAAGCGCAGCCCAGCAACTTCACTCAAGCCGGAAGTCAGGCAGAGGTGCAGCCTGTTCGAGGGTGGGGCTCCCGTGTGGCCAAGGAGAGCCCCGTGTGTTGCCTAAGCCTGTTTGTGGGCAGGGCCGGTAGCCGCAATGAGTGGGAGCCTCGTGGGCTCACGGAAGAGTCCAGAGGAGGGCCCGTTCAAGAGGAAGAGACCGTAGAGGCCCCGGTGAGTGGGGCCTGCGAGACACACTGTTTTGTGCCTACTTGTGGTCACAGCTGCGCCGCCGGATTGGGGGCAGCTGCAACGTCAGGGGCATTTTTCTGAACGAAAGACAAAGGTGAGTTGCACCCTTGCCCACCCATTGTAGTACGGGCCTGTTGATGTCATTGATCTGCTGCATCTGCAGCTAAAGGGGGCTAATGGAAGCCTTGTGAGGGGACACGCAGTGGGGAGAGCCCTCACTTTGGGGAAAAGGGCATTACGGGGACACCCAGGACGGGCCCCCGAGGATAAGGCTTGACGGCCTGGTGATCGCCTCCATGTTTTGGTTGGGCGTAAGGCTCTTAGGTGATGTGTTTGCCTCATCAGTGATCACTGTGCCCTAATGATGAAGTCTGCGCCTAAGGCTTCTTACTAGGATGCCCTGATGTGTAGGATATATGCCTAATATCTGTATGCACATTGTTTCTGAGGGTTTATGCAGAATGTGTTTATGCTAAGTACAGTGTTTACCAGTAGTTACTAGTTGTTCTCACTAACTGTGGGTGGTGATGTTATGACAGTGGCCCGATTGTCCCTGTAAAGTCATACCTAGTGCCAGGTGGCACAGTGTACATATGTGATTACGTTCTAATGTGTTTTATGAGTAATACAAATGCTTTTTTTGATATAACCTTGTGTGAAGTTTCTTTTGTGGTGTGCCCAGTGTGTCGCTGCTGTGTGTGTGAGCTGTGCAAATGCTTTACACATTGCCTCCGGGATAAGCCTGACTGCTCTGCCAAGCTACCAAGGGGGTGATCAGGGGATATCTTCAGCGTGTAACTCCCTTGCTCTGACTAGAGTTGTGGTTTCTGCCTTGCTTAGGCGCTTGCCCTAGCCAACCAGAGATCCCATTCCTAACATTGGTTGTCAGCTGTGAGGATAGAACTTGCATTTGCGCAATACCACAGTGACGCACGGTTGCACTACAAAGCTCTGCATTTAGACAATCATGTGGTTTGGGGATTTCTCGTGTTTTTTTTTATTCTCCTCAAAAAGTCATTTTTTATTGTGTACTCCTGCTTCAGCTCAGACGCCTAGGTTTCTTGTCTTTCACCTGTGTATTTAGTGCCTTGCCAAAATGAAATCTGCCTTTAACATACATGATCTGTTTAACTACAGTATGGAGGAGTTAGAGGGGTTCCGCAGGAGAAGGAAGACGGCAGTGAGTTGGGCAACAACTCCGCTACACCTTCAGAAACTCCTGGTCATGTGGCAAAAGTACAGGTGGGAAAAAGACTATCATAGAGCCCTGTACTATGCTCAACAGTTCCCTGAAAAGGCATCAACAGAGATCCAGGAGGGCGGTGGCCCTGGAGAGTCCTAAAAGGAGGGAGAAAATGACAGGGCAGGGACGCCAGTAGATGGTGAGGACCCCGTAGAGAGGAAGTCCCTTGCTGGGTCCAGTGCCGGGGGCAGTTCCTCATCCCTTTCCCTGCCCCCAGAGGAGTAGGTGGATAGGAGGGAAGAAAGGGAGCACCAGCTGGCTTTGAAATGGCTCAGATTAGAGCATGCCAAGGAGATAGCGCAGCTGGGTGTGGAGGAGAAAAAGGCCTTGTTGGCTCAGGAGTTGTGTCTCAAGGAGTTGGTCGTTGAAGAGAAAAAGGCTGAGGTTGAGAGAGCCTTAGTTCAGGAGAGGATGGCGGAGTCAGAGAGGGCCTTCGCCAGAGAAAAACTAGCTCTTGAGGATATGTCCCCTGATTGTAGTTTTAGTGGTCTGGATTAATCAGTGAGTTTGTGGTCCAGTAGTGGCAGCAAAAGAGAGTCCAGTGAAGGAAGTCCCACTCCCGGGTCCCAGAGCATGGTACCTAGTTCCCAGGAAGAAGGTGTCACACCTGAAGGGTATAGGTTGAGGTTCAGGGGCAGTAGGAAACTGTCTCACCTGTCTTGGGGGGAGTTTGTGGATGAATGTTGTGATGCACTGGAAGGTTGGGTGATGGGTAGCACGGCTAACAATTTTGAAGGGTTGTTCAATCTGATTGTCAGAGAGCACATGTTCCATTGTTGTTTTCCAGGGTTACACCAACACCTGTTGGAGTGTGAGTTCTCTGATTCCAGGGAGCTTGCACGGGAGGCAGACTTCTGGGTGAGTGCCAGAGGGTCTGAGGAGGCATTTGGAAGTGACTCTAAGAGGAGTGGCTCAGGTATTTCCCAGCCCAGGGTGGTGGGAAGGGCTCTTAGTAGCCCAGATAGGTCCCAGTGTAGTGGGCGGAGTGTAGGGACTCACGTCCTGTCTCCGCGGAGAAGGAGTGAGAATGGGATGCATCCCAAGGTGCCCGGAACCCAGTCTCAGGGCCTGGAGGGTGCCATAAGGGAACACCAGGTGGGGAGCCCAGGCTGTACTAGTAGGCCATCCGTTGAGGAGGATCTCCTAGTGTCAGGAGAACTTGGAGTGTCTGTAAGCAGAGCTCCATCAGTTCAGTTGTCTGTCGGTGCCACTCCTGAGTGGAGGGTGCAGGAGTCCAGATGGTGAGAGGGGGAGAGAGCCCCCACTGGGAGAACCAGTGGGTCAGGGGCCAGCCATAAGGGTTGAGCATTCTAAGAGTTACCATGGTTACACCACTTCGGTCCTGGGGGTCTTCGCGCACTGTCAGATGGACAGGGGTTGGGAGATATGCGCCAGGCAGACTGTCACGAAACACATGAGGTATGTTTTACCCTTGGGTGGGCCTGCGTGCTCCCCCGGAAGTTCTGGTGTGCCAGGCAAGTGTTCAGCCACCGGGTATAGTCCCTGAGCTGGGAGGCCAGGTTCAGGTTCTGCCTGACTTGGAGGAAAGGACATCTGCAACCAGTGTCCCTACTGTTTTGTCTTCTGGGGGTACCACTCCAGGTGGGAGGGTGCAGAACTCTGGAAGGGGGTGCAGAGGGAGGGAGTCCTCGCCTCTGACCCCGGTTCAATCTGAGGGTTTAGTCCCTAGGTTGGGAGACCAGTTGCAGGATGGAGGTCCTGAACTGGTGGGAGAGTTGTGTTCTGAGGGTGCGTCTCTTAGGAGGAGAATGCAGAACCCCAGAAGGAGGGGGAGGAGAGCCTCACCTGTGACTCCTGGACAACCTAAGGGTGCAGACCATGGGTTGAGGGATCAGTGGCAGTATAGGACTGCACTGATGGGAGGTAGAGTGGAGAATGGATACTATGTACCTGGGGCTACTGCCCCCCACTCTGTGAGATGGCAAAGACCAGAGACATCTGGATGGCCTAGGGCCTGGACCTGGACGCGGACAGCTAGGGAGTCCCAGTGTGGTAACTTAGTTGGTCCTGAGAGCTTAGACAGAGGGAACCACATGGGTTCAGATTGGTGTAGAACTGGAATGTGCCCCTGCAGTTGCAGGCCCGTGTTCTATCGCCCCAAGCAGGGAAGTCCAGCAAGGTATTGATTGGTCTACCCTGGCTTTAGGCTGGAAGGGGGTTATGTTGGACTTGGCTCTTTGTGCAGGGTAATCCCTGAACTTTTGCCTTCCTCCTGGTATTTCTTCTTACCTGGTGTTGGTGGTTTTAGGACTCTGGGCACTTTATCACTGCTGTTCAGTGTTAAAGTGCATGTGCTCTCTATGGTAAACATGGTAAGATTGGTCTACACCTGTTTGGCGTAATTAATTTACCTATCAGTCCCTTGTAAATTGGTATCTCATATACCCAGGGCCAGTAAATTAAATGCTACTGGTGGACTTGCAGCACTGCTTGCGCCACCCACCATAGTAGCCTTTCAAACCTGTCTCAGGCCTCTGCCTCTGTGTGGCATGTCCTAGTAGTGACAAACAGCCATTTTGGTTTCTCACTACTGTGAGGCTGCCCTCTCATAGGAATGCATTGGGGATACCCTGATATGTGTTTCAGTGGTAATTCCTGACATGAGAGGAGTAAGCGTGGTCAAGTTTGGTATGTTTGGAATAGTGGTAACCAATGCTGCGTAATGATGTTCGCAGATTTATTATCACTATTTTAGAAATGCCACTTTTAAAAGTGGGCCTTTCTGTGTGCTATGTGTCTTTGTGCCTGCCTGTTGTGTATTGCATGTCTGGCTCTAGAGTGACAGGGGCTGGGGAGGTACAGTGGCTCCAGAGGGGCTGGGTGAGTCAGCGCTAGGCTGAATAGGCTGATCTGCATTTAGAGTAGTGGGAGGAGTAGCACCTGGACCTGAATAAGACTGTGCCTGACTTACACAATGCTGGCTATGCCCCCTGTGGTGTGACTGGGGCCAGAGCCTACACTAACAAGGAGGTTGTTGTGCACTGTAAATATGTTTTCAAGTGCCCCTAAGAACTGGTTTACACCGGGCACAGAGCCCTGTGCCAGGGGGAGAACAAAGACATTGGCAGTATAAATATTGGGGCTGTGACCCCATGTGAGTGGTTACCTGCTTGGAGCTGAAGGACTGCTGGGCGTGAGGAGGAACCGCCATGGGACCCAGCTGCTGTCTCCTGGAGGTCGCTACGTGCTGGCCTGCCTGTGCCCAGCTCTGCCCCTCTGGACTTTGGGACTTGGGGCGCTGCAGGAGTCCTAGGTGTTGAGCCCCTTGCATGGGCTCGACCCGCAGCAGCGCATGGTGAGCGCTGTGCTTGGTGCACCACCCTGGAGCGCGAGGAGCACTTTGCCCTTACTGTGCCCTTCAGAGCTGTGCCCGTGCACCAGGAGCGCGTGGTGGGCACTTTTGAATCTAATTGCTTGAGCCCGAGAAGGGTGCTCGTGGGGCATGATTGCCCGACAGTCGCAGAACAAGAAGTCGTGCGGTTTTCTAAAAGTCGACGAAGACCTCGCTCCGTAATTCCCTGAAAACCGGAAGTCAGGCGAAGTCGGGAAGAGCCTGACCGTGGGCGGGGCCGGCTGGAGAAGGCAAACCCAGAAGGGGAAGCCACAGGAAGCGCTGCCCAGCAACTTCACCCAAGCCGGACGTCAGGCAGAGGTGCAGCCTGTTTGAGGGTGGGGCTCCCATGTGGTCGAGGAGAGCCCCCTGTGCTGCCTAAGCCTGCTTGTGGGCAGGACCAATAGCCAGAACGAGTCGGAGCCTCGCGGGCTCCCGGTAGAGTCCAGAGGAGGGCCCGATCGACAGGAAGAGACCGGAGAGGCCCCTGTGAGTGGGGCCTGCGAGAACCACCGTTTTGTGCCTACTTGTGGTCACAGCTGCGCCGCCGGATTGCGGGCAGCTGCAACGTCAGGGGCATTTTTCTAAAGGAAAGACTAGGGTGAGTTGCACCCTCACCCCCCCCCCCATTGTAGTACGGGCCTGTTGGGGCCATTGCTCTGCTGCATCTGCAGCTAAAGTGGGCTAATGGAAGCCTCGTGAGGGAACACGCAGTAGGGAGAGCCCTCACTTTGGGGACAAGGGCATTACCGGGACGCCCAGGATGGGCTGCCGAGGATAAGGCCAGAAGGCCTGGTGATCGCCTCCATGTTTTGGTTGGGCGTAAGGCCCTTAGGTGATGTGTTCACCTGATCAGTGATCACGGTGCCCTAATGATGAGGTCTGCGCCTAAGGCTTCTTACTAGGATTCCCTGATGTGTAGGATGTATGCCTAACATCTGTATGCGCATTGTTTCTGAGAGTTTATGCAGAATGTGTTTATGCTAAGTACAGTGTTTACCAGTAGTTACTGGTTTTTCTCACTAACTGTGGGTGGTGATGTTATGACAGTGGCCCGATTGGCCCTGTAGTGTACATAATCCCTGTAAAGTCATACCTAGTGCCAGGTGGCACAGTGTACATATGTGATTACGTTCTAATGTGTTTTATGAGTAATACAAAGGCTATTTTTGATATAACCTTGTGTGGAGTTTATTTTGTGGTGTGCCCAGTGTGTCGCTGCTGTGTGTGTGTGTTGCACAAACGCTTTACTCATTGCCTCTGGCATAAGCCTGACTGCTCTGCCAAGCAACCAAGGGGGTGAGCAGAGGTTATCTTCAGCGTGTAACTCCCTTGCTCTGACTAGAGTGGTGGTTTCTGCCTGACTTAGGCTCTTGCCCTAACCAACCAGGGGTCCCATTTCTAACACATTGTCATCCAGGTCCGGGGTCTTGATATCCTTCAGGTTCCGGAGATGCCACTTTTATGTCCGCTGCCAACCTCTGGGTGGAGGATACATCTTTGTCTAACCTTAAAACAAGTGGTCTGATCAGTTCCTGCCTTTCCTCTGTGTTTGGCTCCAGCCTGACTAGTGAAACAAAGGCAGGTGTAGGCCTTTGCGTTTCCTTTGCGTTTGCTCTGGGCAGGTACCTTTGAAGCGGAATCGGGGCATGGAATTGCTCCTCTCCAGCTATCCAATCAGGAAGAACCATTCTTTTATACACCCATCCCCCTTTGTCTCCAATCTGGCCACAATACACAATGTCCAGTGAGAGAACCATCACCAGCCCAGGCACCTGGCCACTAACAGAAAGGCCCCAAAAACTTTAGGCAGGGTATTGCCAGCTATCTAAAGGTCTAATTTCCAAAAGATTAATTTCAAATCAGACTTTACCATTAAAGAGGTTTGCATTACAATTAAAATAAGTGGAAGAAGTATTTCTCTAGCTGCTACAAATTTGAACTTAGCATTTAATAAATGTAAAAATGTATCCCAACAATTCCCTACTGCAGAAGATAGCCTTGCTACAGTGAAAGTCATTTTTGGGTATATTTCTCTTCAAGGACATGTTCAACATTAATTGCTGCATGTCCTACCTTGAAAAAACATGCACCCTGCCTTTATGGGCAGCACGGTCTACATATGAGTGACTTATTAATACCTAAAAGAAAGGTTTAGGCCTGTCAAAAAGGGGTAATTTGACAAGTTGAATTTGCAGTTTAAACTGACACAGCCACCTGTGTGCAGCTACCAGACTGCGCATGACTGTAGTCTCTTACACGCAGGCTGCAACCATGCGTGCACGTGTTTATGTGCAACCAGCCCAGTGCCCCTTACCCTAGCTGCATTGCAGTGGCCTTATGTTAAAAGACAGACACTTGCAGTCAAATTACCATGTGGTTACCGTATGTGAGACTCAGATAGTGGGACTCACCCACAGTAAAGGCCTAAAAAACAGGTGAGCAGAAATCAAAATATCCTGAAGTACTGAATGTGTGGAGCCCATTTGCAACAGTCATCTCTACAAGTTGCCCTAATTTTAAATCTAAATTGTGCACCAGTTAGATACCAGTATTGACGGTGTGTACTTATGGGTCTGCAGTTTGCACATCATTTTAAGTTTTGAAGCTCAGAATAGGAAATAGTATGAGAATAGCAAGTTTTTCCTCCATGATCAGTGGTGCACACATTCAGATTTCACATCTTTTGTCTGCACAATTGTTTTACCTCGTGAAAATTTTGCATTGAGCAACAACAGAAATTTGCACCTGAATCTATGCTAGAGGGAGTATTGTAATGAGGCATGTTAAGCGCTGAATTTCATTAAAAATTCACAGAGTAAGACATCTAATCCAGATACTGAGGTTTTGATAAGCCTCAATATAATGCCCCTCCAGGATGTCAAAGAAATAGACATCTTGTGACTAAAGACCATTTGTTTACTCAGAGTATACTCAAGAGCTCTTGACAAATGAAGGCATTCATCAGTAACACACGCAGTCACTTTACATCACCTTAATGCCACATATTCTACGTCATGTAAATCCACAATAGATAGCTGCATGTATGGATTAACCTCAACAAATTATTTAATAATTAATTAACTGTCAAACATCTGATGTTTGAATGGGAATAACTCCTTTACACTTCCCATACCCAACCCGAAATACTGTTTGGATAGCGTCTGTGTAATGATGAGGTCCTTCTCGAAGTTTCACAGGTAGGATTTATTGATAATACAGGAGCAGCCACCAGTGCACAGCCACAGGAATTGCCTCGAACAGACAACTACCTTCCATAGAATCTTGCCCTAACATTCCACCCAGAGCATTCCTCCCATATGCTGGCCCTCCCAGAACCCTAGCCAATGCATAGAATACAACACACCTTCCCCCTTTAGCAAACAATATTATTCCAAAAATAACAAAAAAAATGCCTAAAACGCAAATAAGATAACACAAAAGGTATATACAATGATATGTATAAAAACTAATAAAAAGCATTGCTCACAGTGGTACATAGATAAATAATTAACATAGTCTGGGAACTTTGCAGCACAACGTTTAGTTCTTGAACTTCTTCTTAACCTGTCCACAAACTCCTTAGCATGCAAACTCCTTTTGGAAACAGTTTCCATTTCTCTTGGCAGCACACATTCTTCACCGACTTGCACATTCTTGAAAACATTACTATCATCCTCCCTTTTTGAAAAATGCTCCACCTTCTTAGTCTCAGCACACACAGGACTTCTGAAAGCAGAAACCCTACTCATATTCCAAACCTTTCCTCATTGAACTTTCACAGCTTTGTCATACACTTGAATCACCTTAATAGGGTCTGACCACCTGGGCAACTCTTTCCCACTTGCCACAGGCCTCCTGGTGCGAATCTAGTCAAAAATACAAATTCTAACACCAGACGACTTCCCTCTGCTCTTATTCATAATCTTCTTTATTTTCCCTTGATAGTATACCTCACGATCCCTGATTTTCTTATAATCAATGTAAACATCTGATTCTCCACAGCACTCCTTCAACCACCAAGGAGCCAACTTGTTTACCGGCTTCCTGCCACACAATAGATCCTGTGACCGAACTAGGCATAGTGTGATATGACAATAAAGTTGCCTGCAAGACCTTCCTCCATGGCAAACCTCTCTCGCAAGCCAAATTAATCGACTCTCTGACCACGTGGTTGAAACTCTCAGTCTGACCACTGGACTGGGGATGATAATTAGCAGTTTTTTTAAGCTTCACCCCACAACTTGACAAATAATCTTCAAAAAGGCTTGCTGACAAACTGGGGACCTTTGTCAGAAACCACCTCCTCCGGTAAATCTTCCCTGCAAAAAACATCCTCCAAAAACTCAATAATAACTTCTGAAGTTACTTTTTCAGTCGTTTTAACCTCAGGCCATTTAGAAAAATAGTCCACAAGAACAATGGCAAATGCTTCTTTTCTAGGAATAGTACAAAATGGACCTTAAATATCTATACCCAACTTCCTTCATGGTCCAGTAACAAATTCAACAGGAGAAGATTCTGTGACACAGGATTTTACAGTCTTGTCGCTATTTGCACACAAGCAACACTCTCACCAATTCCTCCACCTTGCCATCGAACCCAGGCCACCAGTAGAATTCCCAAATGCACCTTTTAGCCACAGACATACTAAGTGGTCCTTCATGCCCCATTTGGAATATTTTCTTTCAAAGCCCAAAAGGTGGGACAATTTTATTTCCATGAAACAAACAGAATCCTCATACATCAACCCATTCTAGGCCATAAAAAATACTGCCATTTTTTCCACTCACCTTTCGCTCATCTGGCCAACCTTTAACCCCTTCCATGCGCGGCCGATTTTCGCCCTGTGCGAGGCGTTTCATTAAGCGGACGGGTTCATGACGAGCTCAGCTCGTCATGCGCACACGAGCACTGCGCAGCATGACGAGCTGAGCTCGTCATGAGCATGGAAGGGGTTAATCATGTAATCACATACTAAAGTTAAATCGACGTCTTTTCTCAGTTGCACCACCCAACACTCTTTGGAAATCAGAATGATCCCAGCCATTGATGTCCTCCATTATATATGCCACTTCACAGTCACTTTCGGTATCATTCTCTTCGGACTTAGTACTCAATGGCAATCATGGCAAAAAATCAGCATGAACATTCAATCTTGGGAATCATTTCCACGTCATCATTAGAATGATCCCAGCCATTGATATCCTCAATCGTATATGCCACTTCACAGTCACTTTCGGTATCATTCTCTTCGGACTTAGCACTTAATGGTAATCACGACAAAAAATCAGCATGAACATTCAATCTTCCTGGAACATGCTCAATCCTATACTGATATGATTGGTATTGTGCCACCAAATGTGCCAGTCTAGCTGCCAAACTCCTGCCCACTCCTGGCGAAAGAACATAAACCAGTGGCTTGTGATCTGTTCATAGCACAAATCGTGTTCCCCACAAAAACTGCTTGAAATGGTCTGCTGCCCGAGTACATGCCAATAATTTTTTTCGATCAAGGGGTACTTTCTCTTGGACTCACTCAAAGCACGGGAAGCAGATGAAACCACACACTCCTCATCCTCCATTTTTTGTAACAATGTGGCCCCCAATCCATAATTGCTGGCATCCACAGCAAAAATGCACTCTCTTCCAACATAGAATGACTTAAGAAAAGGAGCATTGACAAAATCTTTCTTGAGATTGACATAGGCATTATCTTGCTCTAACCCCCATAAAAACTCATTGTTCTTTCTCTGCATCTTGTGCAGACATTCAACTTTGGCAGCATAGTTATCAATAAGTCTAGAGTAAAACTCTGTAAGACCCAAAAAAAATAACAATTGTTCCTTTGTGTTTGGAACAGGAGCATCCACTACAGCTTTGACAAGATCTTATTTAGGCTTAATTCCATTTGTAGAGTTACAGTAACTCAAATACTCCACCTCATCACATTTTAATCTACATTTACATTCCTGTATAGTCAAGCCTTTTTGCCGTAACCTTTGAAGAACACCCCTTAGATTGGATAAATGCTCTTACTCATTTCTCCCAGAGACCAAAATGTCATCTTGGAAAGCTATGGCTTCTTTGATACCTTCCAATGTTTACTTCTTCAAACGCTGGAAAACCGTTGCTGCACTGGCCAGCGCGAATGGCATTCTGCAGAACTGAAACGTCCCTTCAGGGGTCACAAATGCGGTCAAATGGCGTGACTCCTCTTGTAACTCTACCTGATGGTATGCACTGGCCAAATCTAACGTGGAGAAAACTGTCGCCCCAGACAGAGTGGAAACAAGCTCATGCAAATTTGGTAAAGGATGTCTGTCAATCCATATTTTGTTGTTAAGGCTCCTAAGGTCCACACACAATCTGATATCTCCTGAATGCTTCAAAGCAATGACCACCGAAGACACACATGGTGAAGATTCTATGGGTTGAATTACCTCCTTATTACATAAATCCTGTAACATCTCTTTCAACTTCACTCTGTAAGTAAGAAGAACATTACGAACCTTATGTCTGACTGGAGCAGCATTATCTGGTAAGACAATTCTGTGTTTGAACCCAGTAAACTTTCCCAATTTATCACAAAAACTCTGGAAATTCTGACTTTAGATCTACCATACATGAATCCTGTTTTACGTCTTCCACCGCATACACAGGTGGAACTGCATTTGGGTCCAACTTCATGTTCAATTCTTGCTGATGAGGCCATCCCAAAATGGGGTCACCCTTAATGACCACATACATTTTCCCTCGAGTCTACCTTTCCTTAAAACAAATGTTAGCCCAGAAATAACAAAGTAAATCAATCCTGTGACCGGGTTAGCCACCAGGACGCACATTGAGTTCCAACAATTTCTCACTTTGTCAATTTGACTCCCACAGGGCTTTACTAATGATACTGTACCATGCACACGTGTCCATCATGACCTCCACACTTTTACCATTAATGTACACAACACACTTTGGAAAGCTTTTCACCCCACCATCCCGAACACACAATATAGAGTTTGGATTCAACTCATTCTCGTACTCCTCATTTGCCACCCAATTGACATTATGTTTCAGGTTTAGTCTTACACACCCTTCCAAAATGTTCCTTTTTCATACAACGACTACAGGATTTGTCAACAGCTGGGCAACCTTTGGAATTACCAAGATGAAAACTACTGCCACATCTGTAACAAATTGTAGGTCATTTTCTTTTGTGGCAACCCTTTTTTTCCTTGTCACCTTTAATGGCATTAGCACTTGTACTGGACTCTGGTTTCTTCCCATCTCCAAAACCATTGCCACTACCACCTCTAATCTCATTCACAAATTTATCAATCTGCTCAATGTTCTTTGCAGTACTAATCGTGGCATTCAACGTTTTGTCTGTGCCCACTCAAAGTCTTTCTTGCACTTTCTTGCACTTTTCTACTTTTGGTTTTCATCATTCCCTAATCCCTTCAGGCCTAGTCATACATTATGGTCTCAAATGCACATGATGCTGCTAAAGCTTTAAGAGCTGACAGCTACTCTTCAATACTCTCTTCGGTTTTTTGTGCTCTGGAATAAAACTGTTTTGATTTTCTTTCCATATCTAACAGACAATTGTTTTACTGCATACTCAAACACATTTAAATCACTCAGATTGTCTACAGGAGGTGAGGTAGTAAACTCTTTAAGACCCACACCTCCTAAGGTGTGTTTTAATAAAGCCAATTTCCTTTGAAGAGTACAATCGTCCCCTCCAATACGTAAACATAAGCCAAAAATATAGGAAACCACAATTCCCACTCCATCTGAGGGTTCCCTTACATTGCAAAAACTAAGGTGGTAGGGCAATACTAGACATAATGGGGGATATTCACAAGAACGTGCGATAAACATCGCCAAAATAGGCTAACGCAATTTTTCATATCGCCGTCTATCGCGGGAAAATAACTCTGTGTCAACGTCGTATTCCCAACACGGCAGTAACATGCGATAGGTTCCCAAGAACGCCACAAATGTCCGCAATACAACTACTGCAACGGCGATAAAAAAGGAAACATGAAAAAAGCTGCGATGGGCCCAACTGTGATAAAAATCCAGCGAAAAGCAGCGCCAGGCCCGCAAGTCCCACAAGCAAACACTACAAAAGCTGCAAAAAAAAACACCTACAAAACACAAACAACTGCGAAGCACCATGGAGGGAGCCGGAGCAAGTACTGAGGACAACCAGAACCCCACAAGCCACACGGAGGACCAGCCTGGGACCTCGGGGACAGGGAAGGGCAAGGAGAAGAAGAAGAGGAAGACACGTCTCAGTCCGCAGGGAAACAGGATCCTCATCACGGAGGTGACAGAACACCACCACCAACTGTTCATCACCTCCACTGTGACATTGGCAACTAAAAATACAATATGGCAGTCCATCTTGGCCAAGGTGAATGCAGTCGAAGTGAAGAGAAGGGAAGTGGACGACTGCAAGAAGCGCTGGGCTGATGTGAAGCGCAAAACCAAGCTGAAAACCGCTGCCAACCTGAGAGCAGCAATGCAGACTGGAGGTGGGAGTCCAGCGACACACCAGGAGCTGGATGAGATGGAGGAAATGGTGACCCGAGTCATCATTGGGGAGATGGTGGCAGGAGTTGTTGGACTGGACACTGCACAACCTGACCTGAGCCAACAGCAACAGGGTGAGTAACGACCAGGGACAGGGGGGACGGGGAGATGGGCACAATGGCACACATGCACAAGTAAGTAGAGCACATCTGCGGACAAACCATGCCCAAGAGTCACAACACCGACCAAGAGCCCAATTAACCAAGTCTGCAACATCTCAGCACTGTATAAGCACAGAAGTGAAAGGCACACCGCCTGAAAGGGAGAAGGGCCAGCCAAATCAGAGCTGAAGGGGCAACACACCCACAATGCAGCACACACACATTAGAATCAGAGCATCACAACATTGACAACAATGTGGCACAAACTGCAACACTCTCAAAACAGAAGAGAGGACACAACTGCTGCCGCTTGTGTGTAGTAAATGGCCATTCGCATTTGGCATAGCAGGAAACTGTTAGATGACAATGGACAAGTACAACCACACATCCCTGATGGTGTAGAAATGTCAACTGTCCCGCATCAAATAGGCATCTCATCACAAACATTCACAATGTACATTGGCATGCAGTCCGTTAGTAAACTTGTACAATGCGCAGACATACATGTGAACACAGTGTCAATCTGCATCTCCCCTTCACATTGCAGAGGGAGAATCAACACCTCCTGCAAAGCAGACACAACAACTCAGCACTGATGACGAAGACGACCTCCCCAAAATCGACACCGACACCTTCCAGCAGCACATGGACAGCTTCGGCACAACACCTCCAGGAGCAGGGCAGTCCAGCTGCATCGAGGAGACCCCACCCCCTGCACAGACCACACAGCAGGAAGCACCCACCACCACGGCTGGCTCCCAGGACCCCCACGACCAACACATGGCATTCCAACGCCGTGTGTTAGGGTGCCAGGAGAAGATGGCTGACCAGCTGCGCGTGGGGTTCGACCTCATGGCAGCCAAACTAGATGCCATACGTGGGTGTCTAAGTCCCATCAGGGTCCACTTACAGTCCCTAACGGACACCCACTGTCCGCTCCATGCTCTCCAACAATACATGGCTGACATTGCTGGAGTCATGACTCGGAGACAAGAACAACTGTCTAGTCAGAGTGGCTCCAGCGATATCAGCCGGGAGTTGGGGCAGATGTGCAGGATCATGGATAACGTGGAGCGGATGCATGCGGAACGATTGGCTGCCACGGCTGCATACCAGCGAGATGTAGCTGGGAACTTCCATGCCCTGCAGATCCTCGTCATGGCATTGCCGACACACGGCCTGGCGGTATGACTGCTGCTGCTACAACTCCATCCATATCTCCACCCCCTGAAGTGTCCGTGCCACACAGTGCGGCAGACCAAACACCACCACCCACATGTGAGGCACCTGACACATCAGAGGACGAAGATGACGATGAATCTGGCTTGGTGGCAAGATTGAAGTGGTAGCATACATCACCGCCATATGGCCTGTTTCTGCTTGTTACTGCCATCTGCATCATGCTCTGGAATAACATCTTCCACTGTCCCCCGTTACACTCAGCGACACTCACCTTGGACCTCGACATGGACTGCCATATTTGGATTGGTTACCAATGACACAGCAATAACACTGTGGACTGAAGTCTTCCTCTCCCGATGAACCTGTCCATCCCTAAAGGACTCTAGCTGGCCCTCCATGGGGCAACAATGTAAAGTGGGGTTTGCATGGCCCTGTACTGGTTCAGCTGAAACACCCCACTGAATGCGAATAAAACATTCAAATTCACACTGATGTGTCATGGCCCTGATCAATTAAGCATGAAAGTATTGATGAATGTAGGGACAGTGATTCCACATAAATGGTACTCCCTGGGTAATGCTATCAATGCGCATGAATGGCCGTGACCCAGATAGGCAGTGAGACACACATCGTCATTCAAAACAACTCACATCACAGTTGAAAACAAGTGAATGTGCGTAGACTTTATTAGCATATGCGTGCCAGTACGGGCAAGAGAAGTGCCACAACACACGGACCAATGCAGCAGTATGTCAGAATGAGGAACGTTGCCAAGCGCCGCTGTCAACTCTGGGGGAGTGCCACACCTTTCACAGGTGTGTGTTACCCCGCGTGGTTGTCCGCCCACGTATTCGAGGTCCAGGCGAATGCAGCCATGTCCACTGTTGTCGTGGGATATGTGACCAGAACCCCAAGATGCAACAAGGTGTTAGGACATGTGCAATGGGTTCCAAACTGTTGTGGCTGCAGGTACGTAGTTACACGTCCATGAAAGCGAGTGCAGCTTCGTAGGCAATCATTTCCAACCTGAGGTCGTTGTCGACTCCATCGAACAGGGTGGCGAGGCTAGCCATTAGCAGGTCCGGACAGATGTGCTGCGTTCACCCCCTGTCACCAATTAGCACTACAGCCCAATAGGGGAGTGGCTCAATGTGGTCACTGCACACAAGGAGTTCTGCAATTTCCCAGGTCCAGCAGCCAGCATGTATGCCAAGTACATGTATGCCAAGTATCCAGGCATCCTATAGACGAGAATCATGGTGACACTCCTGGTCGTGGGCCAACAGGGGACGCACACACATTTTGAAATCCAGTTTGGCTACCGTCCTGTTGGATAGGCAGACATCCATGGACCACTAGAATATACACGATCGACAATGCAACACAGGCTGAACGCAGGTGACGTTGGCAAGGCGGAAGCTCAGCCGGTAACTGACCCGCAGCACTACCAATGGCAGTGCCCCCAGTAAATGCAGCATACGTGCACGGTACAGTTCCACGTGACAGGGGTTGTGCATGTGTCTGGGATGTTCTGCCATTGAGTTAGTGGCCCTGTTTGAAGCAGCACTGTTCTGACCTGCGCCAGTCCTGTGGATAAAATGCCACAGCTCGGATCAATGAGTTGTTTAAGTGTGCAACGGTTGTACGCCTAGGATGGAGTGGGAGTAAGTGTGAAGGCCATTCCATGCAAGATAACTTTGAGCAAGGACTTCTGTGTGTTGGGTGTGTATACGTTGGTCTATCGTCGGGCTGTGCGTAGTGTGGGAGTCATCCTCAACTGCTATCGTATCTGTCAGGGGGTGCCGGGCACATGCAATTCCGAGGTCGGAGGTGCAGATGTGCTTCCACCTGATAGTTCAGACAATGGAGCTTTCATCCCTAATGTCAGTACGTCATCTGCTTGCATCCATGAAGTGTGATGTGGCTTGTTGGGTGTGGGGTGGGATGTGTGCGACTTTGGGATTCATGATTGACATGACTTGCATGTGGCAAGTGAGCGGCATCATTGTGTGTTACGTTGCCTCACAGCTGCTCCTCCCTCCCCCCGAGCCTATTCACTTGTGTGCGCTGCGCGGTTGCATCACTTGCACTCCAACAGCAAACCATTGTCATGCCTGTCTGCGCATGTCCACAAGCCTGACAACGACACTGTGATGTTGGCCATTGAAGGTGGGCGGCCACGTGAGTGTAGGCCCATGGTAAGGATAGTGTGGACACAGATGTAGAGTTCATGCCTGGCTGAACTTGTGCTGCGATTAAGGCTAGGCATTTGGCTCATGCTGCGGCAATACAGATGCACACAACACTTGGCATGTATGAGCCAAGACCCCGAGCGGTCTTGCGCTCCTTCATTTCTCCGTTCGTGCGAGACCGCCCTCCGAGTGCATGCTACATTGCAACATTGTCAATTGCTGGCCGGGTGGCGCCAACACTACAACAGAGACACACGCATTAGTTACTTCCTTGTCCAGGCCAGAACTGAACCACGCCCTGAGCCCCGGGCTAATTCTACACACCCCTGCACTGGACTGACGTACGCCGGCCCAGCCCACTCCGCTTATGCTTACAGGGGGGGAGGAGAAAGCTACATGTCCAGCCCCTTTTTATTACCAGGGTCACATGTCCAGTGACGCCTGTGCTGGATGGGTGTGTGGTGAGTGTAAGCCAGCCCTCAGGGAGTGGTTGGTGCTGGAAACAACTAGAACAGTGATCATCGGATCACACACACAGATTCAATCCTAAAGGGTCCATGACTTTCAGTGCACTGAGGTAGGGGCACCAGCTCTGACATCACACACACGAGACTCAATCATAAAGGGTCCATGACTTGTGGTGCACTGAGGCAGGGGCACCAGCTCTGACATCACACACAGAAGATTTAATCATGAAGGGTCCATGACTTGCAGTGCACTGAGGTAGGGGCACCAGCTCTGACATCACACACAGAAGATTCAATCATGAAGGGTCCATGACTTGCAGTGCACTGAGGTAGGGGCACCAGCTCTGACATCACACACAGAAGATTCAATCATGAAGGGTCAATGACTTGCAGTGCACTGAGGTAGGGGCACCAGAACTGGTCTCACACACAGAAGATTACATCATGAAGGGTCCATGACTTGAGCTGCACTGAGTTCGTGGCACCGGAAGCGCTCAGCGGGTGCGCGGCCTGCGATGATGCGTCGTCCGGGTGGGTCGCCCTGGAAGCAATGTCTGTTGCCTACTGGACTGCGCCATAAATAAATATAGACTCAATTTGAATTGTGAGCCCTGCTGACCGCAGTGTAGGCCAGAGGCAGCGGTCAGAAAGGGCCCACAGCCACGTGGCGATGACTTGAGCTGCACAGAGTTAGTGGCACTTTGAGCGCTCAGTGGGTGCGCGGCCTGCGATGATGCATTGTTTGACTTGGGGGACCTGCTGACTGCAGTGTAGGCCGGAGGCAGTGGTCAGCGAGGGCCCACAGTCACGTGGCGATGACTTGTGGTGCACTGAGTTAGTGGCACCTTGGAGCGCTCAGAGGGTGTGCAGCCAGCGATGATGGTGTGTCCTCGCAGGTCAGGATTGGATTTGATTTGAGCGCACTGGTGACCGCAGTGTAGGCCGGAGGCAGGGGTCAGAAAGGGCCCACAGCCATGTGACGTTGACTTGTGGTGCACTGAGTTAGTGGCACCTGGAGTGCTCAGCGGGTGTGCAGCCAGCGATGATGGCGTGTCCTCGCAGGTCAGGATTTGATTGAGCGCCCTGCTGACCACAGTGGAGGCGGGAGGCAGCGGTCAGAAAGGGCCCACAGCCACGTGACGATGACTTGTGGTGCACTGAGTTAGTGGCACCTGGAGCGCTCAGCAGGTATGCAGCCAGCGATGATGGCGTGTCCTCGCAGGTCAGGATTGGATTTGATTTGAGCGCCCTGCTGACCGCAGTGTAGGTCGGAGGCAGCGGTCAGAAAGGGCCCACAGCCACGTGACGATGACTTGTGGTGCACTGAGTTAGTGGCACCTGGAGCACTCGGAGGGTGCGCGGCCGGCGATGATGCGTCATCCGGGCAGGCCGCCCTGGAAGCAATGTCTGTTGCCTACTGGACTGCACCATAAAAAAATATAGACTCAATTTGAATTGTGAGCCCTGCTGACCACAGTGTAGGCAGAAGGCAGTAGTCAGTGCACACATTACTCCGCGGTGCTGTGCCGCCGGGTGCGCTGGGGGCCTGTGTCGCGGAAGGCAGCGATCGGCTGAGGAGGCTGGCGGTCACGGCGGCGGACTCGTGGCAGGGTGATGGGCGCCGCCCTGGTAGACGCGTTGGCCATCCCGGAAGTGAACCACGCCCAGTGCCCCGGTCTATTTATTCACACTCCTACGCTGGTGTGGCATACGCCGGACCAGCCCACTGCGCTTACGCGTACAGGGGGGACGACACAGCTACATGAGCGAGGTCTTCCCCACTGCCTGAGGTGAGATGGTTGCGTCCACTGTCCACAACAATGCACACACCAGCAGTATGTGTCCACAGGGACATGTCTGTGCTCTGCATACTGGAGTCTGTCCAGCACATCACCGCCACACTTGGCATTGTGTACATTCTTATTCATGGGTGACTTGCCTCCTTCACACATACTTAGTTCCCACCTCTCCCCACATTCTGCAATTGTGTGGCTGAGGGGCCATGCCGTTTTCGGAAGGTCAGCTGTCTTGTTCTGCGCTGCCTCGGTGTTAGTCCGGGTGGGGGCGGGGGGGGGCCTGGGGGTGGTGTTGGTGGGTGTTGTAGACCTCTTGGGTCTCTGAGCTGCATGATCATTAGATCCATGACATGTGTTGGTCTTCAGATGTGGCTCTGGCCTGGTCTCCCTCTGTACTGCAGGTTATCGTCCTACTTAAGACCAGTAATGAGCAGGTGTTAAGTACCTGCTGCTAACGCGCCTTATCGCCTGTTTTTGTCCGGTATCGCAGATCTGGCTGGTCGTTGAAAATATCGCAAAGTGGTGTTTTCATGTGTTTTTGCATGGGAACGCCTACTCTGCATGTCATTAGCGTTGTTTGTCGCTCTCATCCGTGGCGATGTATTTTGCGGCAGCTATCGTAGGAAAACTGGCGATGTCGACAGTTTGCACCAGCTTGTGAATGGGGCGATAAGTCTATCGCTACTTTTGCGGCGCTAAAGTGCCAATAAATTGGCGATGGCTCCTTGAGAATATACCCCAATGTTGCCAAATGTACGACTACTCAATATTGAAAAGGTGTAAATAAAAAAAAGTAGAAGCAGAGCAAATGAATACGATAAAAAGGTTTTTGAAACTGTTGACTTGTAATTGAAAACTAAGTGAAAACTAACACCAGTTCACCTGAAACAAACAGCAAATTCAATAGTTCCTAGGTGTGTGTATTACTAAGGATACACTTATGGAAGTAATGAGTAACACATCATGGGTATGCTACAATGTGGTTAGCATAACACAGAAAACTGTAAAACTGTACATCCATTCCAAGCATTACTTAGGATCATAAGCGTTTGGCTTTAAACCTTTGTTTTTGCTTATGAATTACAGTGGTGAGCGTATCACCGTGGACCCGCTCATACGATGCACAGCGCTTGCTGTACAGGTGAGCTTATTACTGTGTGAGTTCACCCATGCGCATGATACCTATAGGCCGCTGTGGAGAATTGCAGCCAGTAATCATGCTGCCTACAAGTTAACCTGTTCAGGGCCCTGATCCATAATGACCTCCTCAAGTCGAGAGATGAAACCACGCCGACGTGACATTCTCTTGCACTGCCGTCAGCGCTGACATGCACCCTCCACCTCACGCTCAGCACGCTCCAGAGCCTGCTTTGGTTCGTGCTGTACAATTTGTCCCATTCAGCAAAAATGCAAGGACAAATTATAATGGAGATATGATATTTAATAGATTAAAATGTGCTCTTCCATCTGTTTCTAAATTATGAAACACTATCAGCCACTTGTGGTCACTCCTTCTCAGGCAGAAAGAGATTACATTCTCACCAGGGAGAAACCTCTCTCCCTGGACATCTGACCACCACAGCCCTCAGCATACTGTGCGGTGTGCTAGCTGAAGAAGGCCCACCCTTGGCATCAGGTCATGAATGCCGTATTTTACCTCTTCCAAAATCAAATGTTTCACCTGTCAATCATTATTAGTAGGAGCTTTGTAGAGAAGACAAATGATATATTAGCCATTTTCATAATATTTACTTCAAAATCATTTAGGGGCATATTACCAAGGAATAGCGATAAATATCGCTAACTGCGCTTAGCGCGACTTTGGTTAACGCCGCCTATCGCTGGAAAATATCGCTGAGATAACACCCTATTAACAAGGTTTATCTCCATAGCGATAAAATTTCCAGCGATAGCGGCAAAATGTGAGAATATCGCTGGAAAAGCAGCGATATTCTCGCATTATCGCTAAGGTGGATTCAGCATTAGAATCCACCTCCTATACTTTAAACAGGTAAGTCATCCTCACTAGCAGGTGATAAAATCTAGCGATAAACGCGCTTAGCGCGAATTATTTTATCGCTTCGCCTGCCTTGCTAATAGGGGTAGTGGGATTAGCGACTGTTTTCAGTCGCTTTTAGTAGGAACGCCTTCCTTGCATGTCATTAGCGATAATTATCGCTGACATGCAAGGCGATGGAATACGCGGCCTCTAACGCCTGAAAGCTGTCGCTAACGCCTGTTAGCGACATCTTGCTAATTGGGCGATAGAATTATCGCCGCTTTAGCGGCAAAAAGTGCCGCTAAAGCGGCGATAAAGCCCTTGATAATATGCCCCTTAGTTTTTTGCCTCAGTAACTGTGATATTTGCTAAAATTATTCTGCATATGTTCTGTACCTATCGTATAATAAAAGCCTCTACCATTCCTAGAGTAAAAGTCGTGTGCATGTTCCGATTCAGAGGAACCTAAAACCCTGATCTGTTTGTCTCTCACAGGGTTTATATGTTCCTAACGTGGAAACTTCATAGATACGTGTTGAAAGAGATTCACAGGACACCTGTTCATTTTCTCCCCTCCAAATGATAAGTTGGTAAACCTATGCCGAGGGCCTAAGGAAAATCGAGTGGGTGTGAACATGATTACTGGGCAACACAATTGCCATGTTCTATTGGTGGGAATAATATAATGGACCCTTTAAGAAACATTTGCCCTACTATTGCTTTCATATGCTTGCTTATGTTGGCTGGTGTTCTTAGGTGTATTTATCCCCATTCTCAAGGCCAATGCCAGATGACTAGCTGATGAATTCTATGAAGAACTGAAAATGTTTAATTGCTTTCCATATACTTCCTAGATATTTCCATCAATAGGACTGCTGCTGCTGTGTTAGCAACAGGTTATTGGGATGAGTTTCTGATAATCATTAGTTTTTATGTGGCAATTTGAATGAATATTTTTGTAAATTATATTTGGATGTTTTCTTATAAGATACTGGATGCTCATAAGTGGCCTTCAATGTACAGTTAGGTTCCGATGGTTTAAATGATCCTCCCTAACAAGAAAATGTACAAATAAGAATGTAAGGGCCTCTATTGGAGAGCAGTAATTCACAATCTGCCATAAATTGAGGATTTACCAGTTGTACCTCTTACAACAAATTCACACTATTTCGAATGAGGTGACTGGCAGACCTCCCACCAGTGGAAACTCCTCTGTTTCTGCTTCTGCCCAGCCAATGTGCAGAGGTAACTTCACCAGAAATGTTGGTGGTTCAACTACTCAATGTATAGTGGATGATCCGTCTTCAATGTATGGCGATGTTACCACCATAACAGTCTGCCATTCAAAACCTTGGAGTATTTTCAGTTAAAAGTAATAGGAAACACCTCCCAGCATTTAGAGAGATAAAGGGGCAGATTTACAAGCCACGTACGCCACTTTTGCGCCGCCGTTGCGTCATTTCTGTGACGCAACGGCGGCGTAAAGCCAGCGCCATGCTGCGGGGTATTTACAATGTGACGCATCTAGGGAGATGCGTCACGTTGTAAAGCACTGCGCCACATGAAAACTGCGTCAGGTTTCATGTGGGCGTTCCGGAGCAGGGGGGGCGTTCCGGCACAGGAACGCCTCGCAAAAGTGGCTGAGTGAAATCTACAAGTTTTAAACCTTGCGACACGCATCTGCATTTCCTTGCGCCATGATGCGCCGCATTGTAAATGCGGCGCAACCGTGGTGGCGCAAGGATTGTGATGCGTGTCGCAAGTTTCCTGGCGCATCCCTGCTGATTTGCAGGGATGCGCCAGGAATTGTAAATCTGCCCCAAAATGTCTAAGGATTATCAATGTACCCTAAATTAGGGAGTACATTTCATTTTCCTTCATCTGCTAGTGACCGACATGATGTCATTGATGAATTTTCCAACATAGCATTTATCTACAAAAGTGGCTCTTCCTATACTTGATAAAGCCACTTTGTTGCAGAAACATCCAACACATTGGCAGAAAACCACAATTTAAATAGATGTTCTTTCACTGCTATGGCAGACCAGGCACACCAATACACTGGAGGGCTGAAAGTCCACCACTGATACTCTAAATCTACATGCAGTTCTATACCCTTGGATTCCACAGCAAGTGTATGACGTTAAACAGGACAAACTGGTGGCCGCTGGCATCTCAAAAAAAGTCTTTTATCACTCACGACCCAATTTTTAGTTGCCTATAATGAGGAAAGGTGGGGAGCACTGTGGCTGGAATTAACAGTTGTGATCAGTATCTTTCACTATTGACTCCAGTCAGTAGGAGGTAAAGCCCATGGATTGCAGAATAAAGGCTAAACTTGGAAATCCAGGTGCTTTACCACAGGCAGATCATTAACTCTAAATAATCTAAATAATTTACCATGCGTGTTGCACCTGCTCTGAACAGGGGAAGTGTCAATAGAAAAAGAGAAATGCACCCAGTACCAAGCCTGGTATTCCCATTAGGAGTCTGCCAGAGTGGTATCCCATTGGTCATACGACTATGGATAACTTATAGTGAGGGCTAAAGTACCTAGACTTAGGGGTAGTCTAAGAATTTGAGCTAAATTTGCAGTGCAATGTCCATCTAGAATTTTTGTTTCGGACAGGAGGCCTGTCTCCCAAATGTAATTGTAATTCAATAGTTATGGTGCTGTTTAAGATTAGCACGTGGGGGGTGCAATGAGGCTACAGACATAGATGGCCGTCTCTGAGTAGAGCTCCACTAGGCCATAGAGCAAGAAGCCATCTGTTGGATTGGGCCCTCTCTGCAGGGTCATCCCTAAGCTTTTTGCCATCATCATCCTGTTTTCTGAACCAATTTTTGTTGGCTTTTAGGACTCTGCACACTTTACCACTGCTAGCCAGTGCAAAAGTGCTTGATTTATTTCCTTTAAACATGGTAAAATTGGCTTACACCCAATTGACATATTTAATTTACTTGTAAGTCCCTAGTAAGGGGGTACTACATGTACCCAGGGCCTGTAAATTAAATGCTACTAGTGGGCTTGCAGGACTGATTGTGCCACCCACTTAAGCAGCCTTTTAAACATGTCTCAGGCTTCCCATCTCAGCCTGTGTGTGAAGTTTTAAACTGCAATTTCGACCTGCAAAATAAACCTTTTGAAAGGCATAAACCGACCTTTTCAATACATATACGTCACCCCCAGGGTAGGCCCTAAGCAGCCCAGAAGGCAAGGTGAAGTGTATTTAAAATGTTGATGCAGGACTCCGCCTCGCAACCCCACAGCTTCTGAGGAACTGCTGCTTGATGCGAGATCTCAAAACTCTCCACAAACTAGGATTTAAGGTACTTTGTTCAGGGGGCCTAACTTGGTCCATGCACCCCGCTCTCCATTGTGGTCAGCATGAACTTGTGAGTTTTTACAGGTCGGGCATGATCAGATAACCAAAGTTGGTGTTTTGTGCTTCTAGGCACTATTTTCACACAAATCTTTAAAATTGCATATCTCCGAATCTACTGATTGGATTTTCATCGTTTTGGTCTCACCCACTTAAGTAGCCTTTTAAACATGTCTCAGGCTTGTCATTGCATCCTTGGTGAAGCTTTAAACTCCCATTTCACCCTGGCAAAATAATCCTTTAGCTAAGCCTAAAACCGTCCTTTTAAATACATATAAATTACCCCCAGGGTAGGCCCTAAGCAGCCCATAGGGCAGGGTGCAGTGTATTTAAAAAGTTGGATATGTACTTTTAAGTTTTACATGTCCTGGTAGTAAAAAACTCTTACATTTGTTTTTCACTTCTGTCAAGCATACCTCTCCCATAGGATAATATTAGAATATCTTATTACATTTAATAACTGCTTAACTATCAATTGGGAGCAAGTGAAAATATCATGTTTGGTGTCTAAAGAATTGTAATTAGGAGCACTCTTTAATGGTAAAGTTTGACTTTATGGGCCTGATTTAGATTTTGGTGGAGGGGAATACTCATGACGTTTGATCCATTAGCGACTAAAATTCGCCAGTCCATCCGTAAACATTGGTCTTTACTGTCTACAGCGGAATTTAAGATGCCCCAACCTAGGTTCGCTTTTAGACGAGCAGGCAATTTAAAGGACAAACTGGTTCATACCCGACCAGTAATACAGAATAGAGAGTCAACAATTCCATCTGGCCATTATCCATGTGGGGGTTGTTCTGTCTGCAATTCGACTGAGAAAACCAAAAATATACAATTGCTGAATGGTAAAACTTGGCACTTGACAAAATTCAGCAATTGTAATATGGCCAACGTTATTTATCGACTCACTTGCCAATGTGGGCTTCACTACATAGGCCTTACTTCACGTAAGGTGAAAATTCGCATCCAGGAGCATCTTAGTACCATTAAGTCAGGGAAATTAACCACGAGGTTGGTACAACATTTCAAAGAACAGAATCATGATGTGAAAACACTTAAATGGCTTGTCTTGGAACGAGTAGTGGATGAGACGTGTAATATCGAGAGAATATTAGCGAAAAAGAAGCTCGTTGGATTTTTATGGAGAAGGCAGACCAGATTGGATTGAATGATTTCATTGAATGGAACAAGATCAGTGGATAATAGGTTGTAGTAAGTAACTGGCCCTGATCTGGTTCCAAGGGTGATACACGTTACTTTCAGCATGACTAAGGTTTAATACGAATATTGGGCTCAATAGACATGTCTTATTTTCTTATATAATATTGGCAGAAGTTCATCTAACATCACGTTTTTTATGGGTGTTTGTATGAGAGACACGAGTGGTATTCATTCTGTGTTGATTTAAATGGTTCAGTTCTCTGCTTGAAATTAAATTCTTGATTTGTATATGGAAGTTATGATTATTGAAAGGGAGAATGTTATTTTACATCCACATGTACATGGATATGAGCTGGATGTGAGTTAACAAATTTTGGTTTACACATGTACGCAGTTTTTCTGAGCAGAGGGTCCCAATTATGAACGACATCGATACCCGACACTTTTTGTGTATTGGGTGGGTTCTCTGTTTTTATGATCCAGGTTTTAAGTGGGGGTGACATTGCACTCTGCATTTCTAAGAATCATTCTATGTGAGGTGAATAACCAGTTTAAGATGGTGCCGGTAGTTTCGAGTGAAACGCCCACTTGTTACGAGAAAGTTGGTGCACTTCCGGGCTCCTGGACGCGCTCTTAAATAGAGTTTTGTGTCCGTGATGGCGCAGTGGAATGAGGGAAAGCTTGCCCGTCTAGCGTGTGCGGTAAGCGTGAGAGTAGATTACCGCGGTTGTGAGGTAAGTTAGTATGAGTGAGTGACGGACTGGAACACAACGGGACTGGAGTTCCGAAGGTCCCGCTTTGGCGTGGGGGTCCGTAAGCACAAATGCCCGGCGGCGAGAGATGCTAGCGAGGGCTAACTGTTGTAGTGGATGGATGCGATGGTGAGACCATGGATACGGTGTTGAATGAAGGGCATTTTCTGATGTAATTGCGCCACTTTAGCATATTTAAGTTGCCGCTACAGAGAGAGTAATAAGAGACTGTAGGACGGCGTGACCAGTGTACATCCTTATGACTGTTCAGCATGTATGGAATAAACAATAATGATGTATGTTTTTCCAAACAGATTTTCGGCAACAAATGTGCCGTTAACAGGGTGTTACAGTCGAATGAATTTTCCTGTGGCAAGGTGATTAGCTGGTACGAGAGGCCTCGGCTACCATCTGGTAAATATCTGTCACGGTGATAAAAGCCCCTTTTTTGACTGTTTTAATTTTAGAAACAGCTTTTGTTTTGTGGCCAACTGGTTGGACGATTTTTACTTTTTTCCTCTTTGTGTTTATTAGTAATTTCGAATACAAAATTGAAGCCTAGTAAGGTGATTGACGACCTCGAGCCCTGACGAAATTGCCGCTAAATCAACAGGCAATGAAACATGTTGGCCCATCCTGATTTGGTCTGCAACATGCAGCTGTTTTTTAATCTTGAGTAAACTCACGAGATTTGAATAAAAGCATCTTATGGTATACGTGAGTTATAACTCAATTTTAATTATAGAAATATTTTCTATTTCATGGGGTCTGTTCTTTTTTTGATATATACACAAAACACTCTTTTCACCTATACTGCTCGTATTAGACACTTTTTTTGTTTTCACAGTCGAGATGGCCACCAATGATAAGAAACGTGGGCATAGCTGGTGAGAACCAACCATTAAGCTCCTTTGGTGTTGCTCACCTGAGGTGCCATCTCTTCTTCACACAATTTTTTAACACACCTGATTATTTGGGGGTATATTTCGGGTGAAGTGATGGATAAACCCAAGAGTGAATTTGCTTTTAAATATTGAGAATAGGGCAATGAGGATTGATAAAATTGAAACTTTCGAAATGGGGACAATAAGTTGTATACCCATGTTCAATCCTTTACATTTAAAGTGAGTTTAGCCCTGATCGGTCAGGTCTTGTTTTTGATTGGGAGGGGAATACTCTGTCAGAAATGTGAAGGATATCCTGTCCACCGTATTACGGTCCCATTATATCCTATGGAGATCGTAATACTGCGGATTGTATTTCCACAGAAATCTAAATAAGGCCCTAAGTCACAATTCTGAAAATGTCACTTTTGGAAAGTTGGCATTTTCTTGTCCTAACCGGTTAGTGCCTGCAGCCTGTATCCCAGATCACATGACTAGATGTTGCTGGCAGCTGGTCTTTGAGTTTTGCACACAGCTAATGAGACAAATGAGGAATAGATGTTGTAGGATGGGGCATCTCTGACTTAATGAGGGAGGGAGCTGTCATCTAACACACTTGAACATCACAAAGGTTCTGTCTGAGCACACTGGCGAAGGTTTTGACACTAGTCTTTTGTGACACCAGACAAATGGGGCCAGAACGGGGAGGAAGGAAATTCCAGGCTCCTCTGGGTGGAAGCTTCTAGAAACTTCTAGTACTTGAAAAAGGGCACCAGGTATAAATAATGGACCCTCAGGCCCAACTCTCCAGTATACCTCTGGACCTGTGAAAGACTCAGAAGGACTGCTGTGCTGCTCTGCAAGAAGGACTACTCCTCTGTTGTCCTGATGCCTGAGTGAGAAGGTCTGAACCTGCATCTTGAAACCAGGACCAGTAGAGTGACTCCAAAGGCTAGCTGACTGGCCTCCTGATCAGAGCCTCAGGGACAGAAAAGGCTCCAACTTCCTTGAACCCAGCACATGGACTCTGTCTTCTGTGAGTCCTAAACCCCAAAGTGGTGTCACCCCTGTCCTGGGCCTTTGAAGTGGGCTTCTAGGTGCTCTGCCAACCCAGATATGTTCCTGTGAGCAGAACCAGTGCAGCGTGATGCATCTCCTCACAGCCCGCATTGAAACAGCCGCTGCACAGCGCAGCCCTGATGTAGGACCTCCAGCACACACCGCAGTATCGACACAGTCCTTAACACCGCAAGCCCCTTATTGACAGTATCCTCAACAATGAAGCAGGACTCCACATCACAGCCCCGCCGCTCTTTCCTAACTACCATTGCATGACACATTCTCAATGCAGGCCTTTGCATTGCAAGCCCCTCATCAAAGGCATCCTCGACAATGATGCTGCCCTGCATCTTCCACGAAACCGCTGCTGTTTGACACAACCTCAACTCGGGATCTTGTAACTCTCCCCAAACCAGAATTTAAGGTTTTTTTATTCAGCGGGCCTAACTTGATCCCTGTGTCCAGCCCGCACTCCATCGTCATCCACCTGAACTTATGACTTTGTACCAGCCCGGCGCAAACAGCTGACCACAGTTTGTGCTTAGTGCTTCTAGGCAGTATTTTCACATAAATATTTAAAATTGCATATCTCCGGTTCTACTGATTGGATCTGTGTCATTTTGGTCTCAAAAAATTATTGAAATTTAACTGTTTTTCTAAAGTGGTGTGGAATTTTGCTTGTGTTTTGTTCTCACTTAACTGTTTGAAGTGCTGCACAAATACTCCACACATTGACTCTAACTTAAGCCTGACTGCTTTGGTGTCAAGCACGAGCGGGTTAAGCACAGGCTAATATGGACATTGCTTGTGTTTCACCCTGACAGAGATTGTGGTTGCTGCTTGAGTAGGATTTTACCCCCCTCGACCAGTAACCCAATTTCCTACACCGTCTATGCTGTGCGTCCAGTACCCACAACCCTATCTGTGAAGGGGGAGAGAGAGCGCTGACCTGGGGGTATGCATTCTGACCACCACCTGTCTAACGTGAGACATATTTACTCTGCTGAGGCCCTGAGCAGCCTACGTGGCTCAGCTGCTCCTCCAGTTCAGTGCAACTTTGTTTGCCCGTGTGACCAGAGACCTGTCTAGAGGCCGCTGCTCATGGCCTACCGCTTGACCTAGCTCTCCGCATCCTGGAACTGGCTGCCCCCTGTTATGGCAGTGATCACCAGAGGCCTCGGCCCTAGCCTCCAGCTCCTCTACCACCCATTGCCACACACCAGCCCTGAAGCCCAGGGCCTTGGATGGGCTCTACAACGCATGGGGGTCCTCTCTCTCTTGTCACCTACCAAAGCAGAGCCTGTGGCTCCGCAGGTGGCTCCAGACTGCCTGACCTCCCCCCTGAGGTGCAAATTGCACCCCACCCCATTTGGCCTAAGCAGTACTGCGGCTCCTACCTACGGAAGTTACCAGGGAGGCCCATGCTCCTAATTTGCTACATATTCCTATGCTTCTGAGCTAAACATTGGCCCCGCATGACCGTGAATGCCGGAGGATTCTGACCGCACCTTCCTGCTCCTCTACTCTCCAACATCACTCTACAGCCCTGTCATATTAGACCTTCATCGAGCTATATTGGGCCACCAGATAGGTGAGACTGCGAGGTTGCAGCACATGGGCACTTGCTATCTGCTTTTCCTCATGTGGCTTGGGACTGGTCTACATTCCTGCCTGAACACTTGCACTGTGGACTTACCTCAGGGCTCCCCAGTTGGCTTGAGCCCCTCCGGGATATTGCACCGGTTCATGGGGTCCCACCCTTTAATTGTCTGACACATTGGGTCTCCCCGAATCTCTCGGCAGCTGACTTCGACACACTCATGCTAGAGGTCCCCAGCCAAAACACCATTGGCTGTATTGATAAGGGCCCCCCTTGTGCCTGAGCACTTTAAGCATTACCATTTATGGTACCTCATGTAACCGGAGGGGCAAAACCTGAGCTTGAGCCTAAGACTATGTACACCAGAGGCCCTGTTACCTTGCATGCCCCAACACCGAGCAGTCACTACTTTCTTTGTCTCAGGAGGGGCACTCCCCAACCGCCTCTGTGTCTGCTGCTGTCCACCTAGAGTGCTGCTTCGATCTTGACCTGGCCATAACTGGTACTCGTTTACAGCATTCCCCCCACACCTCCACTCGGACAGCTGGCTGAACAGACAGGGCAATGAGGACAAGACAACGGTCCAGTTCTGCCCTTCCTGCACAGAGATCATCTCCCTCATCCGTGATTGTCTGGCAAGCACCACAGCTACATCTCAAGGGGTCCAATGGCCAGTGGAAAAGCGGCCCAACAACTCCTTTTTACAGAGGTGGTGGGAGGGGAGAAGACATCAAACCCCCCACAACTGGAGGCCTACATGGACCTTATCCTGAAGGAGATCACTGCGGTGTATATAAGACTGGGCTCCATGGATTAGACCATCTCTGACCTCACGGTCAAAGTGAAAAATGTTCATGGTGGACCTAGACTTCTTCCATTCCATCCCAGGTGATCTGGAAAAACACCTGTCCCATGCCAAGGAACGATTAGGCTCTGCAGACTTCTGAGGACCCAAAATCTGGCATCTGAACTAAAAAGTGGTGGTCTTGGAGGGTAGGGCCCATAAAGACAATGTCAGATTCTATGGTATTCCAGGGAAAATGGGAACAACATCTGGGCCTCTTAGGGCACCAAGTTCCCCTGATGCTTCGTGTGCTTCACAGCCCCCCTCAAATTTACAAGGGCTCAGAAGATACAATCATGCAAAGTGCTGCAAGGGACCGTGGCATGCTTCCACCAACATGAACAGGCTCGCCACGTCCTCACTGCAGCCCGAAAACATGGCCCTTATGAGCTGGATGGCCACAAGATCCAGAGCCCAGTGGATTTCTCAGAGGTAACCAGTACTAAGTGGAGGGACATTGAATATGGCCTCTTCAAACCTGCGATCTTGAGGGGAACAATGGATGGCAACTCAAAGGACTAAAGGACTACATCAACCCTAAGGACCTACCTCACTTCCTTGACAGCATGGAGAACTGTAGAATAAATTTGACCCCTACACCCCCTCCTGGAAAATCGATGCTAACCCCGCTCTATGGATAGGATGCCTCCTCATCACACAGGTAAGGCCCTAGACAGAGTTGTCTGCAAACAAATTAAATGAGAACAGGCCATCCAACACATGGCCTCACTCACCCATTACACCTCCAAGGAAAAATCTAGATCACCCTTGAAGCAGGCCCAAGGACTGGGCTCTGGCCCCTCTTTACAACCATTAGAAGACAATGGCTGAATCGGGCTGAGTGCCGCTGGATCCCCTGAACGCATACAAGTATGTATTGTAAAGTATGGTATTGCATTGTATTATGTTAAACATTGTAAGTTGTATATTATATACCATGTACAATTGACTAGTTACGTCCATGTTATTATTGGTTCACTGCTGACTTCTCTCTCCTCCATTCCCTCCCTTTGGGAGCCTATGCTCCTCCATCTTGAAAGTCTATAGCTGTTGTGGCGCTCGTCTTCCTCTTGCAGATCCTCAGACCTCTTGGCCCTTGAGGCTGGTACCTCTGCCTGTGGTTCACACCCCCCAGATAACTGTTTGTATCACCTTTTAAGTCTCTTGGATCTCCCCAAAGTCATCTCACCTTCTGTCCCCTGTTCCTGACACCTTGCCACATGGTCTTACCTACCTTCTGTCCTTCACCCCCTTCTGCATGGGTGAGCAGCAGACCCATGCACACCTTGTCTGATCATGGTCTCTCCTACGCCACCCCTCCCATTCCCCCGACTCTGGTTTTATCCCCTGGGTCTCACCCCCACCCCCGGGTCTGCTCGTCATATCCAGCCTCATAGTTTCACCACCCGTACCACTCCTTGCATCAGGCCCATCCTATAGTCCAGGGGTGGTAATTTGGGTTCCCACTTTATCATACCCCTACAGTCCCTCCCGAATCCCACACCCTACTCATCATATCCTGTTATATTCCATTTGGTACCCCAATATAGGCCAGGGTAATATCTCAACCTTTCACCTAAATTTGTCCCTACACTACATACGTAACGGGCTGCTAGGACTGACCCTTTACCTAGTTACAATACTGCTTACAGAACGTGGGGTTTTCCCTGAACAATAGCCTCATACATTATGCATCAGGATCCTTGGATTCTTGGAAACTCAGCAGGACTACCATCTCCATAATAATAACTATGTACAAGGTTCATTCCCGACCTCATCCTAAGTCCAACAGTGGCACAGCAAGGTAGAACCCCTGGGGATACCTTCAGGTATATAAACATCACATCTTGCTGAGATAGTCAGAGGAGATCAGAACTTCCCTGCCGACACTCTGACGCGAGACGCTGTGGCTCCTGTATGCAGATACTCCAGCTCGCAGTGGTCTAACATCCCTTGCCGGGAGTCTAGCTCGAAACAAAGACGGGGTCTCTCACTTCAGGTAATGGGGTTGACTTTTTTTATTTTTTTTGTTTCCCCTCATCTCACCGAAAAGCGTCTGCAAGCAATGAAAAGACCGCATTGTCTAACTGTCCGCCCAGCGGTCACTGCACTCGCCCTGGTCCATACCATCTGGACCCTCACCTTTTGTCAGTGAGTCGGTGTAATCATAGGGACAGGCGACCAAGACCCAAGGATCGAGACCAAATCAAAAAAGGAGACCAGATAGATAGGCCGGGATTCTTATTTATTCTCTGGTCGAGGCCACAAACTCTAACCGCAGCCCTGACCCAGTCCTCTGCTGACGGAGGCAGAGGATCCTTCCATTTCAAACAAATTTCCCTCCTAGCAATAAGAATTAAATATAAAAGCAACCCTCTGCAGGGTCTCCTTAACACCAAAGTTGATGCGCCATCAACCCCCAAAAGAATCAAAGTTGCATTAAGTTTGATCTCGTGATCGAAAATTCCCTTAAGCGATAGTTCAACAGTGTCCCAAAAGATCTTCAAGCATGGACATTCAGCAAAAATATGAACATCATTGGCCCCTATGCAGCCACATTTCACACACTTAGGGGTCGATTCCGATCCGGGTCGGAAACCGTACCGACCGACATGGACCTGGAATGGAGACCGACCGACACGTATCGGCGCCGTACGACCCGCGCAGTACAATGCAATGCATGTGAATTACAACCCACTCATATGGAACACAAGCAGCACGACCGAACCGTACGGGAAATAGTGATTCACCAGTAAACGGACCTGGAACCGCACCCACCGACACGCATCAGGAATGGACGCGACCAACACGGACCCGCGCTGTACGAACCGCGTAATACGATGCAATGCGTGTAAAACGGAAGACCGAGATGTACAGAAAACAGTGACTACCAAATATTAGACTCCTTTGCATCCAACTCGGTCGCCAACGAAGAAACAGAGCAGAATGTCAGTGTGACAGACTCAGATTACCCCGCAAGAGCCACTGGCAGCGTCCGTCCCGGTCAAATGAACGTCTCCATCACGCCCACCAAAACCTAAGGAAAAAAGACCAAAAAAGGACCAAACAAGCAATGACAAAGCCAATAAATAAAAAAATAAAAAACATGGAACTAAGACACACCCACAACTCCACCTACATAAAGGCCCAAATCCACTCCCATGAACCTTTGCTATTTTCAAACACATTACAGCTGAGGAGACAACTACACAGCACCCTGAGCAACACCCACACCTCACCCACCACACAACATCCACACCATTACCACTTCCTAAACACACTCACAACAAGCAAGAGAAACTGACACCCACTCACCCTCACTTACACCCTCACACACACATCAACCACCACAACCACCCAGCACCATGCCCCCAAAGAAGAATCCAAAGTTCACAGATAGTGAGTTGGTAGTCCTGGTTGATGAAATACTCCGAGTAGAGCCACATTTATTAGGAACCTTGGTCCAACAGACCCCCATGTCACAGAAAAACAAAGATGTGGGAGAGGATCGTTGACAAGGTGAACACACAAGCACCTTGCCTGCGCACAAAGGATGACATCCAGAACAGGTATTATGATGTGCGCAGGCGGGTCAAGAAGCTCATAGGCAGAGACCATGCCTTGAGCCAGCACACTGGCAGTGGCCCACCTGCAAAACCAACATACTTCACGTCCTGGGAGGAGAAAGTACGGGCCATACTCCCACCGGAGGGCATCCATGGATTAACAGGAATACCAGAGCCTGGTGAGTACACAACCAATCTAGTCAATATTGTGTGGCAACACACACACATCACTGCCAAGGGGACATTGGAAACAAGTAGTGTCAGCAAATACAAAGTAAGCCAGAAAAAATTTAAATCTGTGATGTGTATGCCAGTTACACAAACGCAACAGCTGCTATCTCACAGTAATATCGAACTAGGTCATAACATGTAAAAACCTAACTACAAATACAGCAAGGCATTGACCCCAAACACAAACAAACACTGTCAGCCAACTTGTCAGTACTGTTACACCACCTCACAGGGAAGCAGAGTCACAGGAAGGAAGGTCAGGGATGCTGGGAGGGTGGGTATAGCCAAAAGCATGATGGGAGTTGTAGTCACAGACACCAGACCCCTCACACATGGTCCATCAAGTCCACCCTGAACTATGTTCACCTCACAGGGAGTGGGAAAGTACTGGCCAGATGGCTGACGCTGGGCTCTGCTGTGGGGAGCACAAGGCCCTGTTGGGAGTACTGCTCATACAAACACCAGGACACCACTGTCAGCCATCTTGCCAGCACTGTTACACCACCTCACAGGGAAGCTGAGTCACAGGAAGGAAGGTCAGGGATGCTGGGAGGGTGGGTGTAGCCAAAAGCATGATGGGAGTTGTAGTCACAGACACCAGACCCCCTCACACATGGTCCATCAAGTCCACCCTGAACTATGTTCACCTCACAGGGAGTGGGAAAGTACTGACCAGATGGCTGACGCTGGGCTCTGCTGTGGGGAGCACAAGGCCCTGTTGGGAGTACTGCTCATACAAACACCAGGACACCACTGTCAGCCATCTTGCTGCCAGCACTGTTACACCACCTCACAGGGAAGCTGAGTCACAGGAAGGAAGGTCAGGGATGCTGGGAGGGTGGGTGTAGCCAAAAGCATGATGGGAGTTGTAGTCACAGACACCAGACCCCCTCACACATGGTCCATCAAGTCCACCCTGAACTATGTTCACCTCACAGGGAGTGGGAAAGTACTGCCCAGATGGCTGACGCTGGGCTCTGCTGTGGGGAGCACAGGCCCTGTTGGGAGTACTGCTCATACAAACACCAGGTCACCACTGTCAGCCATCTTGCCAGCACTGTTACACCACCTCACAGGGAAGCTGAGTCACAGGAAGGAAGGTCAGGGATGCTGGGAGGGTGGGTGTAGCCAAAAGCATGATGGGAGTTGTAGTCACAGACACCAGACCCCCTCACACATGGTCCATCAAGTCTACCCTGAACTATGTTCACCTCACAGGGAGTGGGGAAGTACTGGCCAGATGGCTGACGCTGGGCTCTGCTGTGGGGAGCACAGGGCCCTGCTGGGACTTGTGCTCCAACAAACAACAGGACACCACTGCCTGACATCCAGAACTTTAACTTGGACTCCCTGCAATGGAAGCATCCTACAGGGGGGATTAGCTGGCCCCTGTGGGAGAAGGTGGGCCTGCAAGTATACCAAATACCAGCAATTCCGCAAATACACACACCTCCACAGCAGGAACAAATACACCCCTTGGGACCACTCACACAAAAAGTAAATGCCCATGCGAGATGCCTGACACATTGTCCAGACGTATGAATTGGCTGCAAGTCACACCAATGCATTTGCCCCCTCAATCCCCTTCACACTGACAGCCATCGCAATTGTATGTATCCTCTCACTGTCTGGTCCTGAAGTGTGGCTGGGGTGCCCCCTGGCCTGGTTGGGAAGGTGTGTGCCCTCTATGACAATTGGGGAGGAGTAGGCATAGCACATACCAAAAGCCACACCCCAAACCACATATACACCATTCACACGTGACACACGATAGTGAATGGGATGGCCACAGCAACATAGCTGACACCGTAGCATGGTGTCATTTACACAAGGCACTGTGGTGATCTGCATTCCACTCCTACATCGTGCAGCGTTGATTGCATCCCTCACACAACAATCCCCTCACTGCCATTGACACTTGCAACACAAGTAGCAACCTGGCCTGGGCAGGAGTAGGCATACAACTCACAGCAGCATAAGTCAAACACACAAACCTCTGGCCCCCTCTCATGAGCATGGGATAGTCTGCGATCTGCCATTGTGAATACCCCTTACCATGGAGAACATTGACCACATAAATGACATCATCACGCACAGAACTCTGCCCCAACATCATCAGCTACGGATAACACCATCCAATGTGTGAAATGAGATGTGAACTAGGGACACACACCACAAAATAGTATCTTCACCGTGAATGCAGCCATACCGTACTGTGACCATGTTGTTCAGACACAACAATGTTACTCACAAATACAAGCACAAATGCCAGCACACAACGTCCAAATGTGCTACACATTGCAAGTGGAAGTGCATGTATGTCATTGTTAAAGTACGAATGTTGAGAGGAGGGACACACCTGTATCAGGCACATGAGGGCACATGAGTAGCAATGCCTATGTACAGTCAAACAATCATGAAATGAGATGTTCATGCACACAGCCCTACGTGCCCCTCAAAATGCTCAAGCATCAAATAACATTGTGCTAAACCAAAATAGACACCCGTTACTGACAATGTAGGACAATGCAATGTAAATACACTCATCATGATGTTCAGTGGCAACTGATGTGTGCAAACCGTTGATGTGTGCAGAAACATTACATACATTGTGTGTCTCTTACACCCATAGGGGATGCTGGGGACCCAGCAAGAACAGAAGACGAATCCCAGCCCCAGACTCTGGATGACCCTGACCTCCCCGGTGTGGATGCCTCTATGTCCTCTTCGGACGAGGATGAACAACCTGGCACCTCCGATGTGGCCCCGCTCCCAGCCCCAGCAGCTGCAACATCAGCACACCCTGCCACCACTCCTGGACCACCTGCAAACACCTCAATCACGCCTGCCAACACAGCCAGACCAAGGCAACAGGACAACGACGCACAGGTACACAGGGCACCCAGGAGCTGACGGACAACAACACCAGTGCCAACACAGACAGGGGCCCAGTGCTGCCTGTGCCTGCCAGGGCAGGTCCTGCCCTTGTAGGCAGGGGTGGTTTGAGGGTGGTCAGGGTGAGGCCACAGCCTGAAGATGGGGCTGGACTGCAGGAAGATCCGCAGTTGGGACGCTTCATCGATGCGTACCAGGAAAGCACCGGAGGATTTAGCCAGGTTGTGGGGATCCTCAGGGACATGCAACAGCAGCAGGCTGCACATCATGCCAGAATGGACTCCCACATGACCCGGATGGAGTCCAAAATGGACACAATTGATGAACTCAAGGCCGTGCATAGGGACATACTGACATGCCTCCGCCAGATAGCCAACTACATTACCACACCTCCCTGTGTGCCCACTACATCAGTTGCCACTACATCAGCAACTGCCACAGGGAGGGAGGTGGACGCTGGCGGAGAGTCCTCTGCACCGCAGCAGCCTGAACTTGAGGGTCCCCCTGAGAAGAAGAAGAGGGGTGGTCCGAAGAAGGACAAGTAAGAGGCAGATGGCCATGCATACCCACCAGGACGTGACTACCTGTTCTAGACATCATCCAATGGGTGCAAAGCGTTCACCTTGTTGACTGTCGCTAAACTCCCACACATGTGATGGAGGGTCTAAGTTGGACCAATGTTCCAAAGGACTGTGGACTTTACTCTATAAATTTCAACAATCAACACTACCAACTGCACTGTGAGCTTTGGATTCCTATTACACTGTACAGCACTTTCACCTACGTATAACTTACAAACACATGCATGTAAATAAATTCACTTTAACACAATACATGCCTCTGTTGTGACTGAAACTTGGTTTGTGTTATTGAGAGGATGACCTGTGAAAAGATGTCTGTGCATGTGAACTACTACAGCGATGTAAACACAGTCATGTGAGTCATGGTGATGTGATACATATGAGGTAGACACCCCACTACGTCAACACAACACATACTTACCATGCCCATCTAACTCATTGTCCTAACTTATGTGAACAGACAATGCAGTGAGATGCATATACACAACACCCTTCTTGAGTCTGTGGCAAGATGCCCACAGGTACAGCATGCAAATGAATGTTGGATGTGTGGAGAGCGACAACGCACATCTCAAAGTGAAGCACAGGTTTATTACACATCTGAAACATGTTGATGCCACCACAGATGCAAGCTAAACCCACGTGACAGTGGCCACACAGTCACCAAGTGTGGAATAATTAAAGTCCAGGGGTGTGTGGCACATCACTTGTTGGTAGATGACTACTTCCACCCTGGAACTGGATTCTGGGAGTTGGGGGTCAGAGTCGACCAAACTGCCAAAGTACCCTGTGAAAGACAGAAGAACACGATAGAACAGCAATACACATGCCCGAAACATGTCACAAGATACCCACACAAAACCACGTAATCATGTCAACACTGTTGAGGAGTACAGACTACCTGAAAGGACACATCACTGCACGCATCCAGTCAAGTAGCACACAGCCACACTCACACAGCAACTGAGCACCACCAACACATATCAGGCAAACACAATACATTGAAAAAACATCCCTGTATACTCACATTCAGGCGAAAAAGTTGTTGATGAGCTGTGCTCGGACATCACCCTCATCATCATCATCACTGGCATCGTGGCCCAGGCCAGGATCCTCCACAGGTGGCGGATGTTGGTCATCATCATCCGGGATGAGAGGAAACTCCTTCCTCACTGCCAGGTTGTGTAGCATGCTGCAGACTATGATGATTTTGCACACCTTAGCAGGTGCATATGGGAGGGCCCCTCCTGTCTTGTCCAGGCAGTGGAAGCGGCTCTTCAGGAGACCAAAGGTCCGCTCGATCACTCTCCTGGTCCGACCATGTGCCTCATTGTAGCGCATCTCTGCTGGTGTCCCAGGGTTCCTGAGGGGTGTCAGCAACCATGGCATGTTGGGGTATCCGGAGTCACCTACATACAGACAATTGCACATTAGCTGAGTTTGAAAAGAGCGTGGCAAACAACATTGCCAAACACACACAATAAACAGTCAGTACACACCGACAAGCCAGGCACGCTGGTTCTGCATCTGTGCCATCATCCTCGGGATGCGACTAATCCTCATGATGTACGCATTGTGCGCAGAACCGGGAAATCGTGCACACACATGTGAAATAGACATGTCCGCCAGACATACCACCAGAGCATTAATTGAATGAAAATGTTTCCGGTTCCGGTATGGCAGCTCATGTGCATGTGGTGGTACCAAAGCCACATGTGTCCCATCAATGGAGCCGATGACATGTGGCATCCTCCCCAGTGCATAGAAGTCACTCTTGATGTCAGTGAGTTGTTGCGGGTTAGGGAAATGGATGTAGAGGTCCAGGAAAGTTAACATTGCCTCCAACACATCGCGCAGCACACGGCTGAACATAGTTTGTGACATCCCACCAGCAGACGCCACAGTGTATTGAAAGGTACCGGTGGCAAAGAAGTGTAGGGCAGCCATCACCTTCACCTTGGGGGTCAGCGCTGTAGGGTATGGCCGGCCAGGTTGCAAATGTGGGGCCAACTTCTCCACCAAATCCTCAATCAGTGGCCTGGTGAAGCGGTACCATTGGATGCAGTCACGTTCAACCATGGTAGCAAGGTCAGGGAACGGTCTATGGACAGCTGGTCTCCTGCAGTACATAGGTGAGCAAAGGAAGATAGTAAGTTCCCCTACCTATGTGGCACTGACCATGCTAAATTTCACATGAGACATCATAAAAAGACACAAGTGCTTTATGTGTGTGCTGTTGTGTATGGACACATATGTCACCTACATGCCCATCATCTCACATCTCATCTCAACATGTGTACACAACAAGTTCCATGTTGTGCTGTGTCAACTCAATGGGCTGTGTCACAGTACATCTGTACTGATGTCACATACCAAACACACACCACAGTGACAAGTGAGGACAGATGTCTTCCCTGCATCACAGCTCCTTGACAGGCAGATACTCAGGGACCTTGTTTTGCCACACGGACACTGGCATGATGTGGCGTATCATGTACACGTCACTACACACCCATGACTCCCACAGGAAGTGGCCCCTGATGTCTCTGCAGGACTTACATGGACATCTGTGACACACAGACACAACATCAATGTGCATGCACAAACCACATGGATGTGGAGACTGTTTACCATTGGGCACATGGAATCCGAGACATCAGAAACACAATATGCACACAGACTGTGGATGTACATCACAATTGTGGCACTGGCACACCCTGTGACACACTTACCATCCTACCTAAGAGTCAGGGTGCATGTAAGATGTCATACACAAAGTCCCCCTGGAACTGTGTATATTCCTCAAGCTCTGAACTGTACAGTTGTCTATTACAGTGGTAATGTGCACAAACACACAAAGGAAGCTGTCCCCATGAACCCTTGCACAGTCTGGGAGTGGCTGCCACAAAGTGCTACACAATAAATCATATGTAGACCCCCATACACACACAGGTAATGCAGCCTTACATGCCTTTGGATACACTGGGGCCGATTCTGATGCGGGTTGGAAAAGCTTCCCGACCGAATCGGTTGGGAAATGGTGTCCGACCCACTCGGATCGGGAAAGTCCGACCGGCGGAGTAGGATGCATCCGGATGCTTCCAGATACGATTTGGTTGAACTTCCATTGACTTCAATGGGAACATTTGTTCCTAACCGCATCAGAATTGGGCCCTCGGTCGGGAAGACACGTTCCCGATCCGATTTGGAAGGAGCAAATGCCGTTAGGAGGCCTTCCTAACCGCATCAGAATCAGGCCCTCGGTCGGGAAGCTTTTTCAACCCGCATCAGAATCGGGCCCGCTGTGTCACAGGCTGTGGTGTTGCAGGTGTGCACCTGAGTCCCTGCCAAGTAACAGTGGGTGGCATCCATTATCCAGTGACACCAACAGTGGCAGACGCGGGTGACTTCAGGAAAGACGCGTCGTACAGTACAAGACCGATCCGTGCGCATGCCTGGCCCATAGATTGTAATGGGGAGAGATGTGGGTGAGTTTTCAAACTACGCGTCGTACACCCAGGGACTGAGCCGTGCATACGCTTTGGCTATGGACTATCATGGAGACGGGTGCGAGTTGTTAATCAAAATACGATGCGCGTTGTACACCCGGGGACCGAGCCATGCCTACGCTTTGGCTATGGACTATCATGGAGATGGGTGCGAGTTGTTAATCAAAATACGCGTTGTACACCCAGGGACCGAGCCGTGCATACGCTTTGGCTATGGACTATCATGGAGACGGGTGCGTGTTGTTATTCAAAATACGCATTGTACACCCGGGGACCGAGCGGTGCATACGCTTTGGCTATGGACTATCATGGAGACGGGTGTGAGTTGTTAATCAAAATACGCGTTGTACACCCGGGGACCGAGCCGTGCATACGCTTTGGCCTATCTTGGAGACGGGTGCGTGTTGTTAATCAAAACACGCGTTGTACACCCGGGGACCGAGCCGTGCATACGCTTTGGCTATGGACTATCATGGAGACGGGTGCATGTTGTTTTTCAAAATACGTGTTGTACAGTCAGGTACAGAGCCCTGTGCACGTATTGGCTATGGCCTGTCATGGATACGGACGCGGATTCGAAACTTGTACGAATCGTGAGCCGAAAATTCAGTTGGCTCACCACAACAATTTTGCAATTTCAATGGTGTTCTGAAGTTGAAATTTCAAACGATGCGGAAGGCGTGTATGACATGTGCAATTCCATGGATTGGCCAGATTCATTAGATGCAAACGTGTCGGACCTATTGCATTGTACGCATGGGACAGATTCTGACTCTGTAGCACAGATATAAGGCTGTGTGTGGCCCTGAGAGCTCACTTGCCTGCACTACATGCTCCAGATTGACATCTCTGCTACCACTGCTGCTGTCTCTGCATCCTCTGGCTTCAAGAATGGCACGTACTGTGGAGAGGGCCCCAGCCTTCACAGAGGAGGAGAACCAGGCCCTGCTGGACAGCCTCCTTCCACAGTACAGCAAGCTGTATGGGAAACCAGGGGAGCAGGTGAGTGTGCAAACCACATCCTTTCTCATTGTGCATATTGTCTGACTAGCAGTAATAGCATTGTGTACACCAGTGGCTAGCATGCTCACTGAGTAGCTGTCACCCCCAAAGTGTGTAGTTGCATGTACTGAACAGGTACTCTGCTGACAGAGTGTAAATGGAGTAGTTTGTCATTCCCAGGCAATGTTTGCATGTTGTAACTGCTGGACAACTGTCCATTACCATGGTTGCACTACCTGTGTACATCTTGTGCCCCTGTGATTGAGACATGTATTTGCAACTGTGTGATGCACGAATATGTTGCATGTGTAGTGATGCTCTTCTGACTTTGTCATCCTCACAGGTTGATGCCCATGAGAAGCAGGAGATCTGGCTGACCATCGCCCGGGCAGTACGATCTGTGGGGATCTACAGGCGCCGCATCCGCAACTGCCAGAAGAGGTGGCAGGACCTTCGTGGCTGGACCCGGCGGATCGCAAGGGTCCAGCTGAAGCTGTCGCCTCCTCGCAGGAGGGGCGGATGACGCCACCTGATACCCCACATGCTCCGGATACTGGCGGTGGTCTTCCCTGACCTGGATGGGCAGTTGAAGGCCGGACAGCAGCAAGGAGGGGGTAAGTGCTAGCCTTTTCTGTGACCTTTGTCTCACATGCTGTTTGCACTCCTTTAGGCTGGTTACACTCCCACAGTGCGTCTGTCTGCTACAACAAGAGTCATGTTCCTCAATTGTGTTATGCCCCATCCTCATCTGATACACAGGTGTGGCCCTTTCAGTCTGTGACTTCTGTCACTTGGGTTCTGTGTCCTTGCTGTTGACTTAGGTTGAAGTTGGGGACAGCATCTGCTACAGGGACTTTGTTGTGGGCTTCATGACTGGGTCAATTGGTTGCACATTTGCCGAAATCTGACATGTACTGTGTGTGGTCCATTTATATGTGTCCAACTGCTGATCTGACTCACCACATGTGTCTGGGGTATTTACAACACACCCATGCAGCAGGTGAGACCAATGTTGGGGCCACAGAAGAATGTACATCATGTGTGTCACACATGCATAGCCACCTGCCTAGTGTTCAGGGTAATCCCATGTTGCACAGGGACCAGGACAGGTATACCCTCTCTGGCTATAATTAGCATTCTGCTCTCCTACTCCTGTGTGTCATCCAACATGTTGGACATTGTGTAATGTGCACTCAGGTGACTGCCTCTGTGTCATTGTGTACTGGCCTAGCTTTTCGGACTACTGGAGTGTGACACAGTTTGGGGTGTGCAGCCATCTGAGATGTGGCTGTTGAGTCTGCACATGGGGTAAAACATGGGTGTATCATGACTTGAGTGTGCCCAATGGTCATTTAAACATTCAAGTGCAAGCAGCTCATTATCGTTCTCATCAGCCTGTGATGTGTACATGTGTACAGAGTTGTGTTTGCACTTACTCAGATGTCACATGTGAATGACGTGGGTGCATCAGAGTCCTAATGATGTGGGTAGCAGGGGGGTACATGTGCACTTGACAGCTACCGGGGTTGCAATCCCAAAACATCCATGATAGTGGCACAGTGCAGACTGCTGTTTTTGGTATGCACTACCCCTGTGACAGGAGCCAATGATGACTGATTTGCCAGACATGGCTGTGCCATGGCATACGACTTGGAAAGGTGTATCCTGCAGTATTGTGAGATGTCATGCATGCACCCCATTTTTACATTGCCTATCAAGACATGACGCCATCATGGTGTCTGGTGATGAGTGATGAACCATTATCTTGGCAATGACTCTGCCTATCCCTTTCCCTGACACATGTACTGAGTAACTGGCAGGAGAAGGGATATGTGTGTAGTGACACATTTCAATCTTAACTCTTGGAAGTTGGACTACGGTCTATGTGGTGCATGTGTGCACACATGATTGTTTACATCCTACATGCACCACATAGATGGCTCCATGGATGTGAGGGATATGAGGGGCATGGTTGAGTGGCAGGCCGACAAGTGGCTAGTTCAAATATGTGTCAGCACTTTTTGCAATGTTTAGCAACTGATGCCAAGGCTTGATCTGTAATGTGCTGTACTTACTGTGGTGTGTCAGGTCAATACAGGTGACTGATATTGATCTGTTTTTCATGATTGTTTGCAAATACATCTACGGCCACAGGAGGAGACAGCTCCACGGACCAGGAGGAGCCGCAGAGCCAGACTGGGTCAGCTGCCGGGGAGTCGGAGGAACCCAGTGGCACGGAGGGTGAGGGGAGCCACACCGAGGAGACCTCAGTGCCATCCACCTCAGCTGAGGAACACAGCAGCTCGGATGATGACTCCCTTGTGGAGGCAGGTGTCAGCAGCAACCAGACACCAGCTAGCAAGTCTGTCCCCACCACCACCACCACCACCACCATTACCACCCTCCCATCTGCTCCCATCCCTGCGGTCCGTGGAGGGTCCTGTGTTGGGGCCCATGTCTCCTTTGTGCCAGGCACCGCACCCCCTGCCCCTGTCTCCCCTGCTGCCCTGAGTGTGGAGTCTGTGGACTTGCTTAAGCGGCTCCATGTAGGGCAGACATCGGTGCTGAGTGTCCTCAATGCTCACACCAGTCTGTTGACACAACTGGTGTCCTTCATGGAGGGCATCTCATCTAACATGTCTGCCCTACAGAGGACCATTCAGTCCATGGCCTCCTTACTGCCAGCAGCAGTGTCCCTCCTCCAACAGTCCCTCACCCCTCCTACCTCTGCCCCATCCACAATCCCCACTCCCCTACCTGTCCAACACACACACACACCGGCACAGGCAAGCACCACCACAGACACGAGCAGCACACGGCCACGCAAGCCCAAATCCCAACGCACACACACGCACACTCAGGGGACTGATACCAAACACACAGGGGATGGGGCCCAGACACACACACAGGCATCCATGAGCACTCCGCAGTCCTCAGATGCCTCTCCCTCCAAAACCCCTTCCCTTGCCTCACCTGCAACCCTCCCTTCCCAGAAGCTCTTCCTCTGTGACCTTGGCCTCTTCCCCACAGATCCATCTGATCCTACTCACAAGGGGAAGAGGAAGTCACCACGCACAGAGGGGAGTTCCCCTGCCACACGGACACCCTCCCCAGGCGCAGTAACACTGAGGCCCCCATACGCAAATCCCCCGGACCAGGAAGAGCAAGACCCCACCAAAATCACACAGTTCCACCACACAGTCTCCATCCTCCAGACCCCAGGCCACCACTCCACAGGTTCCCCTGCCACACCCTGCCACAGGTTCCCACACACACCGATACCACATCCCCAAAATGATCAGGCCCTCCCCCCCTGGCACATGCACTTCCACCCCCACCCCACACGCTCAGCCTGTTCCTGCCACTCGTGTGGAGACCGTGTCCCCCCTCTGTCCTGGCCACCTCATCTGCACCCCATTCCACTCCTTCAGAGATTGGCACTGCAGTGGAGTCCACATCCACCCCGTCTGACTTGGGCACTGCAGTGGAGAACCCGTCCACTACATCTGACCTGCCCACTGCCATGGTGCCGTCACCCACCACATCTGGCTTGAGCCCTGCAGTGGTGATGGCTCCCACTGTATCAGACACCTCCACTGAAGTTGCCAGTGACACTCCTGCACCCACCACCCCTCCCCTGCCTCATTCTGCTATCCCCTGATCTGTCCCTGCGGTGCCTGGCCGGCCCATATGTATGCCCCTCCAAGGGGGGATGTCCCCTGTCGGTGGCAGTGCAGGCAAGCAATGTGTGACATTTGTCACATTTCACCCTGTTTGGACTATGTGAATGGACTGGCCATTGGCTTTTGTTTACTTTGGACTTCCCAGTTTAAAAGTTCCAATTGCTGAATAAAGCCTCTATTATTATCTAGTGGTTTTGCTTTTGATGTACATGATGTTGTTGAGTATTATCATGCATTTGCTGTTGTAATACTGTTGTTGAGATCAGGAAAGTGAAGTGTTGGTGTGATGGACTCCATGTGGCCCATGGGATATGTGTCCAATTGGGGTCTGTATCCATGTCATACTTAGCAGCAATCTGAGTGTGTCATGATTACCAAATTTGGCACAGGGATTTTCATCTTTCATTTGCCAGATGACATTTGTGGCTTGCAGTCATGCACATCTGGTGGGCTCAACATTGCTAAATTTGTCTATCTCCCTGACTGTGGGCCCATCTCCACTGGACATGCAGGTTTGCGCATCAATGATGTGGAGGTCTACTGTGTCATCAGTGCAACTTGCTAAACATGTGTATTGAGTATGTGCAGATGATTTGAGGGACACCCCCATACACAGGCTGATGTGACCAGAGCCTTCATTGTGTTGTAAATGTTGGCTCAGTGACCAAGTTTTATGGTGACATGACAGAGCCCTGCATAGATAACGTTTGGCACAGATGACCTTCCACAGGAGTGGAGTCACCTCATAGCAGTGTGTTATTCCGGGACATTGCCTGAGCCCATGGTGTTTGTTCTGTGAGCATGTCTGTGTGTGTTTCCTTCCATTCCTTTTTACTACACAGGCTGTATTCCCTACAGATGTTCCAGTTTGTGGTGCTTGCTGAGTTGTCCTGTGTTCATCTCACAGCTTGGGACAGGGTTTTCTTGGCTGTTAGTACATGGCTAACTACTGGTCATTAGGGTGTCATCCCTAGGTGTGTTTGTTGTGAGGTCCTGGGATGTGGGCGAACGCACGTGGAACACATTCAGGATTCCCCAAGGCCATTTTGTGTTTACGCCATCATGTTGTTATGTCTATGTGGTATCTTTCAGTGATTGTGACACGCGTATGTGTGTGTGACTGCTCCCACTCCTCAGGTACAGTGGTGCAATGTTGGAAGGTGTCAGCATGTGTTCAATATGGGTCTCCTTGGGTTCTTAATTGGTGTGTAACTGTGGCAGGGATCCCAATGATTCTAGTACATTTCAGCTCATGGCAATGTCCCGCATACTGTGCAGTGTGTCAGACATTCACGAGGGTCGTTGACTGGGCATGTGTGATGAATGATGGGTACCTTAGATCCCCACCCCCACCCCTGGGATTGTCATGGGTGCATGTGTAGTGTCACCAGTCCATGTGGGCTTCACTGATGCACATTGGTGCAGATCCAGGTGTGTGGTGTTTGGAGTGGCCAAATGTGAGTTGTGTTGTAGCTAGGCCCCTACCTCCATTTGGGCCTTGCATTACAGGCCATGCCCTGTGGTTTCTGTTTGTATGATGGCAGTTTGTTGGTCAGGAATCATGACCCAGTGTGCACAGGTGACTGTGCTTCACAGTATGTGCAACATCTACATTTGTCATCACAGGGGAATTACTATGCATGCTAGTGTCACCACTTTGTGGGGTCCATGAGGGTAGTGCTGTGGTGGTTGTGTCTCTTGCTGTGTTGGTTGATGTTCCTCCCAGCTTGTGTCACATTGATCTTTTGGGATCCCACTCATCTTACAATGTGTGATTGACCACAAAGGTGTGCCGAATCAATGAGTTTCCTTAGTTTATCACTGTGAACACATCTGTGTGATTGTAGTTCTGCCCCCCTCATGTGTTGTGTAGTAGCCTGGGGACACTGACACACACACACACGTTGTGTTTGATATGCAGTGTAAGTCTGGCTGGCTGTGTCTGTGCATCTGCAGCACTGCATTGGTATGTGTTAGAAATGGGATCTCTGGTTGGCTAAGGCTTGCGCCAAAGCCAGGCAGAGACCACCACTCTAGTCAGGGCAAGGGAGTTACACACCCAAGATAACCCCTGCTCACCCCCTTGGTAGCTTGGCACGAGCAGTCAGGCCTATCCCGGAGGCAATGTGTAAAGCGTTTGTGCAACACACACACACAGCAGCAACACACTAGGCACACCACAAGAGGAACTCCACACAAGGTTATATAAAAAAATAGCCTTTGTATTGTCATAATCACATTAGATCATAATCACACAAGGTACACTGTGCCAACTGGCACTTAGGCCGTATTTACAGGGGATTATTTAGACCTGGCCGGGCCAATCGGGCTACGGTCAGAACCTTCAGAAATGCATAAGTAAATCATACATAACGCACAACCAGTAACTAATGGCGAAATACTGTACTGAGAACTAGATCCTGTAACATAAAACATGGGACACCTAAATCATATCAGGCATGAATCTTATTAGCATAAACCACCTTAGGTTAGGCATAATTAGCACCCAACCATATTATGCAATAATCATATGAGGCAATAGGCCTCGCAAGCATAGACACCATAGGTAATAATTAGCATAAACACAGTGTGCCTCAATCGGGGGCACAACGCACTGACACTGGCCCCAGGCCAACTGGCCTCTCACAGGGGCTCAAATGCCCAATGTCCAGGATGTCCGGGCTGGCTGCACAGGCAGCAAAAGCAAAGTGCGCAATGCACTGGCCTAAACGTAGCAGCTGCCCACTAATTGCTGGGCAGCTGTGAAAACAAAGGGGGGTATGGGCACTCACTGTGCCAACTGCCCGCAAAAGGAAATGCCCCCAAGTTGCACTCCGGGGCTTCGCAAAATAAATGCCCCAAAACGTTGCAGCTGCCCGCTTCTGCGGCGCAGCTGAGAAAATGCCACAAGTACCGACAATGTGCCTCGAGCGGCACCAACACGGCGGTGCGTTCAGCCCCCCCCTCACTCACTGGGGGCGCACTGGCAGATTTCTCTGGGTCCCTGTGGGTGGGGGCAGGCACCGACAACGTGCCTCATCTCTCTCCCACCCCCGGGACCCTCCTCACCTGGTCGGGCGGTCTCTCTCTCCTTTTGGTCACAGGAGCGCGGGGTAGGCTCCCGTCTGCTTCCTGCTTCTCACTTTGGGCACCGGAGCACGGGTAGGCTCCCGTCTGCTTCCGGCTTCTTGCGGAGCGCCCCTCCCACAACCAGGCCGCTCTGCCTGGCTTCCGGATCGCCGCGGGCAGCGCGGTGGCCCCTCTTGTGAATCCTCTATGTTCTCGGCGGCGGCCTCACGCAGGGGGCCAGAACCGGCGTGGTGGGCTCCTGCTTCGGTTTTTAAAAGGTACTAATACGTGGAAACAGCGGCAATGCAGGATGGGCACCAGCTCTTTCAATAAAGATGATTGTGGAGTGGGCACCCGCCGGCAGCACACACAAATGCGGGGTGGGCTCCCGCTTCAATAAGGAGCTCAGGGGGGAATCCCACATGCCGGGATTCCCTCGCAGCCTCGCGCTGCAGTAGGGCCTGCTCCTCTCCCCTTAGGCGACCCAGATACAGCGCTCACGAGGCGCTAGGCCACAAAAGTCCTCAAAAAGGCAGAAATAAGAGAGTCCTTGGTGCTGGGGAGACCCCAGCAAAGCACAGCCAGGCAGGCCAGCACACAGGGACCCCCAGGAAACAGCAGCTGGGTCCCGCGGCGGTTCCTCCTGGCAGAGTGTCCTCCCCTTGTAAGAACAAGCACAACTGAACAACTTTCATGGGGTCACAGCCCCTTCATTTATAGGACCTTTTCCTTTGTCTGTAAGCACAGGGCTGGGGGGAAACCAGATGCAACTGGTTTAGGAGCACTTTGTTTTCCAAGCTCCTCTTCCCCTTTGTCAGGTGGGGGCTAGGTACTCAGACACCACTGGGGGCGGAGCCTGCATTGTACAGCCTGGGCACAGTCCTATTCAGAGTCAGGGGATTACTCCTCCCACTACCCTTAGCCCAGGTGTCCCATTCAGCCTAGCGCTGACTCACCCTGCCCCTCCTGGAGACACACACACCTCCCAGCCCCTGTCACTCACAAAGCCAGACTTGCAATTCACATCAGGCAGGCAGACACATAGCACACAGATATGCCAACTTCTAAAAGTGGCATTTCTCCACCAGTCACCATAAATCTGCGCACACCATTGCGCAGCATTTATTCACACAAATTCATACATACTAGACTTGACCACACTGCTCCTCTCATACCAGGAATTACCATGGACACACTTATCCCCCATGCATTCCTATGGGAGGGCAGGCCAATCTCACCACAAGTACACAGAGAGTGCACGCACTTTACACTGGACATCAGTGCTAAAGTGCCTAGAGGCCTAAAACCACCAACACTACACAGGGAAAAGGCTAGGAGACAGGCAAAAAGTTTAGGGGTGAACCTGCCAAAAGGGCCAAGTCCAACACAACCCCCTTCCAGCCAAAACGCAGGGTAGACCAATCACTCCCTTAATGGGCTTCCCTGCTTTGGGCGATAGAACACGGACGCGGGCCCGCAACTGCAGGGACACCCTCCGGTTCTACGCCACTCTGAACCCACGTGGTTCCCTTTGTAAAAGCTCTCCGGACCAACTGGGCTACCCCACGGTTACTCCCTAGCTGTCCACGGCCAGGACCAGGCCCTAGGCCACCCAGATGTCACTGGTCCTTGCCCATCCATAGAGTGGGGGGTAGTAACCCCTGGCACATAGTAACCATTCTCCACTCTACCCCTCATCAGGGCAGTTCTAGACTGCCACTGATCCTCCAGCCTAGGGTCCGCACCCTCAGGCTGACCAAAAGTCAAGGGCGAGGCTCTCTTCCCCCTACCTCTTCTTCTAGGGTTCCGCACTCTCCTCCTCTGAGAGGCACCCTCAGAACACAACTCTCCCACCAGTTCAGGACCTCTCTCCAACAACTGATCTCCCAACCTAGGGTCTAAACCCTCAGGTTGCACCGGGGTCAGAGGCGAGGACTCCCTCCCTCTGCACCCCCTTCCAGAGTTCTGCACCCTCCCAACTGGAGCGGTACCCCTGGAAGGTGAACCGGTCAGGACACTGGTTACAGATGTCCTTCCCTCCAGGTCAGGCAGATCCTGAACCTGGCCTCCCAACCTTGGGGCTGAACCCTTTGGCGGAGTACTTGCCTGGCACGCCAGGACTTCTGGGGACTCACACAGTATCCCCCTGAGGGTAACACATGACTCATGTGTCATGTGACAGTCTGCCTGGTGCAGATCTCCCGTCCCCTGTCCACCTGACAGTGCGTGAAGATCCCCCAGAACAAAGGTGGTGTCATCATGGTCACTCCAAGGGGACTCAGCCCTTCTGGCTGGTCCCTGACCCACTGGTTCTTCCACTGGGGAACACATCCCCCCCTCACCCCTCAATCCGGACTTCTGTACCCTCCCAACTGGAGCGGCACCGCCAGACACCAGAACCATTGGAGCTCTATTTACAGACACTCCAGGTTCTCCAGACACTAGGAGATCCTCCTCAAATGGTCTATCAGTACAGCCTAGGCTCCCAACCTGGTGTTCCCCTCGGGAACCATCCAGGTCCTGAGACTGGGTTTCGGGCACCTGGGGACACACAGTCCCACACTCCCTCCTACTCCACTGAGACAGGACGTGAGCCCCTACACTCCTCCCACTACACTGGGACCTTGCTGGGCTACTCTGAACCTCTTCCCCAATACAGGACTGGAAAATACCTGAGCCACTACTTTTGCGATCACTCCCCAATGCCTCTTCAGTACCTCGGGCACTTTTCCAGAGGTCTGCCTCCTGCGCAAGTTCCCATGGATTAGAAAACTCACACTCCAACAGGTGTTGGCGCAACCCCGGAAAACACCGACTGAGCATGTGCTCTTTGAGAACCAGATTGAACAGTCCTTCCCAATCCTGTTCCGTGTTAACCGTCACCCAATCAGCCAGTGCATCATTACAGTCATCCGCAAACTGCCCCCAAGACTGGTGAGACAGTTTCTTGCTGCCCCTGAACTTCAACCTGTACTCCTCTTCCTGGGAACCAGGTACCATACTCTGGAAACGGGGAATGGGACTTCCTGCACTGGACTCCATATTGCTGCCACCACTGGATCCCACCCTTACTGGGGATTCCAGAAAACTACAACTGCACTCAGGGGATAATCTACCCTCCAGAGCTAATTTCTCCCTGGCGAAGGCCCTCTCAGCCTCCGCCATCCTCTCCTGCGCTAGGACCCTCTCAGTCTCTAGCTTTTGCTCTTCAAGGCCCAACGTCTTGAGACTCAACTCCTGAGCCAATAATGCCTTTTTCTCCCCTAAGGCTAACTTCCTATGCTCCAACTCCAATTTCTGAGCTTCCATATGCTCATAGCTCTCCTTCTGGAGTTTCTCTAAAGCCAGCTGATGCTCCCTTTCTTCCCTCCTATATACCCACTCCTCTGGGGATAGGGAAAGGGATGAGGCACTGCCCCCGACACTGGACCCAGCAAGAGACTCCCTATCTATGGGGTCCTCACTATCTACTGGCGTCCCTGTCCTGTCATTTTCTTCCTCCTCAGGGCCACCCTCAGACCCACCACCCTCTTGGCGCGCGGCCAGGGCCCTCTTCTCCCCATTGCGCTCACGTTCCCATTCATCCTTTTGCCATTGGATCAGGTTTTCCCGAAGTTTTGACTTGACGTCTGACCCACTCACTGCTATGTCTCTCTCCTCACAGAACCCCACCAACTCCCACATACTGTATCTAAACAGACCATAAAAATTAAAGGCAGACTCCATTTTGGCAGGACGCTCAGAGACAAGTGCAACACAGGAGATCTAGGTGTAAGAGCTGCAACAGGGGTACGTAATTCAAAAATGACACTTTTAGGAGAAAAAATAAATTGAAACTCAGAAACAATAATCCCCAAACCTGTGATTATCTAAATGCAGAGCTTTTGGTGCAACCACTTGTTGCTGTGGTACTGCGCAAACGCAAGTCCTATCCTCACCGCTGACAACCAATGTTAGAAATGGGATCTCTGGTTGGCTAAGGCTTGCGCCAAAGCCAGGCAGAGAGCACCACTCTAGTCAGGGCAAGGGAGTTACACACCCAAGATATCCCCTGCTCACCCCCTTGGTAGCTTGGCACGAGCAGTCAGGCCTATCCTGGAGGCAATGTGTAAAGCATTTGCGCAACACACACACACAGCAGCAACACACTAGGCACACCACAAGAGGAACTCCACACAAGGTTATATAAAAAAATAGCCTTTGTATTGTCCTTAACACATTAGATCATAATCACACAAGGTACACTGTGCCAACTGGCACTTAGGCCGTATTTACAGGGGATTATTTACACCTGGCCGGGCCAATCGGGCCACGGTCAGAACCTTCAGAAATGCATAAGTAAATCATACATAACGCACAACCAGTAACTACTGGCGAAATACTGTACTGAGAACTAGATCCTGTAACATAAAACATGGGACACCTAAATCATATCAGGCATGAATCTTATTAGCATAAACCACCTTAGGTTAGGCATAATTAGCACCCAACCATATTATGCAATAATCACATGAGGCAATAGGCCTCGCAAGCATAGACACCATAGGTAATAATTAGCATAAACACAGTGTGCCCAAATCGGGGGCACAACGCACTGACACTGACCCCAGGCCAACTGGCCTCTCACAGGGGCTCAAATGCCCAATGTCCAGGATTTCCAGACTGGCTGCACAGGCAGCAAAAGCAAAGTGCGCAATGCACTGGCCTAAACGTAGCAGCTGCCCACTAATTGCTGGGCAGCTGTGAAAACAAAGGGGGGTATGGGCACTCACTGTGCCAACTGCCCTCAAAAGGAAATGCCCCCAAGTTGCACTTCGGGGCATTGCAAAATAAATGCCCCAAAACGTTGCAGCTGCCCGCTTCTGCAGCGCAGCTGAGAAAATGCCACAAGCACCGACAATGTGCCTCGAGCGGCACCAACACGGCGGTGCATTCAGCCCCCCCTCACTCACTGGGGGCGCACTGGTGGATTTCTCTGGGTCCCTGTGGGTGAGGGCCCTCCTCACCTGGTCGGGAGGTCTCTCTCTCCTTTTGGTCACAGGAGCGCGGGGTAGGCTCCCGTCTGCTTCCTGCTTCTCACTTTGGGCACCGGAGCGCGGGGTAGGCTCCCGTCTGCTTTCGGGTTCTTGCAGAGCGCCCCGCCCACAACCAGGCCGCTCTGCCTGGCTTCCGGGTCACCGCGGGCAGCGTGGCGGCCCCTCTTGTGAATCCTCTATGTTCTCGGCGGCGGCCTCACGTGGGGGGCCAGAACCGACGTGGTGTGCTCCCGCTTCGGTTTTTAAAAGGTACTAATACGTGGAAACAGCGGCAATGTGGGGTGGGCACCCGCTCTTTCAATAAAGATGATTGCGGGTGGGCACCCGCCGGCAGCACACACAAATGCGGGGTGGGCTCCCGCTTCAATAAGGAGATCAGGGGGGAATCCCACATGCCGGGATTCCCTCGCAGCCTCGCGCTGCAGCAGGGCCTGCTCCTCTCCCCTTAGTCGACCCAGATACAGCGCTCACGAGGCGCTAGGCCACAAAAGTCCTCAAAAAGGCAGAAATAAGAGAGTCCTTTGTGCTGGGGAGACCCCAGCAAAGCACAGCCAGGCAGGCCAGCACGCAGGGACCCCCAGGAAACAGCAGCTGGGTCCCGCGGCGGTTCCTCCTGGCAGAGTGTCCTCCCAAAGTAAGAACAAGCACAACTGAACAACTTTCATGGGGTCACAGCCCCTTCATTTATAGGACCTTTTCCTTTGTCTGTAAGCACAGGGCTGGGGGGAAAACAGATGCAACTGGTTTAGGAGCACTTTGTTTTCCAAGCTCCTCTTCCCCTTTGGCAGGTGGGGGCTAGGTACTCAGACACACCACAGGGGGCGGAGCCAGCATTGTACAGCCTGGGCACAGTCCTATTCAGAGTCAGGGGATTACTCCTCCCACTACCCTTAGCCCAGGTGTCCCATTCAGCCTAGCGCTGACTCACCCTGCCCCTCCTGGAGCCACACACACCTCCCAGCCCCTGTCACTCACAAAGCCAGACATGCAATTCACATCATGCAGGCAGACACATAGCACACAGAAATGCCAACTTCTAAAAGTGGCATTTCTCCACCAGTCACCATAAATCTGCGCACACCATTGCGCATCATTTATTCACACAAATTCATACATACTAGACTTGACCACACTGCTCCTCTCATACCAGGAATTACCATGGACACACTTATCCCCCATGCATTCCTATGGGAGGGCAGGCCAATCTCACCACAAGTACACAGAGAGTGCATGCCCTTTACACTGGACATGAGGCCTAAAACCACCAACACTACACAGGGAAAAGGCTAGGAGACAGGCGAAAAGTTTAGGGGTGAACCTGCCAAAAGGGCCAAGTCCAACAGTATGTGTTTTGTGGGCTATTTGGTGGATGTTGGCTGGAGATTCTTCTCTACTGTGCCTGGGACTCTTGCCTCATCAGTGTGCACATTCATCATGTTTGGTATGTCCCATAACTGCCATGGTCTGGGACTTTGTGACCTAACAGCTGCAGCAACCACGCAATGCTTAGTTTGTGTATGTGTTTGTTCAGGTATGTATGTTTGCATTATGATGGCCACTTCTGTCATTGTCCAATTGGACACTGGAGGCATTCTCAGCCCCCATGGGCGATGCTTGTCTGCACATGGCAGAGGGTGTTTTTGTTGCACAGCAATCTTTGCCTCACCACATCTGTGTCTGTTTGGGACACAGTGACTACTTTGCCTCACACGTGCTTGTGGTTTTGGGACCAGGAATCATACATGCTGTTTGGCAGTTGCAACTTTTTTCATGACAACACTCATCTTTAGCTCACTGTGGTGTGTGTGGGTTTAGACCCCATTACCACAATGTGCAAAATGTGCTGTACTTTTAAGCCCCACATTCACATTTTGCTCATTGTGGTGAGTGGGGGTTTAGACCCCATTTCCACAATGATCATGGACTGGTGTAGTTTTGAACCCCACACTTACATTTTAGTCACTGTACTGATGGGGGCTTTAGAACCCATTGCCACAGTGAGCATAGACTGCAGTGGTTTCCCAAGCCACACTGGCCTTTTGGTCACTGTGGTGAGTGGGGGTCCATTGCCACAGTGATCATGTAATGGTTGAATAGTGAAACACACACTCAGGTTTGGTCACACATGTGATGGGAAGTACATTGTCTGTTCACTGTCAGATTCACTGTTGTAGGCATTTGACACGGGGTAACCCACTATTGCCATGATGGTAGGGGTGGTCTGTTTTGCATACACACTCACCCTATGTGTGTGGATGCTGGTAGTGTTATGCATCCCCCATCCTGTGTGTGGCTACTGCTAGTCCAGGTTGTCATCCAGCCCCTATGGGCCGGGCACTGGTAGTAGTGGTAGGCATCCAGCCCACGATGAGTGGAGATGGTAGCAGTGATAGTCATCCAGCATCCTGGGAGTAGGGGGTACTGGTAGTGGTTGGCATCCAGCCCCCTATGAGTGGGGATGGTAGCAGTGATAGTCATCCAGCATCCTGGGAGTAGGGGGTACTGGTAGTGGTAGGAATCCAGCCCCCTATGAGTAGGGGGTACTGGTAGTGGTAGGCATGCAGCCCCCTATGAGTAGGGGGTACTGGTAGTGGTAGGCATGCAGCCCCCTATGAGTAGGGGGTACTGGTAGTGGTAGGCATCCAGCCCCCTATGTGTAGGGGGTACTGGTAGTGGTAGGCATACAGCCCCCTATGAGTGGGGGTACTGGTAGTGGTAGGCATCCAGCCCCCTATGAGTGGGGATGGTAGCAGTGATAGTCATCCAGCATCCTGGGAGTAGGGGGTACTGGTAGTGGTAGGCATCCAGCCCCCTATGAGTAGGGGGTACTAGTAGTGGTAGGCATGCAGCCTCCTATGAGTAGGGGGTACTGGTAGTAGTAGGCATCCAGCCCCCTACAAGTGGGGATGGTAGCAGTGATAGGCATCCAGCCCCCTATCTGTAGGGGGTACTGGTAGTGGTAGGCATCCAGCCCCCTATGAGTGGGAATGGTAGCAGTGATAGGCATCCAGCCCCCTATGAGTAGGGGTACTGGTAGTGGTAGGCATACAGCCCCCTATGAGTGGGGGTACTGGTAGTGGTAGGCATCCAGCCCCCTATGAGTGGGGATGGTAGCAGTGATAGTCATCCAGCATCCTGGGAGTAGGGGGTACTGGTAGTGGTAGGCATCCAGCCCGCTATGAGTAGGGGGTACTGGTAGTGGTAGGCATGCAGCCCCCTATGAGTAGGGGGTACTGGTAGTGGTAGGCATCCAGCCCCCTATGAGTGGGGATGGTAGCAGTGATAGTCATCCACCCCCCTATGTGTCGGGGGTACTGGTAGTGGTAGGCATCCAGCCCCCTATGACTGGGGATGGTAGCAGTGTTAGTCATCCAGCATCCTGGGAGTAGGGGGTACTGGTAGTGCTAGGCATCCAGCCCCCTATGAGTAGGGTGTACTGGTAGTGGTAGGCATGCAGCCCCCTATGAGTAGGGGGTACTGGTAGTGCTAGGCATCCAGCCCCCTTTGTGTAGGGGGTACTGGTAGTGGTAGGCATCCAGCCCCCTATGAGTGGGGGTACTGGTAGTGGTAGGCATCCAGCCCCCTATGAGTGGGGATGGGTTCACTGACAGAATATCGAACACACAAATATCGTGTGGACAGAATATCGTGTCAAAAATATCGAGGACAAGAATATCGAGTAGGTAAGTGCAAATAGAAAATAGATAGGTATAAATTTACTATTCTTAACTCCAGATCTACGTTCCTTGAAGATATATATCTTCAAAGTACATATATGTGGAGTTATACATAGTAAAACTTTACTTACCCATAAGAAATGACCTTCACGATATTCTTGTCCTCGATATTTTTGACACGATATTCTGTCCCACGATATTTGTGTTTTCGATATTTTGTCCACATACCGTGGGGATGGTAGCAGTGATAGTCATCCAGCATCCTGGGAGTAGGGGGTACTGGTAGTGGTAGGCATCCAGCCCCCTATGAGTAGGGGGTACTGGTAGTGGTAGGCATGCAGCCCCCTATGAGTAGGGGGTACTGGTAGTGGTGGGCATCCAGCCCCCCTATGAGTGGGGGTACTGGTAGTGGTAGGCATCCAGCCCCGTATGAGTGGGGATGGTAGCAGTGATAGTCATCCAGCATCCTGGGAGTAGGGGTTACTGGTAGTGGTAGGCATCCAGCCCCCTATGAGTAGGGGGTACTGGTAGTGGTAGACATGCAGCCCCCTATGAGTAGGGGGTACTGGTAGTGGTAGGCATCCAGCCCCCTATGAGTGGGGATGGTAGCAGTGATAGTCATCCAGCCCCCTATGTGTCGGGGGTACTGGTAGTGGTAGGCATCCAGCCCCCTATGAGTGGGGATGGTAGCAGTGATAGTCATCCAGCATCCTGGGAGTAGGGGGTACTGGTAGTGGTAGGAATCCAGCCCCCTATGAGTAGGGGGTACTGGTAGTGGTAGGCATGCAGCCCCCTATGAGTAGGGGGTACTGGTAGTGCTAGGCATCCAGCCCCCTTTGTGTAGGGGTACTGGTAGTGGTAGGCATCCAGCCCCCTATGAGTGGGGGTACTGGTAGTGGTAGGCATCCAGCCCCCTATGAGTGGGGATAGTAACAGTGATAGGCATCCAGCCCCCTATGAGTAGGGGGTACTGGTAGTGGTAGGCATCCAGCCCCCTATGAGTAGGGGGTACTGGTAGTGGTAGGCATCGAGCCCCCTATGAGTGGGGATGGTTGTAGTGATAGTCATCCAGCATCCTGGGAGTAGGGGGTACTGGTAGTGCTAGGCATCCAACCCCCTATGGGTAGGGGGTACTGGTGGTGATGGGCTTCATGCCCCTATGGTAGAGCTGTTGCTAGTGTACGGCATATCAACATCCCTATGTGTGTGTGAATTATTGCGGGTACGTGTCGTTTGTTTCTGTGGTGGGTGTCTGACTTACCATCTTCGACGTAGGCGTCGGTTCCTGATCCGGTTATAGATGTAAAGTAGTGGGATGACCTGCGCGATGGGATTCATGCTGTCTTTGTCTCGTACACGCTGATTGTTGCTCCGTCTCGTTCCCGTTGCTAGTTGGTCCGTCTCGTAGCAATGGGTCATGTTGTAGCGCGAATCGTGCCTATAATACTGCTCTCCCGGATGCTGTGACGTGCTGGAAGTGGCGACCCGTTCGGCGCGTAGGAAGTGCGCATTGTACTTGTCCTGCCGGAAACTGCTGTGTATTTGCTTCCGTGTGACTTGAATCGGCGTTTACGGATCCGGCTCGTACGGGAACTGTAGGTGGGATCGGAGCGTATGGCTCGTTCGTATTTTGAGCACATTTGCGCATCGTACTTCCTTGCCCGGATGGAGCGCCCGCCGGTACGTGTCTTTCGGAAGGTAAGCCTACGAGCGGCTCTTTGAGGGCATACCAGGTGAGATTGGAATCGGCCCCTTAGGGGGAGGTTGAGGTGCAAACTTGGATATTTTATACGGGGTCCAATAAAGACGATTAATGGTAAAAAAATGGTTACGCTTCAAATTGGCCGGTTTAACCGTTGAGTACAGAGTCTTCAAAGACCTATCCCAAATTAATTCAAAGCCCTCCTCTGGGAGGCTTCCTCTCCAGACCGCATGCAGGGGTAATAACTTTCTCTTCTGCCCCTGAGAGTCCATTATACCACCTTGCGACTTCCTTGTTCTTAGATCTGACATCTTGAAAGAGCAATTCCAATTCAAAGATACCACCAATATCCCTTTTTGATGCTACAAACCAAGAAGATAGTTAGATGAACTTGAATCTGGACAGCTCATGATTAGTTTTAATACTCAGTACTTCCCAGGGGTGAACTCCTTCCAACGAAATTAGGTCTGACCAAGTTAAGACCCCCGCCCTTCTGAGTGGGGCACTGAGGGCATCTTTTAGACATTCTGGTGTTCCGGGGAGTCCCAAACTGGAGCAAAATCGGAAAAATATCCAATACCCCACCTCCTCCTGAGTCCATACCAAAGATCCAAAGCAGCTCTCAGAACCTTTAGCCGGACTTAGGAGCACCAAATTTATACAAGAAACCGTCTGAACTTGCAGGCCTTATCATTTCCCCCAAAAGAAACCCCCAAGTAGAATCGTCTGGCCTACCCAACAGCATTCGAATATTTTTAAACTGAAAGGCAAGACAGTACCAATTAAAATCAGGTAGGGCTAATCCCCCTTTATTCAGTTTACGCCTAAGCTTTTTCCAAGACAACCTGGCCCCTTTCTGGGCCCAAATAAAACTTGACACCCTCCCTTGAATTTTATTGATTTCTTTTTTGGGGAATCCTAGTGGGATAGCGTTGAAAAGATAAGTTAATTTGGGAAGGATAACCATTTTTATTAGATTAATCCATCCATAGATTGTCAACGGGAGGTTCCTTCACCTATTTAATAAACGTTCAATCTCATTAGAGACCCTAGAAAGATTCAAATGTGGGATTTTCTCAATAACTTTTACTATTATGATACCTACATATCTAAACTTAGAGCTTACCTCTCTCTCCCAGTCAATAATATTCCAACACATGACCTCAGTTTTGGCAGTGTTGACCAAATATCCAGAGAGCCAAATTCCTCCAGTAGTTCTTCTACTCTTGGAACCGAAGTCAAGGGATCTGCTGTATAAATTAATAAGTCATCCGCGTAAAGTGCAACTTTGGAACTGTAAGACGAGCAGGTAAATGGGACTACTAAGGGATCCAAACGCAACTGTTGTGCAAGAGGCTCTATATAGATATCAAAAAGAAGGGGAGACAGCGGGCACCCCTACCGAGTGCCTCTTAGAATATTAAAACTGGAGCACAATGTGCCATTAAGAAAGATCTTAGCCGAGGCCCCGGTGTAAATAGCCTTAATTGTATTGATAAAGTTGGTGCTGAATCCCATCGAGCTCAAAACCTCCCAAAGGTAGACCCAGCATACTCAATCAAATGCCTTTGCGGCATCAAGCGCCACTACGGCAAGAGGGGCAGATCGCTCCCTGGCAAGATCTATTGTGGCAATTAACTGCTGGGTCTGATCTTGAATAAACCTCTTGGGGATAAAACCCTTCTGGTCAGAGTGGATAAGCTGTGGGGCGAGCTTGGCCAATCTCCCCGCTAAAATGCTCATAAAGAACTTATAGTCTGCATTGAGCAGGGAGATTGGACGGTACGAGTCGGCCCTGACAGGATCCTTAGAGGGTTTAAAGATAAGGACTATTGAGGCCTCCTTCCAGGACTGAGGGACCTTGCCACCCTGCCTATATATATAGTTGTACAGGGCTTCCAAAACAGATATCAGCTCAGCTATCAAAAGACTATAGACTTGGGGTTGACTTTATCCTAGAGGGATTCTTGGCTTAACGCCTACATACATTCTAGGTACACTTAAGTATATCTAGTTAGGGTAGCTTCGTAGGAGTACGCATTTTATTGTCATGTATTTTATGTGCCGGCCTGGATTTATGATTATAGCAAAATGGTAGAAATCTACCATCCTTTTACTTTCTTAGTGCTTCTAATCATCTATATCTGCTACTGTCTAATGATTGTTTCAGCACACCTATTTTACACTAGAATAACGACTGTTCAATAAATACTTATTGAAAAACGTCCCTACCGTTTATTCTCTGAGACTAAGTGAGCACGAGTGACTGAGTGGAAAGTAGTACACTGTTTCCACGGTCCGGAGGGATCAGAGTTGTCATGTTCGATAGTTGCCAAGAACTATTCTCTCCTTGGTAAGAGGAGTTTCTAGTGGCACTGTGAGCTAGCTGGTATACAGGCCATCATATCCGGTGGGGGTGTCTGGAATCAGTCTGGATACCAAGCCCGCAGTGTATGTTGTCCAAACGCACAGATCCTGTATAGATAGGAACTACACGACATGGCGCCGCCAATGTTGGTTGGGTACTTATTTAACAGTCAAATCTGAGTAGTTCAGTCATGCTACTCTCAGAGACCCCTACTCACATTTCCCCAGAGACGTCTGCAGTGGGAGGGAACAAAATCCACCGCAGCTGTGTAAGAAAAATCCTATGTATTGGCTGTTGGTTTAATCAAGCTTGAAGCACACATTGTTCCTATTGTGCATAACACCTTATCTCAGTTCCCTTGGAAAACTCTTCTAACTCATAACAATGACTGAGGAGGGAGACATGGTACGTGAACTGCATATAACAGAGGAAGAAGAAGATGAAGGTGCAATACATCTTTCAGAAAATGTTAGAAATGCCATCACCCTAAAACTAGCTTCATATGGTTTAACAGCTAGGGGTGGGTCAGTAACATTTGTGATTGAGGCACACAAATCATTTAGAACAGAGGTATTTTATTCATGGGTTACATTCCCACAGGCAAATGCACTAACAAAGACATTTCATTACTACACAGAAGATTAAATACTGGACGAATATTGTCCATATGAGGACATTGAAGTTCCGCTCACTTACCAGGAGCATTTATACTGGTTTATAGGCGCCCTACCACATCCAAGAGCTAAAGTAAGACTTGTTCCTCTCGGAAGAGACGGAGCACCATGGCCAGTATTAGCAGCGTACGCACCACATCCTGATATTGAAACAATGCCAGCAGGTGACTTACTTACACAGCATAAAGAACTAATAAAACTTTACAGAAACATGACACCGTTCGTGATGCGGACACTCACAGTTCAGCCAGCAACGGCTACACCAACAGGTCCGATTCAAACATCAACAACTAAAATTACACCACAAACATTACACGCAGTGATGGGTAAAATGCCACTAAACATGAACAAATACCATTCTGGGTGGCTCAAAAAATAACACAGCTAGAGGCGGTATTTCCAAACACCAGCCCACATGAAAAACACAGAATGTTAACAATTTGCTTGCCCATTGGGATAAAGCCCCAGGTAGAAGATTGTATCTCTTGGGGTACAGTTTTCGCTGCCATATATACCAGAACTCATGGTATCCCGTCATTAGCAGTAATACCAGATGTATTAAGACAAATACAGAATGAGTATGGAGCAGAACCTGCTCTGAACTTACTTGCCCATGGGGATAAAGCCCCAGGTAGAAGATTGTATCTCTTGGGGTACAGTTTTTGCTGCCATATATACCAGAACTCATGGTATCCCGTCATTAGCAGTAATACCAGATGTATTAAGACAAATACAGAATGAGTATGGAGCAGAACCTGCTCTGAACTTAGGAATGAAGTTACTAGGTAATTTTGCCCAGGTATCAGCTATAATGTTAGCAAATATTAAAACAGAAGCAGCATCGATGGCAATATGCCAACGCCTAAGGGAGTTCTCTCCTCTACAACAGGAACATGAATTACCAAAAATAATTGAAACTGCTTATGCAGAATTAGGCAGACACAGTTTGGGGGGTAGAGCAATAAAACCACAACTAATGGGTAGTCCCGAAAAGGATACCTTCAAGCAAGTACCTGCTTCTTCAAAGAAGAAATGGGATAATAACAAACAACAAAAGAATAAAGACAATAGATCTCAATCCAGAGGTAGGTCTCCTCAACAGGAGCCCTCCGAAAGGAGGTATAACCTTAGGAATAGGGACAACATTAGGAAACCTGACAGGTATCAGGATACTGATACATGTTCCTCTCATTCCTTTCAGGGTTCATCAAAAAACTCAGAGAGGGAAGGACGGTCAGAACACAGACAAGAAGGGCATACAAAGTCCAGAGACGCACAACGCACTTCAGACTAAGCTCCAAAAAAAGAAGAGAAACCTAAAGCAAAACCTCAATTCAAAAAGAAGAAAGTAGCAGGTCTAAAAATTAGACATGCCCAGAATTCTGAAGACTCAACTACTGAACGGGGAATGGGCTCTGACGATGCTAGACAGTGCAGCAGAAGTAACAATAGCTTGCCAGATCCTGATGGAATTTCTGTTGACAGCGGAGTTGAGTGAACCTATCACGGTGGAAACACTTGATACTAGGGTAAGTGTCCCACATAGGTTACATGAAATAACACTACAAATGGAAGGGGACAAGCCCAGAAAAATTAAAGGTCTCTTTTGGGAGAACCTGACTTTTGGCTACGACATTCTTTGAGCTGAAAGAGATTGGCCGCCTACTATTGTTATGGATTGCCCAAAGGGAGAAACGGTAATTATGCCAGCTTTTTCCGACCTCGTTCCCCAATACTTAAAACACACATACGCATGGGAGTGGGCGGTAGCTCTTGCTCCTGCACTATATCACAACCATGTTGGATGGAATGAAGATTCAACCCACCACGTGATATCATTGAAATCTACTCCAACTCCACAGAGACAGTATCCAATTAAGCAGGAAGCTAAAAAACAGGTCAGGGAGATCTTGGATCAACTTGAATGCCAAGGTGTGATTGAAACTTGCACCTCTTCAATGAATAATCCTTTGTTTCCCGTAATGAAACCTGACAACTCACATCATCTAGTTTTAGACTATAGACCCCTAAACTCATGCACAAAAACTTTTGCAGTACAAAACGCACACAGTGCCGCTTTAATGAATAACATTGTGCGGAAAAAATACAAAACAACACTAGATATCTCAAATGGATTTTTCTGCCAAAATATAGCGCCTGAGGGCAGATATTTGACAGCATTCTCAGCGCTGGGGTCCCAGCGGCAATTTTGTCAACTCCCCCAGGAGTATAAGAACAGCCCGGGGTAGTTTTCCGCCAGGGTAACAGAGTTACTTCAAAATCTGGATGAAGAGGCATTGTCCTATGTAGATGATATTTATCTGATGGATGATGACCTGGAGGAACACTTGACCAGGGTGAGCACCATAATTTTGGGATTCGCCTCTGAGGGCTACAAATTCAACTTTAAAAAATCAAAAATAGCCCATCTCAATATTCTATTTTGGGGATATGAGCTTTCAAGTAAAGGCAAGAGCTTGGCAGCTAACTTTTTAGAAAAGTGTGCGCTGCTCCAACCTTTGAAATCATTGAAAAATGTACAATCCATACTGGGATTCCTGGATTTTGGTAGAACATACATCTTGGATTACGCAGAAAGAATTAAACTTTTCCACGACCTCATAAGACCTGAATTTTCAGTTAGGCAATGGACACAGCGACACACAGACACCCTTCGTTCCCTACAAGCTGACATGATAGCTTCAAAACACTTACAGACACGTGTAAGTGTTCGCAATCTAGTGATCCGTATAGTTGCGGTCAATCTGGGTACACCTACTTAACATACAATGAAGGTGAAACTGTCCCAATAGCATGCAAATCACATTTGTACACAAATACTGAGATGCATTTTGCATCTACGGAAAAAATTCTGACAGCGGTACAGACTGCTGTAGTGAGAGAAAGAGCACTGGCTCAGGGGAAACAAATTATTGTCGTGACTCCAGTACCAGCCTTAGAGGCTGCGACAAAGGCAAGCGTTCCGAATGCTAAAGCCTTACATCCGAGATGGATAGAATGGGCTAATTCTCTCACTGCGTCAGATGTAGAATACAGGCATGACCCAAGTCTAAAAACACAAGCATTCCTGCAATATGAACAAGAATATCCTCTACCGAATGAAATTATGCCTCTAGATCAGTATGAATACATAATTTATACTGACGGATCTGCACAACCGGCCATAGGAAGTAAACAACAATACAGCGCTGCGTGTGTGATTGTTAAAGGTCGAATGAAGGATGGAAAGTTCCATCCAAGCTGTAAAAAGACTCAGTCTCTCGGAGACTGCACGGCTCAGTTAGCAGAATTAAAAGCTCTTTTACTGGCACTGATTAATACGGATCGAGAATTCCCCACACTAATTGTGTGCGATTCCTTTTACTGTCTCCAGTCATATAATGAATATCTTCACTATTGGGGACAAAATGGGTTTAAAGACTCAAAAGGTGGCACAATTAAGCACAAAATGCTTTGGGAACAGGTAGCTGAGTTGAAAAACGAACTACCAAGAGCTCACGTGATACACACGCTGAGTCGTCAACGTGATGGCATTCACGTTGAAGGGAATTCATTGGCTAATGAAGCCGCGAAGGGGGCAGTACGAACTGCGTCCGTAGCTGCAATCACTCATTCGAAATTGAGAATAGACGGACAGATAATGGTAGCTGTCATTGCTTCACTCAAAGACAACAAAGCACTGCCGAAAGGTTTTCCACTCAAGTACTCCTACAAGTTAGATGCAAACAACGTTCCATTTGCTCAGATTCCTGGAGTGGGGGATAGAGTAATGCCAAACATGGATCGCAGATTAGGCTTAATTTTAGTTGCACACAAGGGTCTTGGTTCTGCACACGCAGGAGTTATGGTGACGGTTTCTTCACTGAAACAACAATATTGGTGGCCAGGGTTAATGAAGCAGACCAAAGACTATGGGGCCGATTCCGATCTCGGCTGGTAGTGCTCCGAATCGGATTCGGCTTAACCGGATCCGATTCGGAGCCCTGTTTCCCGACCGAACCGTACGCGGGTCCGGCCGAGCGAGTACGATGCGAAATCGCCGACCGACTCGTCCGGGCGTCCCGACCGCTCCGACCGACTCGCTCGGGCTCGACTCGCACCGCGCAATCTAGACGTTTCCCGGCCGGGTAAGTACGATGCGCGCCGCGAGCAGTCCGACCGAGCCGCGCACTCCGGCTCGAAAGAGCTGTCGGAGCCGTACTTTGGGGGTCCGTGTCGGACCTCCCTGTACGCGTAGCCGCGCGAGTCGCACACAGGGGGACCCATGGGTCCCCCTACCTGTGCGTGTACGGCGCGAATCGCTTCGCCGCGTACCCGCTGTAGGGGCGCCCTTGTCCGACTTCGCACCCATTGAGTCAATGGGAGCCCGCGTACGCGTTGTACGACCGGCTCCCATTGACTTCAATGGGAGTCCGACCGACTCGAGTCCGATAACATACGGACGCATCGTACTCGTTCGGTCGGACTGCACGGGTCCGATTCGGTCGGAAATCTCTCCGGGTCCGGCTCGGTCGGAGAAATTTCCGGCCCGAATCGGAATCGACCCCTATGTCTTAAAGTGCGACATCTGTCAACAGATGAAGGGCTCAACCATAACACGTCCAGCGCAGACACCATTATTGATATCAGACAGACCTCTTGCGTGTGTCTATTTGGACCACTGCGGCCCCTTACAATCTGATGGGGCTCACAAGTACATAATGGTTGCAGTGGATTCCTGCTCAAGATTCCTATGGGTATGGCCTCAGCGCTCGGCTGATGCTCGAACTGTTATCAAAGACTTGCGAGTCGTTAAAAGGACTTATGCAGTTGGCACATTACATTCTGACCGTGGCCCGCGTTCATCTCTAGGGCTTACAAGGAGGCCATGGGAAGTTTGGGTGTAGCATTGTGGTACTCCTTTCCATACCATCCTGAGGGAAATTTGGTTGTGGAGAGGAAAAACCGGGACTTAAAGCAGTCTTTAACAGCTAGGGTATTAGGCAGGGTGGTAGTTGGGTCAATCACTTATATGGGGTTCAGAGGGTCTTAAACAACATGCCAAGAAGCTCTCTGGGGGGGTCACTCCTTATGAGGTCCTATTTGGGATGAGAATGTGGGTACCTTATCTAGATTGTGAAGGCACAGTGGCGGATGGAAAACCTTTTGACATCAATAAACGTTTGGCTGTTTTACAGGAATCGAATGAATCAAGGGCACTACAGAGCAATGTCCAAGTGAAAAGGTCCGCCACTGGGGAAGTCAAGTCAGTCACGGCACGACCTGTCTGAGCTACCAAAAATAGATCAAACTGCATCTGGCTATTTCATCGACTTCTATACCTTTTCCTTAGATCCGAGTGAATCTGAATCAACGCCAGCCCCAATATCACGTCAACAACAAATCAAAGACTTCTTCATTTTTCTTAAAAAGACTTACCTGGTGTCACCTTGGATAGAACTTTGGATAAGCACTGGGATACTTTTCTTTCTTTTCTGGATAGCCTTATTAACTGTCTTTTGCTTACTTATAAATGGAACTTACCTTCGCCAAAGCTCTGCAGCATCAAGAGTGAACTTAATCCTGAAACCTCATGTTTCATCACATCGTGAACAAAGAGACTTGTCATCAGTAAACATTACAGCAGTTCCTATACCTGATGGTATAGGATGGGACAAGGTTGATTATGACATATTTGGTCTGACTGAACTTTTAAAAATACCACATTTATTTAAAATTTCCTTAAATGATATCATTTCCTCCAGTACATTTTCCGATAATTGGGATTTTGAAACTGTAAATAACATATTGTCTGATTTAGAACAATCCGCCGCATTTTCTAGCAGTGAAATGTTAGAAGACACATCAGACTTTAACACAATGTATTGTTATCAACATTATGGTCATCATTTTCTACACAAATCCAGTAGCCCTAGGAATGTTTTCACATATCTCCAATGGGAACATTGCCCGACACCACGGAGAAGTAGTTCAAAAACGTTTGCACGAAAAATTTTATATTTTTCAGGGTTTAAAAGCTTCAGACCCGACCTCATATTACTATGAGGTTGCACCGACATCCGCACAGAAAAATATGCTGAGCAACACCAAACAGATTTACTCTGCTTCCTTTATTACCCAACTGTCTGAACAGGGTTTCGACTTATGGAAAGACACTGTAGACTTAAAATCAGTCTAGGGTTCTAGAGACTGGCAAGACCAGGGAACAGAAGCGCTATTTAGAGCATTCCTCATTCCTCAGCAGATGATATTTCTAAATGAAACTGTGCAACAGACTTCATGTCTTGGGATAGCCAAGAACAAGGATTTGAACACACCTCGGATTCCAACACCATCACAGGCCGAGGGAAATTATACATCACTGAAAGGGGATACATTAGATGACATTTTACAATACAATAGATCAGACCCCAATTGGAAGGGATGGCCGGTTTGGCCCACAGACACTAATAGATGTCAGGAAACATTCAGGGGTGCAACCGGAGGGTTCAGTATCCATAGACCAGACCCACGCTATGTACAAAGAGAACATCCGGGGGTGGTGACATCGTACAGTGTTGGGAAGTTATGCCTCGATTGGCTAAAGACCTCAACACTACCACAGGTGAAACAACACTTATCCTTACTTACAGAGGATGTAGACCTACGGGATTTTTTATTAGGTCCCAGAAAGCCACGTCAAAAACGTTTCTATTATGCTGTCTATATTGAAATTTGGAAAATCTCCCAACAAGAAGCAGAGGAGAGATTACGAGAAATAGATAGGATTAACCTAGAAAAGGCGTTAGCCGTAGTTGACAATGGCATGACTATGTTAACTTCCAGGATTTATTCACTGGGCAACATTGTATCTTCTCCTATTGATGTACTAGAACAGGATTTGTCCATACTACAGCACGGACAATCACAATTACGTTCTATTATGTTACTGAGCTGGACGCTGCAATCATTGCGCGCAGGTTATGTGCCTTGGCATCTTATCAACAGAACGTCACTGTTTTCTGCATACAATCTGTTGGAAAAACAGATGAAAATAGTACAAAGGGGACAAAATATACAATGCTGCGTATTGAAAAACTGGACAGATTACCTTTTACTGTGGCAGAATCACCATCCACAGAATGGTTAATCCATAGCCATATAACATTAAAGGTCACAACTTTCCAGTTTCAGTATTGCCTTGAACTACAACAGGCAAGCAGATATGAAGAAATGGGTAGGGAATTCATCAAGGAATCTTGGGTATTACCATACAGATTCCGATGCAGGAGTGGGGATCTTGAAGTGCTTCTAAACGGTACAAACTGTGAGAATGCTTTAAGTGGATCTCTCATATGCCAGGATATTCTGCTACACGGGACCTGCAATGGTTCAGTTGCGAACCTATCCTGTCATTTGAGGGGTACCCCAGCAGCCGTGATTACCCCGGTATGCAAGCTATTTTTTGAATGGGAGTTACTTGAAGCTGAACGATCAAGGTTGTTGTGGGATGCTTCCGGGCATTGCATATCTAGTCACCGTGACCTCCAGGGTTACTTGCTGTGTGCAAGTATTGTTTCCACCGACACACACAGTCAGGGAGGCACCGCTATGGCCTTCGTTGAATGTTTCCTTTATAGGGTTTGATACTCTGAGCAGAATGAAATCCCTGCTTTTACAGAAAACCGTGCCCTTAACCTCCGCCGGGAGACTTTTGATCTCCAAGCAGCAAGGTCCTCGGCAGAGATACAGGCACTCATACGTATGAACTGCCCCTTCCATTTCGCAGAAATCAGAAATCGTATCTTTAACATGTCTGATACGACAGGTATAGTACACCTATTTAAGACCATAGGTTCAGGACTGTTAAGCACCTTTCAGATGGTCCTCGGAGTTATACCAAACTTTCTACACTCCGTATTCGGAAGCATTTTTGGAGGACTTCCGCTGATCCTGTATCTAATAGCAGGTATCCTGATTGTAATTTTTCTGCTACGCAATGTACATCCCAGTCACCAAGGAGATGGAAAAGGCACTCCTGGAGCGTAAATACCGTGATCGCATGGTACAACATCTGGGCACACCTCGCCTACGGGAACTAAGCACCTCTTGGTTCCTGTCATTTAGACCAGTCTGAATGGACTGCATCTTACCTGTGCTCCGATGCCTGTTCTGCTGAGAAGAATGCGTGTTGGATCTCTGTCTGATACTTCCATCATTTGTGCAACCGGACGTTGATGCATTGCTGGACCCGATAACGGCCCATGTTCTGCAGTGTCCCCAGCGTATTCCTATGTTGATGGCGGAATTCTTAGAGCCTCCACAGGAACTCTCTGCTCCTGTTGGAATGGATACAGGCTCCTCCACTGACACCCAGGCCTTGGATGGCGCACAGGCTGTCCCAGAATCGGCTGCAGGCAGTACGGAAGATCATCTGTGCTCGATTGACGTAATCTGCAAGGTGTTACAGGGATCGTCGTCTGCGAAGGCAGGCAACAGCAATGTTGCATCTATCAGCCAGGACACATAAACATTTGGCCCGTCGTGTGCTGGGAAAAATTCTGCCTTTTCTAAACAAACTCCAAATTGGAACTCCAAAACAAATTGACACTTTTTGTGACCTGCATGGCTTTCCGATGCTTGTAGTTGTTCGAACTATATACGGACACAGTAGAGCTATTGCTTGAGTGACAATTCTTCTGTATTAGCACTTTTTAGAGTTTTTAACATTTTTTAGCAGAACTATGGTTTTTACTACATATGTTTGCGTACCAATACCTAGATAGGTAGTACGTTAGAATTAGATTATGTCGTCCAGTCGGATGAGGAGTGGGTGTTATATTCCACATAGGTACCCCAATATAGGCCAGGGTAATATCCCAACCTTTCACCTATATTCGTCCCTACACTACATACATAATGGGCTGCTGGGACTGACCCTTTACCTAGTTACAGTACTGCTTACAGAACGTGGGGTTTTTCCTGAACAATAGCCTCATACATTATGCATGAGGATCCTTGGATTCTTGAGAACTCAACAGGACTACCATCTCCTGCATATTAACTATGTACAAGGTTCATTCCTGACGTCATCCTAAGTCCGACAGTGGCACAGCGAGGTAGAACCCCCTGGGGATACCTTCGGGTATATAAACATCACATCTTGCTGAGATAGTCAGAGGAGATCAGGACTTCCCTGCCAACACACTGACACGAAATGCTGCGGCTCCTGCTTACAGATACTCCAGCTCGCAGTGGTCTAACATCCCTTGCGGGGTGTCCAGCTCGAAACCAAGATGGGGTCCCGCAATCTGTTACTTCAGGTAATGGGGTTGACTTTATCCTAGAGGGATTCTTGGCTTAACACCTACATACATGCTCGGTATACTTAGGAAGATCTAGTTAGGGTAGCATCGTAGGAATACGCATTTAATTGTCATGTATTGTATGTGCTTGCCTGGATTTATGATTATAGCAAAATGGTAGAAATCTACCATCCTTTTACTTTCCTAGTGAAGCAGGGTCCAGTTTTACCATATAATGCCTTAGCTACTTCTGTCCCACATCTGAAGTGTATGAATCTTAAATGGCCCTGCCGACCAACAGGCAGGAGCTTGCTAAATTGCCCATACTATCTTAAAACATTCACTGAAGACAGTAGGCCTTTTGCCTCCCTAATACAATTACAGATATCCCTCTTGCAAAGGTCATGAGTCTCAGCCCACTGTCTTTTTGGTAAACAAGTCCCCAAGCCCCCACTGCCCGCCATTGTCCCGATGTGCACATCTTTCCTGCACATCACGATGATGTAGCAAGAACAAGAAACATCCGGTAGTTAAAAGAACACGATGGGGTAAGAATCAGGTGGGGGCTAGCTGGAACATTTCATTGCCTCACATCTGATGTTTTTCTGCTAAGCTTTAGTAATTAAGACAGCAACATGGCCTAACAAATGAACTATAACCTTTTATAAACTTCTGCTTTCTTACAAGTTTCCGAGAAGTGGCGCAAATTATTTTCGATAAATGTTCAATTCTTTTGTTATGATCTACGGTCAAACATCGGCCAGAATCAGAACTTGGGGTCAGCAGTTCCTCATTAAAATAGTATAAAGGAGCTGCTCCCCAGTCCATTCATTGACCACCTCGCACAGTGAACTCTTGGGTCATGACGTGTGTGTGTGCTCCCGGTTAACCGTTTAATTAGCATTTCCTATTGAGGTTGTAATGCTCATTCTACTTTGAAATTCATTCTCTCTCTCTCTCTCGCTCTCCCTTCTTTGCATTGCCATGATTTTTAAAAACTTACTAGATTGCATGTTTTTGTTCTTCATCTAAAATGTGTCTCTGACACTTGTTACCTGCGAGATTGCTTAGAGTTATTTCTGATTAATGATGTGCTTTTGACATTCATTGTTTAAATTATTTTCTTGAATAAATGGTGCCACTTTGACTCAGTTCCTGCATCTCACACGTGTGTCTTATTGTACTAAATAGCCCATTTGTGCGGTGACATCTGGGGTATAACTTATCCTTCAACAGCAGGCGACAACGAAGGGACGTGCAAACAATTTCCAGCCTGTAGGGAGAGGGAACCTTCCCCTGTGGCAGCGGCTGGAGATTGCTCCTCAGTGTTTCTTCCTGACTGAACAGTGACACACACGGGTAAGTCAAAGAGCTTTTGTTTTTTCTCTTTGCCTTCCCCTAGTGTGATGTCTGGCTGTGGTCGGTTGAGGACCTGTAGGTGTGATAATACCCAAGCCACAGTTCCATGCTGACTGGTGTCTTGCCACGACAAACAACCCTTTTTTTCTTAATGTGACACACGTATGCAGGCACTAAACCAGGATTTTGACGGTTGTGGTTTTTTGTTTTCCCGTGCACGGTTTTCATATTATATATTTCTCTTCATATCGCCTGTCTAACAAGATAAGGATCGCTTGTCTCATTGGTCTGTCAGTGGGACATGTCATGCGAGTAGATAGGGCAGGAAAAAGTCAGATCTCTCATGCGTCTAGAGACATGTTATGTTAGCAGTGATTTATAACGCGCGTGGCTACTCGGAAGAGTGTCCCGGTGCGAAGCCCAAAAGAAAGCAGAAACAGAGTACAGAAGTAGTGGCAAAAGAAAAACCAGCTTAATTGAATAGGAAAGGTTTGAGTTTTTTCCTAAACTGAGTAGGGTTTTGAAGACTACGGAGATAAGGGGGAAGAGAGTTCCAAGACTTTACAGCCAAATAGGCCAGGGAACTGCCCCCCTTTCTTTTCAGACAAATTCTGGGTGTGGAAGCCAGGCACATGTTCGAGGAACGCAAGAGTCTGCCAGGGACATAAAACGAAAAACGGTTCCTCAAATATGCCGGGCCATACTCGTAGAGCGCTGCATGGGACGTAACCAGAGCCTTGAACATGACCCTACCAGTGTGTCTTCTTCGATAACTGATGCGAAAAAGTCATGCGCCTATTTTAAATTAGTATAGATAGGCAACGGGAATAGCACCTTGCATCTCCCAGCTCTTGCGGGTTCTGAAAGGGTCAGACCTCCTACAAGTATTCGTCAGCCCACGTCTGGTGGCTGCCAAGGGAGTTTATAGTGCTAAGAAAGTATTAGAAATCTCCAGCTTCTTCAATTGTTCGTCAGTCCACGTCTGGTGGCTGGCAAGGGAGTTTATTTAGTGCTAAACAGCATTAGAAAAATCCAGCTTCTAAAGAGTTAAAACAAGTTAACAGCTGATAGACAAAAATAAATAGCTTCATAATATTCTCGCATTTAGCAGAAAGCACTTCTAACTGCGTAGCAAAATAAAGGGGAAGTGCTTCACTTTCAAAAGCAGCTTACTTTGTGGCTTCCTGTTCTCCCCGTGTGAAACAAAAATAAACACTCCTTTTTATTAACATATCTTACATCGTACAAATTTGTTCTCTCTTTCTGTTTTTTCGGCAAACAAAAGTGCACAGTTTTGCTTTTTAATTAATTGTGAAGGAATAGTCGACTTTTTAATTGTTGCATGGTTGCATAGCTGGCTCTGGGTTTTTCTGTCTCCACATCTTCCACTGACTCTGCTGCGTTTTTTTTCCTAAGAACGGTGCCTGGTGCATCGATTCAAATTGTGTTTCCTCTGTATAGCGAGAAAAAATGTAGGTGTAAAACTGTATATGTATATGTTGTGTGCATGTTGACCTGCTCCATTCTGTTAACTATACTTGTCCCCTGCTCATTCCCTGTTAGCTTGAGCGCACAATGCCACCCCCTGTCTCCTGCCCATGTCATGTTGATAGAATATAAATGTTTAAAAGTGCATCGTTATATTTAGCTTAAAAACACTGGCTTACAATTCCTGTAAATAAAAATATTAGGAATTATTAAAATAGGCTCACGCATGGGGGGAGATACTTAGCAGAGAACTTTGGAACAGAAGTGATGGGCTAGCGCTCGACTTACGCTTCTGGTGAACACTAGGAAGGTTCACACGCATAATGAATAATAACAACCTAGAAATAACAGAAGTGATCCTCCACTCGCTCCAGAACAGACTGGTTGCAACAGACACAATAACTCTTATAACTTAGTACCAAAGTGACCTTTTGTCATTGGGACATACTGGGAGTAAACTTAACTGCAACAACAGAAGTAAGGGTGTCTATACTGACCTTGATTGAACTACCACCACTACCACCACTGGGTAGTGCTCATACACATCCCAGGCCTATCCCAGCACTTCCAGATACAACACGCCCGGATCTGGTCTGGCCAAACTACTCGCAGGGCTCCTCCATTGCTGAAAGCTCGCGATACACACCCTTTTTGTATACACCTATCTCTCCAGTAATAATTCAAGATTGTTGGGACTCCTCAACAGGATCCAACTATTCTGTGGGATCCATAGAGGGAGCCCACAGTTTAGATAACACCCTCCCGGCCACGCCAACATCATCCACATATAACTCTGATGATACAATAGAACGATCTGAAGCTCAGGAATGTCACTCACCAGTCTCAAGGGGTCAGCCACAAGAAGGGGAGCACGCACCTGTTCCAGAAGTAGACTATACTTCTCCAGAAAAGTCTAGGGAATGAGTGCGGCATCAGTGGACTCCATAGTACCACAGATTGTCATGTACTTCATAAACGACCACGTCATTGGTCTCTCAGAAGGTCACCCTTCTTCATTCAATCTGGCAACACCCTTAACTAGCGCTGTCCTCTTGACCATGTTCCAGGTTTTAGGCATCAATATCACACATCAGCAACAGGTGAGGCTGACAATAATCCCCACCTACGTCTCCCATTTACATCCAAGAACAGCTTTATAAATAAAGATCAGTATGGCTACTCCACTACAGCATGACCTCAAGAACTTCTCAGGGCAAGAGCAGCACATAATTAAACACTTCAGGGACTACATAAGCACACAAAGAATTTAACACACCCCTGGCCACCTGAAGGCACCTTTGACCGTGCTACACTAGACAATGCAGCCACCTTCCTAGAGGCCTTGGGGCAGATTTACGAGTCCTGGCGCATCCCTGCAAATCAGCAGGGATGCGCCAGGAAACGTGCGACACTCAATGCTATCCTTGCGCCACCACGGAACTGCCGCATTTATAATGCGGCGCGCCATGGCGCAAGGATAGGCAGATGCGTGTCGCATCTGCCGGCGTAAGGTTGGCGCAGTGCTGAAGTCATGTCGCGGGCGCGACGCAACTCCAACACTGTGCCAACCCAGCCTATCTGCAACATGGTGCGTCACGCCTTACGCCTGCAGCGGCGTCGGAAAAGTGACTGAGTGAAATCTTGTAGATTTGACTCAGGCACTTTTCCGAGGCGTTCCAGCGCCGGAACACCCACCCTGCGCCGGAACACCCATATGAAACCTGACGCAGGTTTCATGTGGCGCAGAGCTTTACTACGTGACGCATCTCCCTAGATGCGTCACGTTGTAAATCCGTCGCAGCATGGCGCTAGCTTTTCGCCGCCGCTGCGTCACAAAAGTTACACAACGGCGGCGCAAATGTGGCGCAAGGGGCTTGTAAATCTGCCCCCAAGTGATCAGGCAGCAAACTTCAGAAGCGCAAAGACACCCTAGCATTGTGGCACATCTTTAAAGAAAACGTTGATCCCATACCCATGCCCACGGCCCCACCGGTGTATCATGTAAGTGGCATGTACCCCAATCTCATCACGGCCCTAGACTTGGCCCCAACTTCAAATGACATGCCAGCCGTTGGTTTCTCTCAAATACCAGACGACACTCTTCCACCACCTCCCCCAATAAACACTGACGCAATGGACCAATTCCAGGAGCTGCAATGCCTTAGGGCCCACAGCCCAGCGGTAGAAGCTGTGGTGCAAGGGCTACCAGGTAAAATAGATGCACAAGTCACAGTGAAGCTCACACCAGTACAAAATTTTGCAGCACAACAGCAAGATGATGATGAAGAGTACGATAACGCCTCCCGCATATCACATTCGACATCTCACAGTGTACACTCTGACTCCAGCACCTCATTCACTGGTGAACAGCAACACTTTCCAAATCTGCGCCGCAACTCTCATGAGCAGTTGCCATCAAGTAGTGCCACGTCCCAGCATAAGGATAGGCCACCTATCCTGGACCTTCCGATTACACATCGGCAGTTCAGGGATGGTGAGCAAGAACACCCTGAGACATTTGCCCAGTCAGAATTAAGCAAATGGAGAAGCAGACACGACTTATGCCAAAGCATGGATAGCATAACACCCAACGACTTTCACACAGACCTACTACACAAAATACAGTCACCCAGCCCCAAGTGCGAAGTTGCAACTGTCCGGCACCTGTCGATGAAAGTAGAGCAAATGCATGAAAAACTCACTGAAATGCTTGGTAACGTAGGCATCGTAACACAACAAAATGATGCAAGAACAGACACCCAACCACACCAAATACTGCAGACACACACTCCTGGGGAAAGACAGGGTGCTGCGAGACCACAAAACAATGAGGCCACTGTCTCAGGTATGCCCCAGACAGCCGCAACACCTAGTCATGACAACTCCCCTGCCCAACTGCAGCAAACACCTCCGCAGGCATTACTACCAACCATAATATACACTTTTGGCTCACCACCTAGGTCCACGCTTACTTTCATGCATACCATGTCACAAAGGGAGCATCCAGACGCAGGAACAAAAAGAAAAAAGAAAGAGAAGAACAGAGATAGAATGACTGGCGGTGATAGGAACACATGGGCGACCTGGTGAAACATCCTATGGTGTCTCAGGCACAGCCCTAATGCGCTCCACCAGTCTGAAAAATAAGTATAACATAACGCTCAGCAAACATACTGCCCCACACAGCAACGACTTAACGCCCAATGAAATAGTTACACTCGGGGAGGATTCTGACTTCTATGTCAATCCCTTCACTGATAATTTGGCAGGTTGGACAGAAAGTCTTGCACCCCAAATGATCCCGTGGCCACGAGTTGGATCCTTTGATCCACAAAATATGGCAACAGCAGAAGACTGCATCCTACACGGGGAGGGAGATGAAGACTGGGACTACGGTTACACGAGGGCAAGCTCAAAAGTCTGGCAGAAATATGCATGTGAATTTGACCACACACGACCCACAGCAGCGAGCACCAGGGTAACACACCAGATGCCACTGCTGTTTAAAAATGCACATGACCCCCCACTGTATGTCCCATGGCCACAAATGGACAAAGACAATTTGAAAAAACAACTCCCCCCACTGACAGAGGGCGCTGGCAAATTGATAGAAGCCCTGGAAAAACACACTGCTGGTGTCAACCTCGCAATAGGTGACATCAAGAGTCTGCTCATCTCCCTGATCAGAGAAGAAGCAGAAGACATACTTAAAAGCATCAATGACAAAATTACGCTTACTGAAACAGAATATGATGGTGTCCAATTCAATAAAATACGACCCTATGTATGGTCCAGGTTGCGCCGCAAATTCCCGGATGTCCCAGACATCGGGTCCCTAATGTAACAAACAATGCAACAGAATGAGGACCCAGCACAGTACATTTCAAGACTGAAGGAAAAATGGCATCAGGAGTGAAGGGAAAAATGGAATGCAACTGGGGGGAACAGTAGGTTCTTCTACCACACAGTAAAGAAGGGATTGCCCACTGACGTACAGGAGACGTTACATGGGATAGTAGCCATGGAATGCAAACCATGGCCTGAAATACAAGACCATATCATTCACTTCTGTAAAAAGAAGCAGGAACAGGACAGGAACAGACAGCTACCAATTGAAAATGCAGCCGCCAAACTAGTTCAGCAGAAACTTAATAAGAAAAAAGATGCACTAGACACAGTTCTGCTGGAAACACCAGTTGACCAGATGACTGCCGTTACCGGATTTCCTCAGAATGCCATGGATGCAATAGCAGGCAACACGCAGGGAGTTGGACCATACACACAGACACAGCCCACCTATAACAATGAGCCACGGCAGCCATATTATGATGGCCAGCAGACTAAGCCTAGGGACTCAGGGATGCAGGGCAGAGGTAGAGGATTGGGACAACAAAGGGTCAGAGAACAGCCAGGACCCCTTGTATGCTATTATTGTCAGAAAACTGTCCACACTCAAAGAGAATTCCGCTCCAAAATGTGAAATGAGGGAAGAATGGTGGTCCCAGGACCTCCACAACGGACCCCCACCCAGTCCTATCAATAGCAGCCAATGCAGCCGCAGCCAATTCAGCCCCAAATAATATACTCCTACCTCCCACCAGTACAGCAGCAACCCATGCAGCAACAACTACATCTCCAGGCACCCGCAGTGGCCCAATTACAGGCACCGACTCAACAGGTACAGGCACCGGTGCAGCCACAACAGACACCCATGTATCAGATGATGCCCCAAGCACAAACCTTTGTACCTCAGGGGGGCACAGTGATTTCCTCCAACAATCCATTTGCGCAGGGCACCATCCAGCAGTACCAGGCTGGAGGGTATAGTTATTAGGACACCCCACAGACAACTCTTGTGTGCCCAGTTTTATCGTCTACAATGAGTGTTGAGGAGGACCCCATTGTCTTTGTCACGATAAACAATAAGACTTACCGCTTTCTCATTGACACAGGTGCTACCTACTCCAGTATTACAGGTGGAGCACTGCCCATTTCAGATCAGATAGCGGACACACAGGGATTCTCTGGGGCAATAGCTAGAGTCCCTTTCACTGAGCCAGTACAAATAGAGATAGGAGGTCGCTCTGTGGAGCAAAGTCTGCTCTACTCACCACGATCTCCAGTTAATCTCCTGGGGCGTGACCTCATGGCAAAATTTAACATGACAATTCACTTTGATGAGGATGGCACCATGACCTGCTCCATTTCAGGCACTCCTTGGGCCAGGATGATGGCAGTGACTGTGGACTCCTCCTTGAACAATCAGATAAGGGCCCGCCCGGTGGATGAACAAGCGTTCTCCGCTGCAGTGCACATCATTATTGCCACACCACTGGAACTCAAAAACCGCACTATGCAACTTCCAAAAGAGTTCCTCTTTCGGCCACAATCGCAGGGTTCCCAAATGCCCGACAAACACATGATCTTAGACATACGCTGTCTTGAAATAACACCCACATATGGAGCCTTCCAAGCATTCGATGACAGTGCCCGCACCTGGGCCTGCGTCATTTTCATCCAACCAGTTGGGTTAGTGAGGGATATCCTGGACGACCAACTGTTTGGACCTCCGGAATATTATTTAAAATGTGAGATTGTCTACGAAAATGAAGTCCCCCTCTCATTGTCAGTGTAAATAAGAACACCCACTCCTGACAAACAATTTGACTCTATACGTGATGCTGATTTAGCTCAAGTACCTAGCAACATTTGGACAACTGGCCCAAATGAGGTAGGCCTCATTCACTCTGCTGCCCCGTTCAGAATAACACTCAAACAGGGTGCCATACTCCCAAGAGTGCGGCAATAACCCTTGTCCAAGGAAGCAGAGGAGGGTATTGCCCCCACCATACAAGCATTACAGGATCAGGGAGTCATATACCCCTGCACATCTCAGTGCAACACCTGTCTGTTTCCTGTATGCAAGGCTAAGACAAATCAATGGCGTTTGGTTCATGACCTGCGCCCCCTTAACAACATTATGATACCAGAGTTTCCGATCGTCCCAGATCCATCAGTGATTCTCACAAATATCCCTCCAGACGCAGAGTACTTTTCCGTCATTGACCTGAAAAATGCCTTTTTGAGGGTCCCACTACATCCGGATAGCCAATATTTGACCACTTTCAGTTTCCGTGGGACTCAAATGAACTACACACGTTTACCCCAAGGCTATTGTGAATCCCCCAGCGTTTTTAAGAGAGTTGTAAAGGCTGGTTTGTCCAATTTCCAATGTGACTGTACCCTGCTGCAGTATGTCGACGACATATTGATCTGCAGTCCTACAGAGCAACAATGTAGAAAAGATACCATCGCCCTATTGACAACATTAGCACAAAGAGGATACAAGGTAGACAAACAGAAGCTTCAATACTGCCAGAAAGAAGTACACTACCTTGGCCAATTGCTCTCAGCATCAGGACGAAGAGTCACCCCAGATAGAACTGAGGCAATAAAATGCACCTCCGAACCACAGACAGTCAAGGACATGCAGAAATTTCTCGGGTTAGTAAACTGTGTTCGCCAGTGGGTCTTTGATTTTTCCACGATCACTGCTCCACTGCTGAAAGCTGTTAAAATGGCCAAAGACAGACATAATAAGCTAGATTGGACACCTGAAATGAAGACAGCTTTCACACAACTAAAAGATGAAATTACAAATGCGCCAGTGTTAGGGTCCCCTGACTACACTAAAGAATTCTACCTATTCACCCACTGCGACGGCCAAGTCATGACAGCAGTCCTTACCCAGAAATATCCCAGAAATAAGCCCATTGCCTACTTTAGTGGCATGCTAAATTCTGTAATGAAAGGACACTACCCTAGCAACAGCAGCATTCGGTGTTGAGAAAAGCACCCCCATAGCCATGGGTTCCCCGTTAACACTGAACACTGAGCATGCTGTCTTTGCAATAATGCAGATAGCCAAGACCACTCTCACTACATAAAGAGTATCAGGCTACACAGTCATACTATCGTTGCCCTCCTTGAAAGTTGTTAAGTGCCACACAGAAAACACTGCAACGTTCTTCGCCCGCCCCATTGCCACCACAGATGATGACCCTCATGATTGTGCCACATACTCACCAGATGAGTCAGGAGCAGCAAAAGAGGACCCATTGCCAGACAGTACCATATATTTTGTTGATGGGTCGTCTACCATTGATCAAGAAACAGGGATCAGGTATTCAGGAGCTGCAGTGGTTAGAGCACAACAACATTACACCTCTGACTCCTAGATATTATACAGCAGATCACATTGCCTTCACACTACTCAGCCCAAGTGGCAGAACTAGTGGCATTGATTGCCACCTTGAAAAATGGGGCGGACAAACGCATCACTGTTTATTCAGACTCTGCATTTGTCACAACAACAGCACATTCCTGCATCCTACGCAGGAAAAGGCGTGTTTTTTTCAAATCAGATGGCACACCTGTTATGCACAGACACTTACTTGAGGAACTAATTGACGCGCTGACACTGCCAGCTGAGGTAGCTGTAGTCAAGTGTGCAACCCACACAAATGGGCAAGACTTTGTCTCCAGAGGTAACGCTCTGGCAGACTGGGCAGCTAATGCCGCTGCCAGAGGGCCCTCGCCTGCGGTACCCCTAAAATGTCAGCACACCCCCTTCTTGCTCACCCAGAAAATACCTCCCCCAGAACAGCAGAGCGACCAATGTGCAGAGAAAAACACCCCTGAGTTTGCACTTCCCTACACTATTGACGATACACAGCCATATGATCACATTGCACAATTACACCTCAGAGAAATAGAGGAAAGTGCACCAGATCAAGAGAAAGAGCTCTGGAAGAAGAGGGGAGTACAACAAGATCCCTCAGATTTTATCTATAAACAAACTATGACGGGAAAACTTGTCATGCCACAGGCCCTATTGCAAGTGGAGCTAGGCCAGTTAAACCTTCCCACACACGTTTCACGTGATAATATGTCCACAACAATACAAACTGACTGGTTCGTCCCCAATGCCCACAAGCTAATACAGCTCTTTGTTAACAAATGCCTCATCTGTAAACAGTACTCACCAAACCCCACTATGAAAACAGTTGCCTCCACAATCCCGAAACCAAAAGGCCCCTTTAAAGAACTCCACATTGACTATGTTGACATGATTGATAGATGTCAAAACTATCGATACCTCATTGTAGTGGTCTGCCCATTCTCACTATGGATTGAAGCTGGACCATATGTCCACTGTGATGCCAAAGCAGCAGCCAATTTCCTGCACCGAGAGGCCATTTCACGCTGGGGTTTCCCAGACGCGATCCGGTCCGACAACGGCAGCCACTTTTCAAACGCCATTTTTTTCCTTCCTAACAACCATGTTAGGGATTAAACATAAATTAACATCAGCATACCACCCACAAAGCAATGGCATTTGTGAACGCCTTAACGGCCTGCTCATAAATAAAATAAGCAAAATAAGTGCAACAATTTGAAAGAAATGGCTCTATTGCCTACCAATTGCCCTGTTTGCACTCAGGAATTCTCTAAGTTCTGATCACCACCTAACACCCCACCAGCTTGTCACTGGCCGATCAATAAGTATGTCAGTTCCATCCACTAGACTAAAGACTGATACTGAAAGTTCTTCTGAAATTGTGAAAGCTGAAATGTATGAATATCTGTGTGCATTAACACGCGCTGCACAGTTCCTTTCTACCCAGATATCGAAGCGGAAGGTGAAGGGCCCCATCGCTCCTGAGCTCCCACCAATCCGTCCCGGAACACAGATCTTTGTCCGAAAAGCTGTCAGACAGTAGAAGGATCCAAATTTGAAGGACCTTTTAAAGTCATAAACTCCTCACCAACAGCTGTCCGCATTGCCGAGAGAAAAGCATGGATCCACCGAACGGACATCAGGGTCGATCCTGCACCACCCCAGGACTAACAGAGGAACAAGAGGAAGGCATCATAATTCCATTGACTGTCCAAGAAGAAGAAGAAGACGGTGATCGTTTGGTCGTTTATGGATTCAGACGCTGCCGCAACACCTGCAGCACAGAAGTGTCCTATGCGAAGTTATGTACTTGTATTTTAATATTTTAAATTATAGTCCGAGTGGCACTAGCAATATTTAACTGGTTCGCTGTTATTTCTCATTGTATTGATAAAAAGGCCTGTATTATTCAAACTTTTGAAGTTGCCAACACCAATAGCACATGTACCGAAGGTAGCCCCGTAGTAATACACTAAGGTTGAGCTCCTCTGCCAGCACTGTCAGCACCCTAAATACCTATGAGCACCCCGCTTCTTCAGTTCCTCCGCCCCTTGACAAAAACAACTGAATGTGACGGCGTCGTCGATATTACATCACGCCCCCCACTACTGTCTTGTCATCGTAGGGAGGCCCCAGCAGATAGACAGCATACTGCCCATAACTCCCTGCAAGAGAACATGTGGTACAGTGAGATGGCCAATATAGGGAGACAGACGATTAACGAATCCTGTTATGTGTGCTCATACATTCCCCATGCAGTAGGTGCAGATAGGTTAATTTTCCCTAGGGAAGTGCCATCACACATTGCCCAGTGTCTCCTGCATCTGTTCCTTTGTCGATTACAAGGACAAGTACAAATAATGAAAACTCGTATTTTCCATGACTACATGAACACCACAATATGGGACAATACCCCCATAACATTCCGGGTTCTCTCCGACACAACCCAGCTTGAGACAATGCTAAAAGCTATGGAGGCAGCTAGGTATCCAGATATACAGCGCCTGGCACCTTTTACTAGGGAGCTTGGGTTTATAACAATCACAACACCAGCAGTAGCATGCAAGGTCCAAGGCACTACGCCCCAATATCAAAATAGGACAATATTGGACCTAATAACACGGATGCATGTCAAGGGCAAATGGAGTAATATTGCCTGCATACAGTGCAGAGCAGCATCCTTGGGACCACCTTGGGCAGGAAAAGGGGTTGACCAGACAGTAAAGAAGGAGTGTGAACAAATATGGTCTCAGGAAAGTGGAAGGTGGGGAGAAAATGTTCAAACTAAAAAAGGCTTTCAAATTAAAATCACCTCTTCTTTGTTTCCTAGGAAATGGCACGGTACCTGTGGGGCGCAACTCGGGATGCAATAGCACCATCTTTATTTTGGACATGCAATATGCCACCTCCAGTCTAATGGACTACTACTGGGCTTGTGGAGAACGCCTCTATCTCCAACTGCCTCCTCGATAGAACGGACTGTGGACCATGGTGACCATGCATAAAGTTCACCTGGTCGTCCCAGCAGCCGATGTCTCCCACATCAATACACATCCAATGACAGGTGATGTCACCTTGCTCCACCGACATCAGCGGGAAGCTGAGAATTTCGCCGACACCGCCTTTGCTGATGTACCGCAGGAATTCCGGTTATTTGATGATGCCCAAGTCTTCTTTGGGAGCCTCATCCCAATGGGCCAGATCAAAGCAAATGCACGTTGGCTCCAGGTGACCTGCTATGAAGTCATGTGGGCCATCAACAGTACTAGAGACGGGCTGAACGCTATCAAGGATGAACTACGCCCCCTGAGGCTTATGGTTCTGCAGCACCGGTACATCCTGGACAAGCTAACAGCCATGGAAGGTGGAGTATGTCGCAAGAGTGGAAGCATCTGCTGCACGTTCGTGCCTGCAAATGATGCGGAGAATGGGTCCATCTCGAAGGCCATCGAGGACTTAAACAATATAGGGAAGAAAATGGTTGATGAAGGAGGTGCCAGGGCAGACATAGCCACGGACTGTTTCAACTTTAGCTGGATGCCCTCATGGCTGTTTGCCCTCCTAAACATTTTAGCACTGAATTGCGGTGTGCTGTTGCTCCTTTGCTGTGTTGTACAGATAATATGTCATTGTGTAAAAAAGGCAGGTAATAAAGTAGTGGGTATGAGTTATGCAGGAACTAGAACATACAAAAAGAACACACACACACAGGACAGTGGAGCAGGAAATGGTGATAACATAGCACTATTAGCAGTCGTTGAGCTCACAACATTAGGGCAACATTCACTGCAGCCTGTAACTATTACCCAGGGCCAGGTCACTAGCCCCCAACTTCCCACTGGTAGATTCCAAACACGGGAGGATCCAAATGTAGGTATACCATCACCTACGCCAATGCTTTATACATCCCTTATCGACATGCCCGAAGGAGAATATGTAGAGTTAAGAACACAGCAGGAAAGACAGTGCTCCTACGTTAATGACACACCTTGGATGCCCCAACAAGACCAAGGGCCTGCTAAGTACACTGTAAGAGTTTTGTTCAAGAATGAACAAGAGGAGGGAAATGAAGCTAGGTCCAGTTTTACCATATAATGCTTTAGCTACTTCTGTCCCACATCTGAAGTGAGTGAATCTTAAATGGCCTTTGCCGACCAACATGCAGGAGCTTGCTAAATTGCCATGCTATCTTAAAACATTCACTGAAGACAGTAGGCCTTTTGCCTCCCTAATACAATTACAGATATCCCTCTTGCAAAGGTCATGAGTCTCAGCTCACTGTCTTTTTGGTAAACAAGTCCCCAAGCCTCCACTGTCCGCCGTTGTCCACGATGTGCACATCTTTCCTGCACATCACGATGATGTAGTAAGAACAAGAAACATCCGGTAGTTAAAAGAACACGATGGGGTAAGAATCAGGTGGGGGCTAGCTGAAACATTTCATTGCCTCACATCTGATGTTTTTCTGCTAAGCTTTAGAAATTAAGACAGCAACATGGCCTAACAAATGAACTATAACCTTTTATAAACTTCTGCTTTCTTAGAGGTTTCCGAGAAGTGACGCAAATTATTTTCGATAAATGTTCAATTTTTTTTTTATGATCTACGGTCAAACATTGGCCAGAATAAGGACTAGCGGTCAGCAGTTTCTCATTAAAATAGTATGCCTGGGCGGTGAACTTCACTCCGTTCGCGGAGTTTTCTGCACTCCGCACTCTGCGGAGCTCGGGAGTGCAGAAAACTCCGCTTCACGATGTGCAGCGGAGTTTTTTCCCCACTCGCGATGCGAACGGTAAGTTCGCGATCGCAAATGGTAAGCTCGCGAGCGCGAGCTGCCGCTCGGGTAGAATTTCTACCCGAGCGGCAGGAATACCAGCACAAACTGCAGTTCGCACTGCACTCCGCCACTCGTGGAACTTTGCAGAGTTTTTTTGTAACTTCGCTGAGTTCCGCGTAGCAAAACTCCGCGAACTACGCCCAGGCCTGTAAAATAGTATAAAGGAGCTGCTCCCCAGTCCATTCATTGACCACCTCGCACAGTGAACTCTTGGGTCACAACGTGTGTGTGTGCTCCCGGTTAACCGTTTATTTAGCATTTCCTATTGAGGTTGTAATGCTCATTCTACTTTGAAATTCATTCTCTCTCTCTCTCTCTCTCTCTCTTCTTTGCATTGCCGTGATTTTGATTTTTAAAAACTTACTAGATTGCATGTTTTGCTCTTCATCTAAAATGTGTCTCTGACACTTGTTACCTGCGAGACTGCTTAGAGTTATTTCAGATTAATGATGTGCTTTTGACATTTATTGTTTAAATTGTTTTCTTGAATAAATTGTGCCACTCTGACTCAGTTCCTGCATCTCACACGTGTGTCTTATTGTCTTACATAGCACATTTGTGCGGTGACATCTGGGGTAGAACTTACCCTCCAACACTATTGCTTCTAATCATCTATATCTGTTACTGTCTAATGATTGTTTCAGCACACCTATTTTACACTAGAATAACAACTGTTATTCAATTTTATCACTGCTATACAAGTTTTATATCGGCGTCCATCAGCTAAAGTCTGTATTATGGTCCTGGAATCAAGCCCAGTATACATCTCGCGGGGAACAAGGCAAGGATGTCCCTGCTCCCCCTTGCTGTTCTCATTGTATATAGATCCGTTTTTAAAAATGTTGGAACAGAGTGCAGGGATAGAGTCGGTAATATGGAGGCAGGAGCACTTTCGTGTGTTTGCGTATGCAGATGATGTGGCAGTGGTAACACTAAATCCTATCACTGCTATGCCAGAAATAGAACAGCTGGCGGTAGAGTTTGGGGCTGTATCAGGATATAAACTCAATGTGGCAAAGACACAATTCCTATGTTCCAACATTTTTAGATTTGATGACCAGCGAGTTTTGAACGAGGTAACATATTTAGGGGTCAAGCTGAGGACATGTTTAAAAACATTGGTTGAGGTTAATTGGTGTAACATTTTAAATGATGTGCGAAAGCAATTGGACCGGTGTGAGTGTTTACATCTTTCACTTGTGGGATGCTGTAATGTCCTTAAAATGTTGATATTACCAAGAATTTTATATTTTTTTAGATCTGTACCAATAGAAATCCCTCGTCCCCAACTTGCAGCATTACAATCAATTTGTGCTAGGTTCTTATGGGCCCAGGGAAAACCCCGTAGAGCTATGCGCTATATGACCCTCCCTCTGGAGAAAGGAGGCTGGGCCGTTCCTGAATTTATCTTATATCATTATGTATGTATATTGCAACATATGAATATTCTATTAACAGGTGCAGAACCAGCTAGCGCTGCCGAAGCCCCCTCGATTTATCAAATGTTATTGGGCAGTGATGCTAAAAGTCGATTGTTTTTCAATGTGGAGCCAAGCTATTACAAGAAAACCAGGTTTAAGGTTTTATATACCGCCTATAAGGTGTGGAAAGCGGTGCGAAAGTATTATGGATTAGAGAGGATATCTCAGTACACCCCTCTCACAGCTATGACACTCCTTCCACCGATATTTTGGGATAGGATCATAGATAGATGGCGGACTAAAGGGATTAATTTTATTGGAGATCTATTTGCTAATGGGGGATTAATGTCCTTTGAAATGCTAATAGACAAATTTCATCTTAATAGGTTCGAATTTTTTAAATATCTACAGGTGCGTGACTATTTAGGAAAACATCGGTGGAATATGGCAGGAAATCCTGTAATCGAAGCTGTGAGGAAGAATGCACGCATTGGGATATTGTACAATTTACTGTTAGATACCAAGTGTGACGATTTAGCGAACCATAATATAAAATGGGACAATAGGCTGGGCTGCGTTGGCACACGGGTAGAAACCTCCATTGAGTTGGCGGGGAGATTGTTAATATCTGCCAATCTCCGTGCGCAACATTATAAGACTGTGTTTAATCTTTATTATACCCCAGCTAAACTGTCTAAATGGGGTGGCTTAAACGATGGGAAATGTTTTCGTTGTGGAACAGAAGAGGCAGATATTGTACATATATTTTTCACATGTAGGCATCTAATGAACCTGTTTGGGCATATAGAGAAATTCTTAGCGGAAATCTTGGGTGGTCCAATTAATTTGTCATCTATGCAGGCAGTGCTGGGGGTAGCTGAGAGAGAGGGATTGGATCAACTGGCCCATAAATATAGGTACCTGATTTTTCTTTCTACAGCTGTGGCTAGGCTATGCATTGCTTCAATGTGGCTTCAGAAAGAGGCGCCAACTTTTGAATTATGGAGGGCCCGATTTCTCTCCATGTTTAAAATAGAATATAGCTTATATGAATTTAAAGGTATTCAGAAAAAGAAATTAGTCATGGAGATATGGGGGCCGGTGGTGTCTTTTATGGATGAATGAGGTTTTAGTTTGTGGCGACCTCTCTTCTTTTTTTTTTTTTTTAATGGTCCTATGCACCTGCACTTTAATGAACGTTATGTATTTAGTCCTGTCATTTATTTGTAACTTTGTGAAAATGTTTTAAGGCTTTTTATTGCTTGTGCGCATTTTAAACCATTGTGCTAATGTATTGTAATGTATTGTAACTATCATGGATTAATAAAAAATAAAAAATAAAAAAGAATAACAACTGTTCAATAAATACTTATTGAAAAACGTCCCTGACATTTCTTCTGTGTATCTCTCTGAGCCTAAGTGAGCACGAGTGACTGAGCGAAAAGTAGTACACTGTTTCCACGATCCTGAGGGATCAGAGTTGTCATGTTCGATAGTTGCCAAGAACTATTCTCTCCTTGGTAAGAGGAGTTTTTAGTGGCACTGTGAGCTAGCTGGTATACAGGCCAACATATCCGGTGGGGGTGTCTGGAATCAGTCTGGATACCAAGCCCGCAGTGTATGTTGTCCAAACGCACAGATCCTGTATAGGTTTTATAGGAACTACACGACAATCCCTCCATGTCAATGGGCTAACCCACTATGTCAAGCGACAGAAAATCTTCTTTTACTTAGCCTCCAAATGGGGGGATTTCGCCCTTCTCCTGTAAACACACCTCTCCCCAGCGGAAGCTTCCAAACTTCAGAGAGACTCAGCGGGACGGGTTCTCTACAGCTGCTGTCTGCCTGCCCCCTGACTGACCAGACATCAGACCAACTCTGAAAAATGTGGGGTTGCCATCTTGATATTGAAATAGCCCCCCAGCACAATACTACGCTCGTGGACAGGCAAAATCTCCTACCGAAACTCAAGGTCAGTGGGACAATTCTCATTGTCGGCTCTGTGTACGCTCTGAACCAATCCCTAAAGCCTTCCTTAATATGACCTAATAGAGGCATGCCGGAACTAGAATCCACATGATTTATCCTGGAGGTGACTGGAACCTGGCATAAGCCTGGACCAGGCGGGCCTACTGACGTAGCACACTGCAGAGACATGGAGCTCCTGACTAACATACAGGATGAACATGGCCTATGTGACATTTGGTGCCTCCTCCACCCAGATGACCAGAAGAATAACTATCTCTCCCCATGCATGATTCCCAGGCACGGATTGACTATTATTTTGTGACCCAGGCAACCATACTGAAAGTGGTGTCCAGTAACATCCTCAAGACGTCCTTGGCGAACCATGCCCTGATCTGTCTCCACCTTGACTGGAAGCTCTGGACCACTCACAGAAAACTGTGGGGGTTCAATATTTCCTATTACAAAATACCCCTGGAAAAGACACACCTCCAAGAGCACCTTAAAACTTACCTATCGGACAACCAGGGCTCAGTGAACTTGTCCCAAATCCTTTGGGAGGTTACAAAAGCCACTCTGTGGGCCCAACTAATGAGGGAAGCGGTGCTCACAAAGAAAAGTAAGGCAGAAAGGCAGGCTTCCCCAGATTGGAATATCCAATCACTGATCAAATCCTACATGGACAAACTGTCCGATGACCTGCGGCGATGGTTAGAACGCGCAAAAATGAAACTTAGCTCCCTTAGATGCTCTATCACCTCATGACTAGACACCATGAACAAGGTGAGAAAGTGGGTAGTATGCTGGCCAACTGGGTGAGGCAGCTGGAAGTGGCGATGGACATCACAGCCATCTGAGGCGCTTCTGGTGCCATCCTAATGAAGTCACAGGATATTGAGGCTGCCTTTGCGACGTATTACACAGGACTGTACAGCCCGTACCTGCCGCAACCTGCAGACCCAAGGAATTCTTCCAACTACCTCTCCTCAATGATGAGTGAAGGGCACTCCGAGATGGTAAGATAATTAAAAGAGGAGATCTCCCAGGCCATTGCTAATCTCTCCTATAACAAGGGCCCAAGAGAAGACGGCTTCCTCTGGGAGTTTTAAAATTAACCAACGAGGATACGCTGGACCATCTCAATAATGCCTAAAAATAGGCTGAGGCAGTGGGTCACCTTAACCCCTCCTCCAACAGAGCATTGATCACAGTCTTACTGAAAGTGGGTAAGGACCCTTTCCTTCACAGCAGCTACCATCCGATATCTCTACTCAACGCTGATGTTAAGCTTCTCAGAGGATATATGGCCACTCGCCTCAAAAAGGTGATCCTGACCCTCATCCTTTCTTCTCAGGTCGTGTTTGTCGGAGGCACGTGCTTCCACAATCATCTGAGAACTTTGGTCCACATCTTGTGGCTCGCACGAAAAGCGCAGGAGGATAGGGTAGCACTCTCATTAGATTTTGAGAAGGCATTCAACAGAATTGACTGGGCTTAAATTTTCTCCACCTTCTATAAATTCAGCCTCAGTGAGGATTTTATCTTGTGAGTGAAATGGTTGTACATGGGCCCAACGGCACAGGTCAATGGCGGGGGCTTCCTGTTAGACCCATTAGAGCATCTCAGGTGCAGAGGGGCACACGTCAAGGTAGCCCCTTGTTGGTTCTGCTATTTATACTGCCACTAGAGACCCTAAAGGCGGCTATCTGCCAAGACGTACACATTACTGACATACCCACCCTGGCGGGTCATTCCAAAATTCTTCTCTATGCTGTCAATATTCTCCTCTCCTTATCAGAGTTGGAAGAATCGGTTCCTCAGCTGATGTCTTTTATTGCTAATTTTTCGGCCTTCTCAGGCTATTAAATCAACTGGGAAAAAAGTGAGGCACTACCCCTGTCCTGTCTCACAACGGGAGCGGCGATCGCCCTTATCAGTTCCTATAATGCTAGGAGTGCGTCAAGTACTTAGGGATTTACATCACAAAAGGCCTAGACCAACTTATTTCAGATAACATGGACCTGTTAATAACCATAACCACTGGGGACTACGCCAAGTGGTCCCTGCTGAATGTGTCACTATGGGGTAAGGTCAAAGCAGTCAAGATGATAGTGGTATCTCGCTTCACTTACATTCTGGGAATGCTTCCCATTATGGTCCGTGCCTCCGTACTACGAGACATACACCTTGTGATCAAGCATTTCATATGGGGTTCTCTGAAACCCTGTCTCTGGGTGTCATGCCTGATAGCCCACAGACGCTGCAGGGGGCTGATTCTCCCAAGCTTATATCATTATGCCACAGCCCTACACTTATTGCAGCTGATTTATCTTTTACCAACTTACACTGACCCTACTCCCTAGGTGTGGATTGAACGCCAGCTTATATGCGGAGGCCCGGGTCTTCACCTGATATATGGCCCAAATCCAGCTGGTTCTCATGCCTGCAATCAAATGGTAATCACCAACATGCAGCCCTGGCGAAGTTCCCACCAACTGTTTAAGGGAAATGCTTATATACACAGTGGCGCCCTGATCTGGCACAACATCGAGATACTGGAAGACAGCCCACCTATAGCTTGGGAGGCATGGAAGTTCGGGCTGGACTGTTCCCATGAGGCACAGGGTCAGACTGATTTGCATATGACCATGTCTGAACTGGGGTGGTGGAGTGAGCTAAAGAATGATGATGGATTAAACCCAGATCAGTTGACTGGGGGTGAGTGTTGATTAACTCAAGCGCTCCGTCCATCATCCCCTTTGGTATCGCTCTGATCTGGCACAACATCGAGATACTGGAAGACAGCCCACCTATAGCTTGGGAGGCATGGCACTTCTGATGTATAGTGACGATCGACCACCTCCTCAAAGTGGTTACTCTGAAGCCTTTTCCTTCCTTGCGGGATGAATTCAATCTCCCACAATCTCAAGAATTAAGATACCTCCAACTACGCCATGCCTTATGCGCTACCATGGAGGCTCAAGGAAAATGTCCTCATTCCCAATTGTCCATACTTGAAACATTAGGGCCTTTTTAAGGATGTGGCATCTGTAACTTACAGGTACATCACTTACACTCCCAAGCACACCCTTTTTAAGGCACTCCAGGACTGGTATTGGGCAGCCAAGAAACTGCACTTGGTAGGTCTCCTGCATAATACAGACTGCTGGTGATGCCACCACCTGGACTGTGACACATTACACAATCTATATGTCTGTCCTGACCAACGGTCCTACTGGTCCAAAATACAAACCACCCTGACTGAAACCCTAAACTTGCCCACGCCCCTCTCTGTGAAATTGGTCATGCTACATGATATGGTTGATTGCCCACGCTGACTAACCCAGCATAGCGCCTCCTAGCTATGGCTCTTATGACAGTGGATATTTGCATCCTATGCCACTGGTACTCCCCCGGAGGCCGACTCACATGGAAAGGCTAACTGTACAAGACTGCATCCTACAAATGGCTCACATAACGGTTACAGATTAGAATGAACATGTTCATGCACGTTTGGGCCCCATTTTTGGAATCCCCTAACACAGATGATGCCAAGACGGTGGGAGAGGCATGAACTCAAAACATGCTTTGAGAATAACTCTCACTGACAGAGAAAACCCGTACAAGCCATACTGCATCCTGACCACCGCTCACCACCTCAACCACCACTAATACTGCGTGCCCCCAAAAGCCACATCATACTCCTCACTGATATCACACCCAGGGCATACCTCATCACCAATACCACACGCCCTCCCCATACCAATCCCTTTTAGGGACTGCCTGCCCAGCCCAGTCCTTCTCAAGACACAGGCAGGGATAGCAATCCCAGAACCGACATGGAATGGCACTGTTTGCAATCCTATCTCCCCCTCCCCTCTAGGGACTGTCTGAGCTTAGTTTCTGAGCTGTTCTGTATACCTCTCCAATACCCAGTGTTTACTGCATTTTCTTGGGAGGACAGAGTACAGCCCCATATTAGCTATCCAGCACCCCTGCAGACCTACCAGCTGCTTCGGCGTCCATAGATGAGGAGTGGGAAATCAGGCCCTGTGGGAATTGCCCCCTTCCAGCTAGTACCTTATAATTTATATGTGATGCTCTGTATTCTGTATTTCATTTCATGTAACACCCAATGGAGGAAGCAGTACAGGTCATACTTGGGCTTGAAGGTGCGGAGCTGTAACGAACATATACTGACGTTTATAGACACTTATAGCCCTGTATTGCATCCGGGCATTTTCCATGCATCCAGCGGGGGCAGGTGGGGGTGCTGTTGTTGTGCAGGTTTCTCTATGTAGATATGATCTTGGATATGGACACTGTGCTCTTTATCCTTCTCCCTTACACCCCTTCTCAATTTTTGTTCATCAATAAAGAATTGTAACACAAAAAAGATTAGCACGTGAATCTTATTAGAGCTTCCTAAGAAAGGGGAAATTAAGGTAAACTGAAATCAGAACATAAGTGGGAGGATCCAACGCAGACATTATAAATTGAAATTCAAGGTATACGTTGAACCTACCTTCACGTCTTGATCTCTGCTGTCATCCCACTTGTTACCAACACTGTTAGAACTGGCATCCTTGGTATGGTTTTCCCCAAAACGTTTTGCCTTCAGACCTCCTGTTTTGCTGACTTCGTTTTTGCTGGCCTTAGGATTCTGCGCACTTTACCACTGCTAACCAGTGCTAAAGTGCTTGTGCTGTCTCCTTAAAACATGATAGAATTGACTTATACCGAATTGGCAGATTTAATTTGCCTGTAAGTTCCTAGTAAAGTTGCACTAAGTGTACCGAGGGCCTGTAAATGAAATACTACTAGTGGGCCTGCAGTACTGATTGAGTCACCCACCTAATTAGCAGGTTAAATATGTCTCAGGCCTGCCATTGCAGCCTATGGGTGCAGTTTTAAACTGCCTTTTCAAATTAGAAAATTAAACCTTTTGCCAGGCCCAAACCTTCCTTTCTAATACATATAAGCCACCCCTCGGGTACGCCCTGGACAGCCCAGAGGGCAGCGTGCAGTTTTTTAAAAAGCTGAACATATACTGTTAAGTTTTACATGTCCTGGTAATTAAATTTGTTTTTCACTACTGCAAGGCCTACTTCTCCCTTTAGGATAACATTGGAGCTACCTTATTACATTTTATACATGTAATTTTCAAATGGGAACAGGTGATCCCTTCATGGTTGGTGTCTTTGGAATTGTAATGAAAAATCCTAACTTGATGTGCAGTCAGACTTTTAATTACAATTTTGAAGAAACGACTTTTAGAAAGTTGGAATTTTGTTGCCTTAGCAATTTGGTGTAATTGACACTTGAGCTTTATGTATTCCTCCTACACATCCACACACAATGGAGATTTTAGGTGTGACTGGATGGGCCATCACTGGCAGGATGGGAGGGAGGAGCTGGAGCCAGCCCTCCTTACACTTGAATAGGTTGTGTGCTGTCTCAACATAAAGGGCTGCATAACCCTTGTAGTTAGTCTGTAGCCTGGGCCAGGAAGGCAGGGAACCTGTGCACTTCAAATGCATGCTTCTAGAAGCTTCTCCCCACTTCAAAGGCACAACTGGGTATAAATATTGGACCTCAAACACCAACTCTTCAGTACACTACTGGACTTGTGGATACTCTGCCTGGTAGGACTGCTGTGCTGCTGAAAGGACTGCCACTCTGCTGGACTGCTGCTTTGAAGGACTGCTGCCCTACTGTGCTGACCTGCTGCCCTCTTGCCTGGGTGAGAAGGACTGGACCTGCATCTCTTGAACCCAGAGTGACTTAAAGGGGTAGTCGGCTGGTCTCCTAATCTGAAGCCTCAAGGACATAACAGACTTCCAACAACCTTGTACCTTCACCTGGACTCTGCCATCTGCGACTCTACCCTGCCAACGGGTGCCACCCCAGTCCTAGACCCTTGGAAGTGGTCTTAAGGTGTTCTGCCAGACTCTGTGGATCCAGCAGAACTCACACATCTCCTCTGCTGTGTCGCACACCCAAACAGAACTGACACATCACCACTGCTGAGTGGTTTGGACCCATCCCAAAGACCCACATCACCCCGCAGCTCTTCAGAAGTGAAGCCTCACCCCGACTGTGTGGCGCATCTTCTGCACAGACCCTTACATCCCTCATCGACGGCAGCCTTGAAGACAATGCCGGACTCCGCATCGCAGCCTCGCAGCTCCTCGGAACAAACGCATCACCTTAACTGTGTGCCGCATCCTTGAGGCTGGGCTTTACATCACAGGCCCTATTGATGGGATCCTTGTTGAGAATGAAGGGCCTTGCATTGCAGCGTCGCTGCATCTCAGAACCGACACATTGCTTGGGCTGCATGATGCATCTTCAACGTGGATAATCACAGAGCTCCGCAAACCAGGATTTAAGGTACTTTATTCTGCTGGCCTATCTGGATCCTTGTAGCCAGCCCGCATTCCACCTTGGTCAGCCTGAACTTGTGACTTTGTCCTGGTCCACCACTACCAAATATCCAAAGTTGGCGCTTTGTGCTTTTTGGCGCTATTTTCACGAAAGCCTTTAAAATTGCACATCTCCGGTTCTACTGATTGGATTTTTGATGTTTTGGTCTTGTTTTATTATTAAAGAAATGTATATTCTTCTAACTTGGTGAAGGATTCTTTTTATGTGGTGTTTTCACTTTATTACTGTTTGAAGTGTTGCACAAATACTTTACACATTGCCTCTAAGTTAAGCGTGGCTGCTCTGTGTCAAGCTACCAGAGGGTTGAGCACAGGTTATTTTAGGGTTGGCTTGTGCCTCAGCATGACAAGGATTGTGGTTGCTGCTTGACCAGGGCTCACATCCCAGTCAACCAACAACTCAATGAAGAAAGTGGCCCGATTAGGGTCACCCGGGTCACTAATGACCACCTCTCAGCCTTCCATGCCAAATGAAGAGTCGGTCAGACAGTAGAGAATACAAACCAATAACTGTTTAATATTGTACACTCAGAGCGGAGCCTAGTCTGCTGCAGAGAGGACTGAAATCGACAAGCATAAAGATACATTATGTACATTTAGTAACTGGGCTAAAACACGCACACAGTGGAATTTTCCAAGCAGGTGCATCTAAACAGTGAAATACAAAAAATGGTTTCAGCGCTTCTATCTTGCACAAAGTATCTCAACTCCATGGTCGTTCCATTCAGGCCCACCAATAGACAAATGGGAGAGGGCCTCTATCTAGTGAGAAAGGTATGCGCTAATAAGAACAGTGTATTCATTGCTGGAACAGAACAGATACGAAGAAAATGAAACTCTAAGGGGAACATTTCTCGGAATTTTAACAAGATCAGTTTTGAGCAGCTTAAAATGGCACCTGTGAAGAAAATGGTGCAGTGAATGCTAACTTACATAGGGCAATGTGCAAACATGAACATTTCTATTCTAACAGACCCTCCTTTTAGCATGAGCTAAAACATTTTCTAACAGCAACAAGTGAAGCAAACTTGAAACAATAATAAAATCACATTGATGAACAATTAGGAGCATTCCATGTTATCAACATCAGGAAGTGAAACAGTGAGGAGGGAAGAATTCTCAAACATGCCCTCGTCTAAATTCATGAGATCCTCAATGTCCTCTTGTATCATGATTGCGGCATTTGTATTGTGAATTGGTATCTGCTTTTTGGGAGTGAGAAGTGTAGTACAATAAGAACAACAGAAGGGCAGACACTTAACGAGGATACAGAAAAGAACCAATACCACTATGAGATAAATTACTTTTTCGAGAACCCAGCCCCGCTTCTAAAAAGAGACCAACTCCAATTTCTACTTTCCATTCCTTTGACGTTCCCGAGGATGTCTAAGATGTGTTTAGTAATATTCTTTTCCATATTCTTGATCCCGACAACTCACTGGCCGCATACACCACCACTCTTAGCTAAAATAAAATCAACTGCATATCTGGTCTGTTTTGAATATATATGCATACTCTCCAATTGAGTGGTGTTGTCACGGAAAGCTGCTACTGTGGTATTAGACAGAATTTGCAGCTTACATCCGAAATATTCTCTAGCTTTCTCACCCCTGCCCATAGAAGTACCACCCAAAGTGAAAATAGAAGAAAGGATGTATTCAAAAGTGATCCCATTACTATAATTATTGACCTCTATGTCGGTCACTCCCTCACAGAACTCTTTTGTGAGAGTCCTTTTAACCCAGCGTACATTAGGCTTAGCATATTTACAGGGCACACCTAAGGGCAATACCACCCCAAGAGCCACATCATCTGTACCATTATGGAGGTTGGAGTATGTACCGTAAGACAAGAAGTAATACCCTGGGTGTGCATAAATCGGTCCTTCGTAATCTACTGCAGCATATCGAGTGTTCATTCCAAAAGTACTCGGATCTTTGTCATTCACCAAAGGGATTGTATTTTTATACAGCACTAATCCAGAACAGTTAATATACAAAGAAGTGTCTGTACTATTTACAATGGGGCAGCAAGCAGGATAATAACCAGCCTCCCGGGTAACTATCAATTCCTTGTAATGCCAGTCCACCAAAGTAACATTCTGTTCTTCCATATAAAAATTGTCGCAATATGTATTGTTATCACAACCTGGATAACCCATTCCCAGTGGCTTTCTATAATATAAACAAGGTCCTGGGTAGCCAAAACACAAAACTCCCTTCATTTCTGTAAATTGCAGTGGGCGAGTATATGTATAGTCTACAAGTGACAATGGATATGCAGTCCATAAACTAGTAACAGATTCAGTGGGGTAACAAGCTGCCCCTTCTCCGAAGAATCTCTTGTGTGTGTCCATAAATATATTACTCGGAGCTGTTCTTTTATTTCTTTTCAGGGAGTTAACCTTACCCTTATTGCGCAGAGGCATAGTTTGATCATTTTCCAAAACCCATGACACTCCACACAATATTATTATCAGCAGAACCAACAGAACAACGCAAGTTATTTTCCTTTTTCGTGTCCACACCATATCATGCTGGGCAACAAGAACCATTGGCTGCTCTTCCTCAGCAACCTTTCTACCAAAGGGATGCATAACGTATAATAAAAAGGGGTCAAAAAGTGGAAGGATATTCAAGTTCTCAGTGTCCGTCAGAGCCTCCCCGGTACAGACTCCTTTTGTCCATCAATAAGTTGGCGCTCTTGAGCACCGGCGGTGGAGCTTGCTCTGTCCTAAGCTCTTTTAATGTATCCCACGTCGATCCAGATGGTATACTTTCAAGGTATACTTCAGTCTTCCCTAAATAATGTTCGAACAACTAAGATAAAGTAAACAGAAAATTCTCCACTAGTTTCTGTTAATTCCGTTGGTACTGTAACTCAGTACTAGCTACCTTACGCAGTCCATGCCTAATCTTTTTTCTCCTTAGACTCAGTATCCCTCAGCCGAGGGTGCAAATTGTATCTGGTAGCCCATGTTCACCGTGTGATCAGTGAACAAAGGCTCTTGGATAGCTCGTATTTCTGGGGGAACAGCTTCATTTAAAGCATCCTCATTCTCCTTATCCATTTGCGTCCAGGTTAACTGGGAGTCGCTGAAAGGAACAAACCTGGGCACCTGTTCGCGCTCTGTGTCCCCTATACCGTCTTTGACTCACTGGTCATATGGTAACGGCAAAGGAATCCTCCAACAATGGGTAGCGTGTACCCAGTTCTTTCGACCAGCAACCTTTACAGCCATCCATGTCACCAACAAAACCTGCTCAGGACCTTTCCAGCATGGCTCCAAACTTTTCTTCCTCTGAAAATTACGAAGCAACACATAGTCACCAGGCTGGATGTCGTGGCCGGGTCCCTCTGGTGTGGAAGGTAGGAATTCCCGTACCTGTTGGTGAATAGAATGTAAACTTTCTGTTAACTGGCCAAGGTAATCAAGCAACACAGGATAGTCAGCATCAGAGTACTTACGAGGACGCAGGACACCCCAGACATTTGCCGGGCGCCCGAACACAACCTCGTAAGGAGACAATCCTGTCCTAGAATGAGCTGTTGATATTGTTGACAAAAGAGCTAATGGTAAAGCATCTGGCCAATTTAACCCTGTTGTCTCCTGAATTTTCGCCAATTTCAGTTTGAGAGTACCATTGTACTTCTCAACAAGGCCAGCTGGCAGGGGGTGATTGGCAGAATGAAATTTCTGCTGAACATGCAACCCTTCACAAATCAATGTAATCATCTGCCCATTAAAATGCTTCCGTTGTCACTCCAAATAATTCAGGGCAAGCTGAAACGAGGAAAGAACTCCTTAAGGAGTATCTTCGCAGTCGTAATGGCTGTGTTATCTTTAGTGGGGTCAACTCATTTACTGAATGCACATACAACCACCAAAACATACTTAAGATTGTTGCATCTCCCCAATTCTATATAATCCATTTGTAGGATGTCAAAAGGAAGAGTGGGTGGTGCAAAATTACCAGATGTTGTCGGGGTACCCTTCCCTGGAATATGCATCATGCAGACCATGCAGTACTTTACTAAATGCGCAGCTGTCCTTGAAATATTCTCATTCTGCCATACAGGGGCTAACAATTTACAAATGCCTTTTGCACTAATATGAGCTGGTCCATGTGCCATAGTAACCACAGGAAGAACATATGCATCTGGCAACATCCACCTCTGTTTCCCTGATTTATCAATCCAACATCCTTCCTCATTCAAATGTGCTGTACTCTCCAGCCATTCCGCTAATTCTTCTATTGTGGCTTCACTTTGTATCTCCTTTACACTCTCAAGGGTATTCTCAAACATGACAACTTCGGGAACCCACCGAGCTGGACCTGCTACAAACATGCGTTTCATCTTTGTTTGGGCCGTTTCCTTAGCTGTCTGATCTGCAAAAGCATTTCCTCTACCCACATCATCAGTAACCTTCCTGTGGGCACTACACTTAATTATGGCCAATTTCCTTGGGAGCGTAAAAGCGGACAAAAGCCTCAATATGAGGTGCCCATGCTGAATCTTTGTGCCATGAGAAGTAAGGAACCCTCTCTCTGCCCAAAGCCGGGCAAAATTATGGGCAACCCCAAATGCGTACTGGCTGTCAGTATAAATATTGACAACCAGTCTTTCACTTAATTCGCAAGCTCGAATAAGGGCAGCAAGCTCAGCAGCTTGAGCCGACTGATAAGGGACCCGTGATGTCTCTACCACCGCGCGCAACGTAGTGATAGCATAAGCTGCAGTGGTGATGCCATCTGGTAATTTAAAACAAGAGCCATCGACACATAGTTCTCCTTGGGGGTAAGATTAGGGAACATCAGTCAGGTCTACCCGTCCCTTCGTCTCTTCTTCCGTCCGGAAGATACAATCATGTTTGTCGACTGCATCATTCTCAGAAGGGAAGGGTAGTAACGTGGCTGGGTTCAGAGTGGCACATCTCTTAATCGTAATATGCTTAGCAAACAATGTCAATTCATAGCCAGTAATATGGGCACTGGTGAGGTGCTGTGTCTTTGTCTTGTTCAAAAGTGTATCCACAGCATGGGGTGCCATAACTGTGAGGTCAGTATCAAGTATGAGTCCAGCCGATTGTCTGATTGAAGTGGCCACAGCCGCGACCGCTCTCAGACAACTCAGATGGGCCCTTGCGACAAGATCAAGCACAGCAGAAAAAAGGATAAGGCCTCTGCTTATCCCCAAACTTTTGTGTTAGGACAGAAAGCACGCAACCAGCCATCTCATGGACATAGAGCACGAACGGTTTGTTATAGTTAGGTGTGCCAAGCACTGGAGCCAAACAAAGTGCCATTTTCAATTGCTCAAAAGACTGCTGGCTTTCAGGCTTCCAAAGCAAAGGCTCATGCACTGCTTTTATTGGTAATGCAAGCAAAGGTTTAATTAGTAGCGAATAATTAGGTACCCACTGGCGACAATAGGAAGTGATACCTTTAAAAGCGCGCACATCTTTTTGAGTTTGTGGAATGGGCATTTTAGCAATGGTACTAATACGCTCGGGGGTCAACCTCCTACCCTCCTTCAACAGTAGATGACCTAAATAGGTGACCTCCTGTCGACAATACTGAAATTTGGAAAGCGAAACCTTATGTCCATGATGGGCCAAATGCAACAACAATTTCACTGTACTATCTTTGCAGCCTTGTTCTGTATCAGAAGCTATGAGTAGATCATCAACATACTGTACCAATACATTACCTGAGGGTAGCGATAAGGAATCAACTGACCTTTTAATGCTTGACTATAAATGCTAGGGCTCTCTGTATAGCCCTGAGGAGCGCAACAGAATCTAAAACTTCTACCAGCCAGTGTGAACCCAAACAAATATCTACTGTCTGGATGGATAGGAATACTAAAGAAAGCATTTTTCAAGACAATAACAGAGAAGAATTGAGCAGTAGAAGGAATCATTGTCAAGAGCGTAGTAATATCAGGAACCACCGGGAACTGTGGATCTACTATTTTATTAACCTCGCGCAAAACAATCACAAAATGGTAAACATTATCATTGTCTTCAAAGGAGCCGGAAGGTGTCCTTTTAAAAATCGAAAGAATAGGACTATTACAAATGTTGGCAGATGTTTCTTCAACAACTCCCTTTTGTATCAAATCCTGAATAATCTGAAAAAGAGCTGTTCTCCCGCCTGAGGTATTTTATACTGAGGAATGCGAGGCAAAATAGCATGATCCTTAACCTATATAGAAACTGGTGGTATATGCAACAGCCCTACATCTGTGTCAAATGTTGCCCATAGAGTGGGCGGTACTTCAGCAAATTCAGCTGGGAGAGCTGCATCCTGAGACAAACACTGTTTAGTACTCACATCCGGACCCATAGTAATATAGACACCTGCAGGAGAGCAATAGATAGTAGCATGCAACTTCTTCAACAAATCCAAAACCATCACATTTTCACCACAATTGGATGTCAACAGAAATGGAGTTTCCACAGTGAAAGGACCAACAGTCAATGCAAGGGGGCGTGAAATGGGGCTTACAACCGGTACACCTGAAAAACCTACCGAAACATAATTGTGGCCAGACAGAGCCGCCCGGGGACCATATGTCGAGAAACAGAACTGTTTGTTGCACCTGTGTCCACCAAAAATTCCTAAGTCAAGCCTTGCAAATCCGCTGTGACATAACGACCACGCTGATCTACAGGTATCTGAACTGGTCCCTCACCCTGTCCCTGGCTGTCCTAGCTATAAGACATGCAAAACACACAAGATGATGGACGGAATGCTGCACATTGGCTAGCATTCACCCCCAGTCACAGATCTGGGTTTAATCCATCGTTATTTTGCTTCACCACGCCACCCCAGTTCAGACATGGCCATATGCAAATCAGTCTTGACCCTGTGCCTCATGGGAACAGTCCAGACCGAACTGCCAAGCCATGTCTTCCCTGGACCGGAATCAAGCATCCTAGGACCGGTTTCAGGCTATCAGCCTTCATCAGCCAGGATAGCTTGACTCCAGTGGCGTAGTGAGCACGGGACCCACGTCTGGGCATACCCTTCCCACTTAGGGCGAAATGCAAACACACAAGATGATGGACGGAATACTGCACATTGGCTAGCATTCACCCCCAGTCACAGATCTGGGTTTAATCCATCGTTATTTTGCTTCACCACGCCACCCCAGTTCAGACATGGCCATATGCAAATCAGTCTTGACCCTGTGCCTCATGGGAACAGTCCAGACCGAACTGCCAAGCCATGTCTTCCCTGGACCGGAATCAAGCATCCTAGGACCGGTTTCAGGCTATCAGCCTTCATCAGCCAGGATAGCTTGACTCCAGTGGCGTAGTGAGCACGGGACCCACGTCTGGGCATACCCTTCCCACTTAGGGCGAAATGCAAAACACACAAGATGATGGACGGAATGCTGCACATTGGCTAGCATTCACCCCCAGTCACAGATCTGGGTTTAATCCATCGTTATTTTGCTTCACCACGCCACCCCAGTTCAGACATGGCCATATGCAAATCAGTCTTGACCCTGTGCCTCATGGGAACAGTCCAGACCGAACTGCCAAGCCATGTCTTCCCTGGACCGGAATCAAGCATCCTAAGACCGGTTTCAGGCTATCAGCCTTCATCAGCCAGGATAGCTTGACTCCAGTGGCGTAGTGAGCACGGGACCCACGTCTGGGCATACCCTTCCCACTTAGGGCGAAATGCAAAACACACAAGATGATGGACGGAATGCTGCACATTGGCTAGCATTCACCCCCAGTCACAGATCTGGGTTTAATCCATCGTTATTTTGCTTCACCACGCCACCCCAGTTCAGACATGGCCATATGCAAATCAGTCTTGACCCTGTGCCTCATGGGAACAGTCCAGACCGAACTGCCAAGCCATGTCTTCCCTGGACCGGAATCAAGCATCCTAGGACCGGTTTCAGGCTATCAGCCTTCATCAGCCAGGATAGCTTGACTCCAGTGGCGTAGTGAGCACGGGACCCACGTCTGGGCATACCCTTCCCACTTAGGGCGAAATGCAAAACACACAAGATGATGGACGGAATGCTGCACATTGGCTAGCATTCACCCCCAGTCACAGATCTGGGTTTAATCCATCGTTATTTTGCTTCACCACGCCACCCCAGTTCAGACATGGCCATATGCAAATCAGTCTTGACCCTGTGCCTCATGGGAACAGTCCAGACCGAACTGCCAAGCCATGTCTTCCCTGGACCGGAATCAAGCATCCTAGGACCGGTTTCAGGCTATCAGCCTTCATCAGCCAGGATAGCTTGACTCCAGTGGCGTAGTGAGCACGGGACCCACGTCTGGGCATACCCTTCCCACTTAGGGCGAAATGCAAAACACACAAGATGATGGACGGAATGCTGCACATTGGCTAGCATTCACCCCCAGTCACAGATCTGGGTTTAATCCATTGTTATTTTGCTTCACCACGCCACCCCAGTTCAGACATGGCCATATGCAAATCAGTCTTGACCCTGTGCCTCATGGGAACAGTCCAGACCGAACTGCCAAGCCATGTCTTCCCTGGACCGGAATCAAGCATCCTAGGACCGGTTTCAGGCTATCAGCCTTCATCAGCCAGGATAGCTTGACTCCAGTGGCGTAGTGAGCACGGGACCCACGTCTGGGCATACCCTTCCCACTTAGGGCGAAATGCAAAACACACAAGATGATGGACGGAATGCTGCACATTGGCTAGCATTCACCCCCAGTCACAGATCTGGGTTTAATCCATCGTTATTTTGCTTCACCACGCCACCCCAGTTCAGACATGGCCATATGCAAATCAGTCTTGACCCTGTGCCTCATGGGAACAGTCCAGACCGAACTGCCAAGCCATGTCTTCCCTGGACCGGAATCAAGCATCCTAGGACCGGTTTCAGGCTATCAGCCTTCATCAGCCAGGATAGCTTGACTCCAGTGGCGTAGTGAGCACGGGACCCACGTCTGGGCATACCCTTCCCACTTAGGGCGAAATGCAAAACACACAAGATGATGGACGGAATGCTGCACATTGGCTAGCATTCACCCCCAGTCACAGATCTGGGTTTAATCCATCGTTATTTTGCTTCACCACGCCACCCCAGTTCAGACATGGCCATATGCAAATCAGTCTTGACCCTGTGCCTCATGGGAACAGTCCAGACCGAACTGCCAAGCCATGTCTTCCTGGACCGGAATCAAGCATCCTAGGACCGGTTCCAGGCTATCAGCCTTCATCAGCCAGGATAGCTTGACTCCAGTGGCGTAGTGAGCACGGGACCCACGTCTGGGCATACCCTTCCCACTTAGGGCGAAATGCAAAACACACAAGATGATGGACGGAATGCTGCACATTGGCTAGCATTCACCCCCAGTCACAGATCTGGGTTTAATCCATCGTTATTTTGCTTCACCACGCCACCCCAGTTCAGACATGGCCATATGCAAATCAGTCTTGACCCTGTGCCTCATGGGAACAGTCCAGACCGAACTGCCAAGCCATGTCTTCCCTGGACCGGAATCAAGCATCCTAGGACCGGTTTCAGGCTATCAGCCTTCATCAGCCAGGATAGCTTGACTCCAGTGGCGTAGTGAGCACGGGACCCACGTCTGGGTATACCCTTCCCACTTAGGGCGAAATGCAAAACACACAAGATGATGGACGGAATGCTGCACATTGGCTAGCATTCACCCCCAGTCACAGATCTGGGTTTAATCCATCGTTATTTTGCTTCACCACGCCACCCCAGTTCAGACATGGCCATATGCAAATCAGTCTTGACCCTGTGCCTCATGGGAACAGTCCAGACCGAACTGCCAAGCCATGTCTTCCCTGGACCGGAATCAAGCATCCTAGGACCGGTTTCAGGCTATCAGCCTTCATCAGCCAGGATAGCTTGACTCCAGTGGCGTAGTGAGCACGGGACCCACGTCTGGGCATACCCTTCCCACTTAGGGCGAAATGCAAAACACACAAGATGATGGACGGAATGCTGCACATTGGCTAGCATTCACCCCCAGTCACAGATCTGGGTTTAATCCATCGTTATTTTGCTTCACCACGCCACCCCAGTTCAGACATGGCCATATGCAAATCAGTCTTGACCCTGTGCCTCATGGGAACAGTCCAGACCGAACTGCCAAGCCATGTCTTCCCTGGACCGGAATCAAGCATCCTAGGACCGGTTTCAGGCTATCAGCCTTCATCAGCCAGGATAGCTTGACTCCAGTGGCGTAGTGAGCACGGGACCCACGTCTGGGCATACCCTTCCCACTTAGGGCGAAATGCAAAACACACAAGATGATGGACGGAATGCTGCACATTGGCTAGCATTCACCCCCAGTCACAGATCTGGGTTTAATCCATCGTTATTTTGCTTCACCACGCCACCCCAGTTCAGACATGGCCATATGCAAATCAGTCTTGACCCTGTGCCTCATGGGAACAGTCCAGACCGAACTGCCAAGCCATGTCTTCCCTGGACCGGAATCAAGCATCCTAGGACCGGTTTCAGGCTATCAGCCTTCATCAGCCAGGATAGCTTGACTCCAGTGGCGTAGTGAGCACGGGACCCACGTCTGGGCATACCCTTCCCACTTAGGGCGAAATGCAAAACACACAAGATGATGGACGGAATGCTGCACATTGGCTAGCATTCACCCCCAGTCACAGATCTGGGTTTAATCCATCGTTATTTTGCTTCACCACGCCACCCCAGTTCAGACATGGCCATATGCAAATCAGTCTTGACCCTGTGCCTCATGGGAACAGTCCAGACCGAACTGCCAAGCCATGTCTTCCCTGGACCGGAATCAAGCATCCTAGGACCGGTTTCAGGCTATCAGCCTTCATCAGCCAGGATAGCTTGACTCCAGTGGCGTAGTGAGCACGGGACCCACGTCTGGGCATACCCTTCCCACTTAGGGCGAAATGCAAAACACACAAGATGATGGACGGAATGCTGCACATTGGCTAGCATTCACCCCCAGTCACAGATCTGGGTTTAATCCATCGTTATTTTGCTTCACCACGCCACCCCAGTTCAGACATGGCCATATGCAAATCAGTCTTGACCCTGTGCCTCATGGGAACAGTCCAGACCGAACTGCCAAGCCATGTCTTCCCTGGACCGGAATCAAGCATCCTAGGACCGGTTTCAGGCTATCAGCCTTCATCAGCCAGGATAGCTTGACTCCAGTGGCGTAGTGAGCACGGGACCCACGTCTGGGCATACCCTTCCCACTTAGGGCGAAATGCAAAACACACAAGATGATGGACGGAATGCTGCACATTGGCTAGCATTCACCCCCAGTCACAGATCTGGGTTTAATCCATCGTTATTTTGCTTCACCACGCCACCCCAGTTCAGACATGGCCATATGCAAATCAGTCTTGACCCTGTGCCTCATGGGAACAGTCCAGACCGAACTGCCAAGCCATGTCTTCCCTGGACCGGAATCAAGCATCCTAGGACCGGTTTCAGGCTATCAGCCTTCATCAGCCAGGATAGCTTGACTCCAGTGTCGTAGTGAGCACGGGACCCACGTCTGGGCATACCCTTCCCACTTAGGGCGAAATGCAAAACACACAAGATGATGGACGGAATGCTGCACATTGGCTAGCATTCACCCCCAGTCACAGATCTGGGTTTAATCCATCGTTATTTTGCTTCACCACGCCACCCCAGTTCAGACATGGCCATATGCAAATCAGTCTTGACCCTGTGCCTCATGGGAACAGTCCAGACCGAACTGCCAAGCCATGTCTTCCCTGGACCGGAATCAAGCATCCTAGGACCGGTTTCAGGCTATCAGCCTTCATCAGCCAGGATAGCTTGACTCCAGTGGCGTAGTGAGCACGGGACCCACGTCTGGGCATACCCTTCCCACTTAGGGCGAAATGCAAAACACACAAGATGATGGACGGAATGCTGCACATTGGCTAGCATTCACCCCCAGTCACAGATCTGGGTTTAATCCATCGTTATTTTGCTTCACCACGCCACCCCAGTTCAGACATGGCCATATGCAAATCAGTCTTGACCCTGTGCCTCATGGGAACAGTCCAGACCGAACTGCCAAGCCATGTCTTCCCTGGACCGGAATCAAGCATCCTAGGACCGGTTTCAGGCTATCAGCCTTCATCAGCCAGGATAGCTTGACTCCAGTGGCGTAGTGAGCACGGGACCCGCGTCTGGGCATACCCTTCCCACTTAGGGCGAAATGCAAAACACACAAGATGATGGACGGAATGCTGCACATTGGCTAGCATTCACCCCCAGTCACAGATCTGGGTTTAATCCATCGTTATTTTGCTTCACCACGCCACCCCAGTTCAGACATGGCCATATGCAAATCAGTCTTGACCCTGTGCCTCATGGGAACAGTCCAGACCGAACTGCCAAGCCATGTCTTCCTGGACCGGAATCAAGCATCCTAGGACCGGTTTCAGGCTATCAGCCTTCATCAGCCAGGATAGCTTGACTCCAGTGGCGTAGTGAGCACGGGACCCACGTCTGGGCATACCCTTCCCACTTAGGGCGAAATGCAAAACACACAAGATGATGGACGGAATGCTGCACATTGGCTAGCATTCACCCCCAGTCACAGATCTGGGTTTAATCCATCGTTATTTTGCTTCACCACGCCACCCCAGTTCAGACATGGCCATATGCAAATCAGTCTTGACCCTGTGCCTCATGGGAACAGTCCAGACCGAACTGCCAAGCCATGTCTTCCTGGACCGGAATCAAGCATCCTAGGACCGGTTTCAGGCTATCAGCCTTCATCAGCCAGGATAGCTTGACTCCAGTGGCGTAGTGAGCACGGGACCCACGTCTGGGCATACCCTTCCCACTTAGGGCGAAATGCAAAACACACAAGATGATGGACGGAATGCTGCACATTGGCTAGCATTCACCCCCAGTCACAGATCTGGGTTTAATCCATCGTTATTTTGCTTCACCACGCCACCCCAGTTCAGACATGGCCATATGCAAATCAGTCTTGACCCTGTGCCTCATGGGAACAGTCCAGACCGAACTGCCAAGCCATGTCTTCCCTGGACCGGAATCAAGCATCCTAGGACCGGTTTCAGGCTATCAGCCTTCATCAGCCAGGATAGCTTGACTCCAGTGGCGTAGTGAGCACGGGACCCACGTCTGGGCATACCCTCCCCACTTAGGGCGAAATGCAAAACACACAAGATGATGGACGGAATGCTGCACATTGGCTAGCATTCACCCCCAGTCACAGATCTGGGTTTAATCCATCGTTATTTTGCTTCACCACGCCACCCCAGTTCAGACATGGCCATATGCAAATCAGTCTTGACCCTGTGCCTCATGGGAACAGTCCAGACCGAACTGCCAAGCCATGTCTTCCCTGGACCGGAATCAAGCATCCTAGGACCGGTTTCAGGCTATCAGCCTTCATCAGCCAGGATAGCTTGACTCCAGTGGCGTAGTGAGCACGGGACCCACGTCTGGGCATACCCTTCCCACTTAGGGTGAAATGCAAAACACACAAGATGATGGACGGAATGCTGCACATTGGCTAGCATTCACCCCCAGTCACAGATCTGGGTTTAATCCATCGTTATTTTGCTTCACCACGCCACCCCAGTTCAGACATGGCCATATGCAAATCAGTCTTGACCCTGTGCCTCATGGGAACAGTCCAGACCGAACTGCCAAGCCATGTCTTCCCTGGACCGGAATCAAGCATCCTAGGACCGGTTTCAGGCTATCAGCCTTCATCAGCCAGGATAGCTTGACTCCAGTGGCGTAGTGAGCACGGGACCCACGTCTGGGCATACCCTTCCCACTTAGGGCGAAATGCAAAACACACAAGATGATGGACGGAATGCTGCACATTGGCTAGCATTCACCCCCAGTCACAGATCTGGGTTTAATCCATCGTTATTTTGCTTCACCACGCCACCCCAGTTCAGACATGGCCATATGCAAATCAGTCTTGACCCTGTGCCTCATGGGAACAGTCCAGACCGAACTGCCAAGCCATGTCTTCCCTGGACCGGAATCAAGAATCCTAGGACCGGTTTCAGGCTATCAGCCTTCATCAGCCAGGATAGCTTGACTCCAGTGGCGTAGTGAGCACGGGACCCACGTCTGGGCATACCCTTCCCACTTAGGGCGAAATGCAAAACACACAAGATGATGGACGGAATGCTGCACATTGGCTAGCATTCACCCCCAGTCACAGATCTGGGTTTAATCCATCGTTGTTTTGCTTCACCACGCCACCCCAGTTCAGACATGGCCATATCGTTTTTTTGCTCACCATGCCATTCCAGTTTGAACCCAGCCATATGCAAATCAGTCTTGACCCTGTGCCTCATGGGAACAGTCCAGCCCGAACTGCCAAGCCAGGTTCTCCCTGGACTGGAAACAAGCATCCTAGGACCGGTTTCGGGGTTTCACCCCTCTTCAGCCAGGATAGCTTGATTCCAGTGGCATGGAGAGCACGGGACCCACATCTGGGCATACCCTTCCCACTCGGGGTGACAAATGCAAAAACAACAATTGATGGACAGAATGCAGAACAATGTCATACATTCACCCCAGTACAGAGATCTGGGCCTAAATCCATCGTTTTTTTGCTCACCATGCCTTTCCAGTTTGGACCCAGCCATATGCAAATCAGTCTTGACCCTGCGCCCAATGGGAACAGTCCAGCCCGAACTACCAGGCCAGGTCCTCCCTGGACTGGAAACAAGCATCCTAGGACCGGTTTCGGGGTTTCACCCCTCATCAGCCAGGATAGCTTGACTCCAGTGGCATGAAGAGCACAGGATCCACATCTGGGCATACCCGTCCCACTTGGGGTGAAAAATGTAAAAACAACAATTGATGGACAGAATGCAGAACCTTGTGACTGGGGGTGAATGCTTGCATTGTCCAGCATTCCATCCATCAATTGTTTCTTTTGCATATGTCACCCTAATTGGGAAGGGTATGCCCAGACGTGGGTCCCGTGCTCACTACACCACTGGATTCAAGCTAGCCTGGCTGATGAAGGGTGATGCCCTGAAACCGGGCCCAGGATGCTTTTTTCCGGTCCAGGGAGGACCTGACTTGGCAGTTTGGACTGGACTGTTCCCACAAGGGACAGGGTCAAGACTGATTTGCATATGACTGGGTCCAAACTGGGGTGGTGTGGTGAGCAAAAGAAGGAAGGCCATGTTTCACATACATATCAAAATTAGGGCTGCCTTCGGGAGGCACCGGCTGAGCTTCTTCCAATCGAGCATCCTCAGAACAACAACGACAACACAAATTCCAAACTTTGCTGAGGCCAGGCATTTTTAAAAGGAAAAAAAGTTCGTTATTTTACCTGGCAAAGTAGTTGCAAGTACTTTTTTTTATCAAAACAGTCCTCAGACTGTACCAAACTCAAACCACAATGGTACCATATCCACAAAGAACCAAAACAAACTCACCTGATATCAGCAATACAAATGAACCGATTCTCCACTTCCGACTCTTCAGACCAAATGGTCAGAACCAAGGGTTTCGCCGTTCAGGACTCCAGTCGGGATGACCACTGGGTGAGGCACCGTCCGGCAGGACAGACGGGGCAGCTGCAACCAAATAAAAACTCTTTGTGCAGGGATCCCTGAGCCGTCAGTCCGACCCTACGATGTCCTCGGCCTCTCCCCCATCTGCGGAAAGGGCATGGATCAATCACCCGAAGGAGTCCCAGTTCGGGTGCCAACTGGATGAAGTGGCCCGATTAGGGTCACCCGGGTGGCTAATGACCACCTCTCAGCCATCCATACCAAATGAAGAGTCGGTCAGACAATAGAGAATACAAACCAATAACTGCTTATTATTGTACACTCAGAGCGGAGCCCAGTCTGCTCAGTCGCTAGGAGTGCTGCAGAGAGGACTGAAATCGACAAGCATAAAGATACATTATGCACATTTCGTAATTTGACTAAAACACGCCCACAGTGGAATTTTCCAGGCAGGTGCAGCTAAACAGTGAAATACAAAAAACGGTTTCAGCGCTTCTATCTTGCACAAAGTATCTCAACTGCAAGGTCGTTCCATTTGGGCCCACCACTAGACAAGTGGGTGAGGGCCACTATCTAGTGAGAAAGGTATGCGCTAATAAGACCAGTGTATTCATTGCTGGAACAGAACAGATACGAAGAAAACAAAACTCTAAGGGGAGCATTTCTCACAATTTGAACGAGATCAGTTTCGAGCAGCTTAAAATGGTGCCTGTGAAGAAAATGGCGCAGCGAATGCTAACTTACATAGGGCAATGCGCAAACATGAACATTTCTATTCTAACATCAATTTCTCACAAGCACCAAGAGCATACAGCAGGCCCCTGCATCCCCTGTTGCACGGAGGGGAAGGCAAACCTCCAAGGGGGCCCATTTGGCACAAATTCAATTAATATCTGTGAGATATGGGCGACTCAGAGGTCCCTCATCACATTCTGCACGAGGACACCATCATTTTGTGTTACACCACTGACCAACACCACACTTTGTGATGCATTCTACTCAAGCAATGTCAAATTTATATTACTTTCCTATCTCTATAAACAATGATCAATCCATCAGTAGGGTGAAGCGTGCATGCCTTGCCTATTTAAACAGACAATGAAATGTATTGTTCTGTCAAAAAAGGCCACAGGCATTATTCCAAGCACAAACTCAGTCTGGATTAAGTACCTACTTTGAGCAATTTAAATTCACACACTTACTGGAAAAACATAGCCTTTTTGAGAAGTGCTGTGTGTCATACTTGCATGTATGCATACTGAATTATTGGAAACCTGCAATGCACCTCTCCAACAGAAGGTTCAATTTTCTCTTGTCGCTGGGGAGTGAGTAACCGGCAGTGAATTCATTTTCTTGGCTTCATCTAGCTGTGTGCACAACTCTTGCAGAAGGAAAGGGACCTAATTCCCTACCACATAAATTTTAGATTGATTATGTAAACATGTTTTTATTTTTATCCTGCTGCGACACACAATTAAAGCACTCCATCTCTCTTCTTTGTCTCGAAAAAGTTGAAACTTAAAAGTGTGAGAACGCCTATAGAATGTGGAAGCTCAAGTAAAGCACACTTTGTATCAGAGGGTGTTTGGCTGCAACTAATTCTGTCACTTTGATTGTAGTGATAAAAAAATATATGGAGATAGAAAATGTTTCTTGAGCTTTTTGGGAGTTTAAATCAGATCAACATTTTTTGACATCTGACATCATGATATGAGGCTGTTGTATGACATTACAATGAATGCCTTTACCGCGCATGCCTTTCTCATGCATCCTTTGCCATGCAATGCCTAACCGCACATTGTCTTTACCACACAAGTCTTTACCACGCATGTCTTTACAACTTAATGGTAAGTATATATCAGATAAGTGAAACCCCAATTTCCACACATGTGTATGTGGATGTTCATATCTATGTATATTTTTATACATATACATTTATAGAAATATATATTCCCTTATCAACCCACGTGGAAATATTTTTATGGGCACTTTTCTGTAACAATCACAATTTATATTATCTGAAAATATCAGAGCCTAATTCCACGGATAGCTAGGCAATCCACGAACTTGAGGACATGGTTTCCTGTAATAATGAAAACAAAACGTTGATTTAACTTTCCCCAGCTCTTTAATTTTATTAACACGTTTTCAGTGTGATGTGTGTAGTGAAACACCGGTGGCATTATTGACCCCGCTTTTTCTGTGAATAGTTTGTTACTCCATGAAATTCATAAGTAAGTTTCCAGCGGTCTAAAGCAACCTGTGGCAAAACATAAAATCCGGATATTAGTATTCTGCAAAAAGGGTTTGCTTTTCAACTAAATAACATAACAGTGCATGGAAGCACGGATTTCACTTATAATTTATCTGGATATGAAGGCACTTATGTAATGAGCCTTCTAATGAAGCTGGAAATAATGGAGGCAGGAGAAATGCGACTTTTCATAAAGCAAAATTGATGATCTAGATTCTGAACACTGCTATTGAGATGAGAGGCGAAGCTCCAGTGCAGCAAAGTTAAACACCGAGTTATGCATTGAGCTGTGAAATAATTTCTCTTCGAAATTCTTACAATTTAAAAAATCAAATAATTTTGGGACTGTAGTCAGTTATAAATCCCCAAATTTGTGTGTATCGCGGAAGTGCTTGTCATATAAAGTTTTGCTTGAGAGTATGCCTTGACCTCTAAATGTAGGCAGTCTTCACAAACTGGTCCCAAATATTGGGTGGTGATGCTGGATCCCATATTACAGATACCAGCCCCATCAACAGCTGGGAATTAGGAGTTGTCTCCCTATAAATCCATAACATGCAGAACTCTGTATGACTGGGCCGATTTCTGCATGGTTTTTTTTCTCCCAAAATCCGAGCCATTCCCCATCCTCGTAGTCAGTGGCCCCATGTTCACCTGCTTTTAGCAGGTGGATGTGTGGAAAAAATTACCACACACTTGTAATCCCCGGATCAGTCGAAAACAGGAGTTTTTGTCTACAACGGAAATTCTATCTGAATCATCATGAGGGCCTTAGCCTTCCTTTGATTCTGCTCTGACCTCTCTGGCTTACACAGGCCACCTGGGATGTGACTGGGGCTATGTGGTCATGAAAGGTGCACGCCCAGAGGTTCAATCAAGCAAAGATGTATTGTGTAAAAAAACAATTATGTAATTCAGGAATGGGAAAACAGGAAACCCTCGGAATATTCGCTCCAATTACATTCAGCCCTCGTGTGTATTATTTATAAGATGTACAGATGGTGCCTGTAAATGTGTGCATGGAGGAGCTATGAATCACCCATAAGGTGCATGTGAGATGCTCTGGCGTGTTTATGGAAGGCACATATGGGGCCTGATTCACAGAACTAACTTACGTCAAAAAACGTAAAGTTAGTACTTTTTGGTATTCACAGAATACACTTACTCATTTTGGTATTCACAGAATGAACTTACTCATTTCGGTATTCACAGAAGTTAGTAGTCCTAACTTTAGGACTCCTAAATGCCTTCTGTGAATACCGAAAGTCTTAAAGTTAGGATTTTTCTCAGTTTAGGAGTAGTAAAGTTAGGATAACTTTACTACCCCTAAACTGAGAAAAATCCTAACTTTAAGACTTTCGGTATTCACAGAAGGCATTTAGGAGTCCTAAAGTTAGGAGTCCTAACTTTACTACTCCTAAACTGAGAAAAATCCTAACTTTAAGACTTTCGGTATTCACAGAAGGCATTTAGGAGTCCTAAAGTTAGGAGTCCTAACTTTACTACTCCTAAACTGAGAAAAATCCTAACTTTAAGACTTTCGGTATTCACAGAAGGCATTTAGGAGTCCTAAAGTTAGGACTACTAACTTCTGTGAATACCGAAATGAGTAAGTTCATTCTGTGAATACCAAAAAGTACTAACTTTACGTTTTTGACGTAAGTTAGTTCTGTGAATCAGGCCCATGGTGCCTAGAGGGTGCAGGTCACGTATTTATCCACCCTATAGCAGCGCCTATTAAATGTATACAAAGTAGGGGAACTGTGGCCCTGAGCCCACGGCCGGGGTCTTCGAGTGTAGGAAAGGGTCAAACACGTGGCTACAAAAATAATATACTGCAACTATTGTTTGCCTTTCAGGTGAATGTCTAGAACAGATAAACGCACCTTAAAAGAAACGGAAAAGTAAACGCGTTAAACCAGTCAAAGGGCAATGCACTGCTTTATGATCTGAACCTTCAGTGGGTGAATGCGACCCCTGCGGATATCTGTGTGCGACCAGAGTCACAGCAGTGAATACTGCCCTGCACCGGGGAAGAGTGACGTGAACTTATAATGCTACCAGTCGTACCCTGGGAGGAGTGCGACCCCTGCGGATGTTTGTGTGCGACCAGAGTCACAGCAGTGAATCCTTCCCTGCACCGGGGAAGAGTGACCTGTGTACTTATAGTGCTACGAGGTCACACCCTGGGAGGAGTGCGACCCCTGCGGATGTCTGTGTGCGACCAGAGTCACAGCAGTGAATCCTTCCCTAGACTGGGGAAGAGTGACTTGTGTACTAATAGTGCTACGAGGTCTCACCCTGGGAGCAATGCGACCCCTGCAGATGTCTGTGTGCGACGAGAGTCACAGCAGTGAATACTTCCCTGCACCGGGGAAGAGTGGCCTGTGTACTTATAGTGCTAGGAGGCCGGACCCATGACAGAACGCACTCTGTAAACATAAAATAGTTTTAAACGCAACATTAGGCTGTGCAAAATCTGTCAAAACATTTCATGTTTGAGACCACAGAAGTAGTTTCAAATATATATTTTATTAATACGCAATCAGACTGTACCTGGTGCAAACATTTGTGTCCCTTAAAAGCACGCACCCCAGAGCTCCCTGTTAACAGCTTTGGGTTCTTCTAAAAATGACACATTTTAGGCGCCAAGACGCCTCAAGCAGTGCTTTAAATGGGAAAAAAAAAGTGCAGGTACTCATCAAATTGAGCTGTGACCTGGGGGCGTGACAAGAAGGCGGGGCTAGGAGGCGGGACAATGGGCGGGGCTAATGACACTTTAAAGGGCGCAAGAATTTTTTGAGGTGCGAATAATGACAAATGGATGTTGCATGAAACAAAATTTATCGGCAAAATGTCTGTATTAAACTCACATCACCCACATTAAAAATAAATTAAATTAAAATGCTATTTCAAATGATCTGATTAAACAATTATTCAAGGTCAGCAGGGCGAAGCTGTCTGCAGAACAGAGCAATCTTTAGGTGTTTAATCAGTGTGATATTGCTGTAATGATGAAATTACACATTCGACTGCCCTGAGTTTACATAATTTAGTAAACGCTGTTCCTGTCCTCATCTGTCCATCTCTCTCTCTCCAAGTCTCTCCATCTGGTGTAGATTACCGCAGCTCCCTCCCAGAGCAGTCTAACCTGCTCAGTCAACTGAATCCCCCTGCAGACAGCTGTCTTGCTGCCCTCCTCTGCTGGATGGATGGGGAGAGGCAGGGGCCTAGCCTAGTGAATAATATTAGGGGGGTGTGAGCCTGAGATTTCCCAACAACACACACATGGAGAAAATGTTGGATGAGAACTAATTAGTAAAGTGTACATTTATCCCTTGAGGTATTTTGGTGCTTTCTGAAAGATGTATATTACCCAAGTCAATGTTACTCATTTTATCGACCTCGGAAGGATGAAAGGCTGAGAACCTCCTAGGATTTAAAGCGGAGACCAAGAGATCAAACACACATTTTTTAAGTGGATGCATTAGGCCACTGAGTAACCACAACACTAACCTCCACCCTACTTCTTGAACATCTAGCAAGTACCAGCTAAACCTGGGGCAGGCCTGCTTTCATTGCTCTGCCTTGCTTCTAACAGTGCTGCTCTAATAGCCACAGTTGCCCATTCGGGTGGTGGGGGCGGGTAGAGGAGAATCAGTGTAGCTACGAAGCACAACTAACCTAACTGGTTTGACCCGGACTATCTCTGCCTGCATCAGTGTCTTTCCTGAGTTCTGACACGAGAAGCACCACTGTGAAAAGAGTCTGCTGCCTGCACAGCTCTAACAGTTTGAGGGAGAGGCAAGGGCCTACGGCACATGACTGACCCACAAAAGAGTTTGCTGTAGGCTAAACATTCCATGTTTAGGGCCACCAGTATCACCGTCTTTAGTATGCTTTATCTTTCTGGTTATGGACTAACAGAATGCTATACAGCACTGACCTTGACGTGCGGCCCCTGATCAACAGCAGCACTAGGCTGCAGCCTACTCGACTAAGAACGGACATCAAAAAGATGTTAAATAAACATACAAGCATTTATTTAAAGGTTAAGTGACATTAAAGAAAGAAAGTAACTAGGGTGTCCTGCACCTCTTAACTTTACCAACACTCATTTTTAAACACATCTTGCAGCAAGAATGTAAACAATATATAAAGTCTCTTCCCAATTAAAAAAGTGTTATTTTATTAACATGCAGAACCGCGTATCCTTATTACATCAGATTATACCAGTGCGTTGATAAGCATTTTTTCGTTTAAAGTGATAGTTTTCAAACGTGAATTTAAAAACATGAATTCTTCCCTCCACCCTGAAAACAATGCCAATATTGAACTTATGTCATCCTCTTGACAGCCTGGGTTCCTATTATACATGATCACTATAATCTATCAATCAAACACAGGAGAGGATTTTGTAAAGCGCATATCCTGAAGTAATAGTGAGAGGTTGTCCTATATGTGATAATGAAATAAAAGGAGGGAAAGTATAAACAATTGCGTAGGATCACACAATTTGGTAAAGTGGGGAAGCCAGGATTATTCCCAGATTTCTGGTCAACTGCACAATGTGAAACCAGAAAACCTGGGATTAATCCTGGCTTCCCCACTTTACCAAATTGTGTGATCTTAGGCAAACAAAAATGTTAGTGAGAACCCATGATATTCACTTATCCACTTGTTAGGTACAAATCTAAACCCCACTTCTGGTGTAAATTGGAGAGTTGTATAAAGGACAATAACCATAAAAACGGCAAAATACTGAAGACCAAAACAGTGAATAGCACTCCAGGGGCCATCAAAAAGTAAAATTCCACGTCTGTGATTTTTTTAAAGGCCTGCTAGCCCAGATACCAGTCGCTGCTGCCCAAACATTTTAATTGTACCAACTTCTGGCCTGAATAAACGCCATGAAACCGGACCAAATACAAAGTATAATTTGGGTTGGGGGGGGGTCACCCTATACAAACCTCCCTGAAGATCCGCCCTTGGAGAGAGGAGCCGGGCCAGCAGCGAGGACCGGAGCGAAACACAGCAGCAGAGGCAGAAACAGCAGGAAAGGAATTTATTGGATTCCTTTCGTTTTATTCCTGCCTCTGCTGGAGCGCAGGATTGATGAGACCCTTGGAGAGATGTAATGCAGGGCACCGGGGTGAAGTGCAGCAGCCGCCCCTGCATTACACAAGCACACTAATTTGCTTCAGGAACGGTAGTCTGAAACAAATTAGTGTGCTTGTGTAATGCAGGGGCGGCTGCTGCACTTCACCCCGGCGCCCTGCATTACATCTCTCCAAGGGGCCCATCCAATCCTGCGTTCCAGCAGAGGCAGGAACAATACAAAAGGCGTGCAGGGTACTAACCTATGTACCGGAGGAGTTGATGAAGAGGGTTCCTCGCTGGGTCTGACTGGCGATGGCAAATTCCTTCACGAATGCTCTTCTTCTGTGATGGAAAGTGGTGATCCTGTGGCTCTGCTTTCCGTCCTGCGCTGGGAAATCAAAACGGGAAAACCAGTCTAAACTGCCCCTTTTAAAGGGCTTCTGATCCTTCGCGCCGTACAACTACCTGGCGGGTGACATCAGACGTTGCTTGGCTGTGCCATGTCACTACCGGTGTGATACCGGTGTGAAATGGCCATCATGTGAGCATGTGTCACAGTGTAAAAATGTGACGCATGCTCACTAGACCTGAAACGCCGACCTGCTTACATGAGTACCGGTACTCTCCTTAGAAAGGAAAAAGTGCCAGTACTCTTGGAGGGAAAAAAAAGAAGTGCCGGTACTCAGTACCGGTGAGTACCGGCCCATTTAAAGCACTGGCCTCAAGTGACTCCTTCAATCACAGCCTGAACCGGCCCTGAAGCAGCCTTTGCATTTGCTGACTAACCTATTCCTTAAAAATACATTTCTCGCCGGCACTCTGGTGAGCAGGGTGCGTTCTGATTAGCCCTCTGTACCACCCTTGGCTTCACAGTATAGGAGACCCCCTTACTTTCAGTAGAGCTTTTAACAAACAAATATGGGAACTCGCTTGTAAATTTAAAAACAAGAAAGTGAATGTCGCTTCCTATAAATGCAGCCCACTTCAACTAGTGTCTTTAATATTGATAATCACCTAATTTATATAGCGCTTTATACCATGCAGTTTAGTTTCTAATTACATTTTTCCATTACCAAATGTGATGGGAGTCAATGTACCGACCTTGGAAGGCTGAGTGTGACTGTAAGAATTCGAAGAAATGACCTTAGGATTTTGTCTTAAGTTTGTCTTAAGTTTGTCTTAAGTCTGTCTTAAGTCTGTCTTAAGTCTGTCTTAAGTCAAACTTAAGACAAAATCCTAACTTTACTACTACTAAATGCCTTCTGTGAATACCAAAAGTAGTAAGTTTAGGATTTTGTCTCAGATTAGTTCTGTGAATCGGGCCCTCTGTGAATAGCGCTTCATGCCACGCTTCTGCTGTTTCTAAGCGCTGTTAATACCTTAGGGCCCGATTCACAGAACTAACTTAAGACAAAATCCTAACTTTACTACTACTAAATGCCTTCTGTGAATACCAAAAGTAGTAAGTTTAGGATTTTGTCTCAGATTAGTTCTGTGAATCGGGCCCAGAGTCACTGGAATTATGTGGCAGGGGAGCGCCATATTATGTGGCAAGAAAAGGCAATTTATGCGAAATAACGAGGCACTTTTATGCTTGATTAGTTTGTACGTTTAATGCATGGTAATATTGTCCTGGCAAATATTTCACCTTTTTAGCACCACTTTAGCAACCAAATCAGAAATGAGCAACTGAAAGATGCCATTTAACCTTTGTGAAAAGTCTTCCACTGCGAGCGAACTGTCGCACCTTTTTGTACCGTTTGAACCGTTGCAGCTAGAAGCATTTATTTTTGTCAAAATCTACAGATTATAAAGCAGATGATGAATTATGTGGCAAAGGTAGCAAACCCATAATTACACTGAAAAAAGGCGCAGTGGCAGAGTCGCATAACTCCAGTACCACCCAGCTATATATTGTTTTTGTGTTGTGTCACCCCACCCCCGACGGACCACACAGTCCTAGGACTGGACCTCTCTCTCCCCCTCCACTCCCCCCCGCCATGGTATGCCCCCACACACACACACCTAAAGTGGAACCCCATCACTCTCTGAGTCACACAGGAGTTTCAGGAAGTTTGGAAAGGTTTCCCAGACTCTGGGAGGAGAGATGAGAGACTCGAGTCTGGGAGGGGTTAGTCTCGGTGTCCAGAGCCCCCCTCTGCTCGGGTGCCACCCCAGATGTGCAGCCCCCCCAGCTCCTGGCCCCCCAGCGCGGTGTCAGTACTCTGTGCACAGACAGCCTGCTCCCTGCCTGGCCCCCCAGTGCCCCTCCCTCCTGCAGCTCCTGCCTGGCACAGCGCCCCCTGTTCTGCCCCCTGCCCTGCCTGGCTCCTGCCTCTGCATGCCAGCCCCGCCTGGTTGCCCCCTCTGCCCCCTGCCATCTCTGCCTACTTCCTTGTCCCCAGTACCTTCCCCTGTACCCGGATCCCCTGAAGGCTGAAGCCTGGGCCCGTGACTGTGCAGTGCGGAGAGATGGCTGAACAGCGCCACCCGGCGGCTTCGGTGAGCACCGGCAGGGCCAGACACGGGGACATGTGGCGAGACTGGCCCTGCCGGTGTCAGCAGGGGGGAACCGGACACACGAGGGGCCCCAAAACCTGCTGTGCCTGCAGGAACCCCAAACAGGAACATTAAGACCGGCTGCAACTGCAGGAACCCCAAGACCACAGCAGCCACAGCCCCCATGTACACGTCAAGGGAACATCTGGTAAATCCGATCCTGTCTGTGTCAGCAGGAGTGAGCAGGACACACGAGGGACCACAAGACCTGCTGTGCCTGCAGAAACCCCAAACAGGAACCCCAAGACCGGCTGCACCTGCAGGAACCCCAAACAGGAACCCCAAGACCGGCTGCAACTGCAGGAACTCCAACAGGAACCGTAAGACCCCCTGCACCTGCAGGAACCCCAAACAGGAACCCAAGACCCACTGCACCTGCAGGAACCCCCAGACCATCTGCACCTGCAGGAACCCCAAGACTACAGCAGCACCTGCAGGAACCCCAACGGAAACCCCAAGACCGGCTGCACAAGTGTACCTGCAGGAACCCCAAACCAGAACTCTAAGACCCGCTGCACCTGCAGGAGGAACTCCAAACAGGAACCCCAAGACCAGCTGCACCTGGAGGAACCCCAAACAGGAACCCCAAGACCGGCTGCACCTGCAGAAACCCCAAGACTATAGCAGCCACAGCCCCCCTGGTACCAGCCAGGGGGACATGTGGCGAGTCTGACCCTGTCCGTGTCAGCAGGAGGGAACGGGACACACGAGGGGCCTCAGAGCCCTACTGTGCCTGCAGGAACCCCAAGACCGGCTGCACCTGCAGGAACCCCAAGACTGCTGGAGGTACTCCTCCCTATATACCAGCAGCCGCAGGTTGCAGGAGGTAGAGACCTCAAAGTCTCCCTCAAGGATGACAGGAATCTGTCCCACCCACAGGAACCCCGGCCCGGCAAGCAAAGACTCGGAACCCCCAAATCAGCAGGAGCCAGAGACCACCAAGAACCCCCACAGCAGGAGGTAGAGACCCGAAGGGACCTCAAGAAGAGGAGGTACACGTCTGCCCCGCACGAACCCCGAAGAGCAGGAAGCAGAGACAAGGAGGTACACATCTGCCCCACAACTGCAGGAACCCCCAGAGCAGGGAGGTAGTCACCAGGAGGTACACGTCTGCCTCATATCCACAGGAACCCCGCAGAGCAGGAGGTACACGTCTGTACCATACCCGCAGGAACCCTTCAGAGCAGGAGGTACACGTCTGCCTCACACACACAGGAACCCAGCAGAGCAGGAGGTACACATCTGCCTCACACCCACTGGATCCCCGCAGAGCAGGAGGTACACATCTACCTCACTCCCACAGGAACCCCGCGGAACAGGAGGTACACGTCTGCCTCACACCCACAGGAACCCCACAGAGCAGGAGGTAAATGTCTGCCTCACACCCTCAGGAACACCGCAGAACAGGAGGTACACATTTGCCCCACACCCTCAGTAACCCCTCACAGCAGGAGGTACATGTCTGCCCCACACCCTCAGGAACCCCGCAGAGCAGGAGGTACACATCTGCCTCACACCCTCAGGAACCACGCAGAACAGAAGGTACACGTGTGCCCCACACCTGCAGGAACCATGTAGAGCAGGAGGTAAACATCTGACCCACACCCACAGGAACCCCGTAGAGCAGGAGTTACACGTCTGCCCAACACCCGCAGGAACGCCTCACATCAGGAGGTACACATCTGCCCTGTTTTTGTGCTGCGTGGCCCCCCTCCAGAGGCCAATTATGGCCCTGGGGACCCCATCCCCCGGGGCTTTGCCTCGATCTTTTTTTTAAAATTATTATTATTTTTCTTTTTAATTAGGAAGGGGGGCTGCATGGCCCCCTTCCCTTGGCCACTTCTGGCCCTGGGGACCCCATCCCCTGGGGCCTGGCCTCATGTTAGGGACCGTGGGGGGAGCCCCAATGCCCCATGCAGCTCCCCTTGCCCAAAAGCAATTCTGCTTTGCTTTTTGGAAGCGAGAGCAGGTTTCCTGCTCTCGCTTCCAAAAAGCATAACAGAGTTTGCTATGGCAGGGCGGGAGCCGTGCTCCTGCCCTGCCATAGCAAACGGCAATGTCCCGGGGGTGGGCACCCCGGGACATTGCAGGAGCCGGCCCTGGGGGGTGGTGGTCCCCAGGGCCATCAAGGGCTCCTGGAGGGGGGCCGCACAGCCCCCTCCCAACATTTAACATAGCCCCGGGGAGGTGGTCGTCCCCAGGGCCGGGGGTCCATAACGGACCCCCATATTAACATAATTTGTGCCCCGGGGAGGTGGTGGTCCCTGGGGTAGTGTGGGGAGGGGCAGAAGCCCCTTACCACACTTCTCTAATTTAATTGGAGCCCCAGAGATGTGGTGATCCCAGGGGCTTGGGGGGGTCTGTGAGGCCCCCCACCCATATTAAAACAAAGCCCCGGGGAGGATGTGGTCCCTGGGGCAGCATGGGGGGGCAGGAGCCCCCCCACGCATTGTTTTGAAAAAAGCCCAGGGGAGGTGGCAGTCCCCGGGGCTGTGGGGGGGCCGCGGGTCCCCCGCACATTCTGAGGAAAGCCCCGGGGAAGTGGCAGTCCCTGGGGCTGTGGGGGCCCCATGGGCCCCCACACCATATTTTTAAATTGCCCATGGGGCCTGGCCCACCCGGGGGCTTAAAACAAATGAAGCGCGGGAGCCCGCGCTTCGTTTTCTTTATTTGTTCGTCCGGTTTCGCGAACCCAGAGCAAATTCGGCCGATTCTTTTTCTTTTAAATGCTTATTTTGGCCCTAGGGGTCCTTGTGGGACCCCCTGAGCCTAGGGGATCAGGGGGTTTCTACCCTGCCCCCTTTTCTTCATTTTTCACTTTTTTATTTCCCTTTTTCTTGTGACTCGGTTACCGAATCACAAGATGGCTGCCAACACATTCTGCTTTGGAGTGTTGGCAGCCAATCAGAAGTCAGCTCATGCTCGGGAGGAGTCGCGACTCCCCCTCGGTGCTCAGATATATACATTTTTTGTTGTTGAAACCACTGAACGGATTTACACCATTTAAAAAAAGGGCGCTTTCTGAAGCAAGAGCTACCTTTTTGCGAAATTTGGTGTAATTCCGTTCAGAAGTTCAGGCTGTAGCCTGTCCCAAAATATCCTATGGAAATTAACATGGGGAAAATGCGTTTTGGGACCCCCCCATTTTTCTTGGCCCCCACTTGACGAATCACCCCGAAATGTTCAAGACAGGAGCTGACCTGAGTGAACCATTAGTTTTATAAATTACGTGAAGATTCGTTAAACGGCGCCAAAGATATTGGCAAAAGAAAAAACGCTTTTTGAATAGAAACAAGGTCCTAACTATAACTACCTACTGGCGACCGCCAGTAGGTAATATATATATTACCTACTGGCGGGTCACCAGTAGGTAGTTATAGTTAGAATGTATTTTTCATAGGAAAAGCGTTTTTGATTTGCCAATATCTTTGGCGCCGTTTGACGAATCTTCGCAAAATTATCAAAAGTAATGGGGCGCTCCGGTCAGCTCCTGTCTTGAAAGTTTCGGTGTGATTCGTCAAGCGGAGGCCGAGAAAAAAGGGGGTCCCAAAACGCGTTTTCTCCATGATAATTTCCTTAGTAATTTTGAAACAGGTTACAGCCTGAACTGCTGAACGGAATTACACCAAATTTGGCAAAAAGGTAGCCCTTGGTTCAGAAAGCAACCTTTTTTTTAAATGGTGTAAATCCATTCAGTAGTTCCTGAGAAATTGAAAAAGAAAACTTTCGATATCTGAGCACCGAGGAGGAGTCGCGACTCCTCCTGGGCACGAGCTTCTCTCTGATTGGCTGCCAACACTCCAAACCAGGAAGTGTTGACAGCCATCTTGTGACTCCGTAAAACCGAGTCACAAGAAAAAAGGTGAAAAAAGGATAAAAAAACAAGAAAAGGAGGAACGGTAGAAACACCCTGACCCCCTAGGCCTGTGGGACCCCCAGGCCTAAAAAAAGCATTTAAAAAAAAAAAAAGAGCAGAATTCGCTCTGTGTGCGCGAATCCTGCCGAGAAAAAAAAACGAAGCGCGGGCTACCGTGCTTCGTTATCCTTAACCCCCCAGGTGGGCTAGGACCGAGGGGCAATATTTATAATGTATAAGGGGGCCCGCGGGGACCCCCACAGCCCCGGGGTTCACCACTTCCCCAGAGCTTTCTTTAATTATATGCGGGGGCCGCCACCTCCCTGGGGCTTTGTTTAATAAATGTGTGGGGGGGCTCCTGTCCCCCCCACACTGCCCCAGGGACCACCACCTCCCCGGGGCACTGTATAATTATAAGCGGGGGGCCCCACGTGCCCCCCTAGCCCCAGGGACCGCCACCTCCCCGGGGCTTAATTAAAAAAATTAAAGTGTGGGGGCGCTCCTGCCCCCCTACACTGCCCCGGGGACCACCACCTCCCCGGGGGTGCTTAAAATTCAAATATGGGGGTCTGTTGCGGACCCCCGGGACCCGGGGACCACCACCTCCCCGGGGCTTTAAACACTTGGGAGGGGGGCCGCGCGGCCCCCCTCCAGGAGCCCTTGATGGCCCTGGGGACCGCCACCCCCCAGGGCCAGCTCCTGCAATGTCCCGGGGTGCCCAACCCCGGGACAGTGCTGTTTTCTATGGCAGGGCGGGAGCACGGCTCCCGCACTGTCATAGCAAACTCTGCTTTGGTTTTGGAGCGAGAGCAGAAACCTGCTCTCGCTTCCAAAACCAAGCAGACTGCTTTGCACAAGGGGAGCTGCATGTCAGCAGCTCCCCTTGTGCAAAAGCAATGCTGGCTCCCGCAGGATGCGGGCAGCCGGCGGGACTGTGGGGGCATTTGGGCTCCCCCCAAGGTCCCCAACGGTGAGGCCAGGCCCTGGGGGATGTGGTCCCCGGGGCCAAAAGTGGCCTAGGGAAGGGGGGCCACATGGCCCCCCTTCCCAATAAAGAAATTTAAAAAAGGAGGCCATGCCCCGGGGGATGGGGTCCCTGGGGCCGAAATTGGCCTCGGGAGGTGGGTCGCACACCATTTTTTTAAAAAAAGGGGCCAGACCCTGGGGCATGGGGTCCCCAGGGTCACAAAAATATTAAAAGAAGGGGGACCACACAGCCCCCTTCTAAAAAAAAAAAAAAAGCTGGCATCTCGCCGGAGGCCCCGCCCCCTCCCTGCACCACTCTGCAAACATGCCCCCTGGCGCGTTATAAGTTGGGGAATTAAGTCCCCTTGATTACTGAGGGTCCCTGGGGGCCAACTAGCCCACCAGGTACTTCCAGTAAGCACCACACAGTAAGCGTTTGCAGAGTGGTGTAAAAAGGAGCATGGCCTCGGACCACCTCTCTGCAATGCAGCTCTGTGGCGCTTACTGCAGGTAACCCTGCAGGTAACCCACGCCCCCAGAGACCCTCACGATTCAAGGGGACTTAATCCCCCAACTTAGAATGTGCCAGGGGGTGCGTTTGCACACTTGTTCTGTCAGGCCCAGCCCCCTCCCTGCACCACTGTGCAAACACTCCCCCTGGCGCATTGTAAGTTGAGGGATTAAGTCCCCTTGAATTTTGAGGGTCCCTGGGGGCCATCTAGCCCACCAGGCACCTCCAGTAAGCGCCACAGAGCTGCGTTGCAGAGAGGTGTAAAAAGGGGCATGGCCACAAACCACCTCTCTGCAACGCAGCTCTGTGGCGCTTATTGACGGTACCTGGTGGGCTAGTTGGCCCCCAAGGACCCTCAGTATTGAAGGGGACTTAATCCCCCAACTTAGAACGTGCCAGGGGGCGCGTTTGCAGAGTGGTGCAAGGAGGGGGCGGGGCCTCAGGCGAGATGCCGGCTTTTTTTTTTATATGTATTTTTTAAGAAGGGGGCTGTGTGACCCCCCTTCTTTTACATATTTGGGGCCCTGGGAACCCCATCCCCCAGGGCCTGACCCCTGTTTCTATTTTTTTTTTTTATCGGGAAGGGGGCTGCGTGGCCCCCCTCCCGAGGCCAATTTCCAAAATCCAAACCAGAGTTTGCTATGGCAGGTCGGGAGCAGCAAGGCTCCCGCCCTGCCATAGCAAACAGCAGTGTCCTGGGGGTGGGCACCCCGGGACACTGCAGGAGCCGGCCCTGGGGGGTGGCGGTCCCCAGGACCATCAAGGGATCCAGGAGGGGGGCCACGTGGCCCGCCTCCCATGTGTTTAAAGCCCCGGGGAGGTGGTGGTCCCCGGGGCTTGGGGGTCCAGAACGAACCCCTGATTTTCAGTTTTTCATGCCCCGGGGAGGTGGTGGTCCCCGGGGCATGTGGGGGGGCTCAAGCCCCCCCACACATGTGTTTTTAAAAAAAAATAGAGAGCCCCGGGGAGGTGGCGGTCCCCGGGGCTGCGGGGGGGCCGCGTGCCCCCTGCGTTTAATGTTCAAAGCCCTGGGGAGGTGGTGGTCCCTGGGGCATGGGGGGGCTTGAGCCCCCCACACAGATTTAACATTTAATTTATTTTTCAAGCCCCGGGGAGGTGGCAGTCTCCAGGGCTGCGGGGGCCCCCGTGGGCCCCCGCAACATAATTACTCATGCCCCTGGGACCTGGCCCACCCGGGGCTTAAATACAAAGAAGCGTGGGGGCCCGCACTTTTAAAAAAAATTATTTTATCGGCAGAATGCGGGCACCCAGCGCGAATTCTGAAGTTTTTTTTTTTTTTAAATGCTTTTTTTTGGCCCTGGGGGTCCCTGTGGGACCCCATGAGCAGGCCTAGGGGGTCAGGGTGTTTCTACCCTGCCCCCTTGTCTTCATTTTTCACTTTGTTTTACTGTTTTCTTGGGACTCGATTCTACCGAGTCACAAGATGGCTGCCAACACTTCCTGGATTGGAGTGTTGGCAGCCAATCAGAGTGCAGCTCGTGCCCGGGATGGTTCGCGAACTGTCCTCAGTGCTCAGGCATTTAAATGTTTTCTTTCTTTAATTTCTCAGCAACTACTGAACGGATTTACACCATTTAAAAAAAGGGCTCTTTCTGAACCAAGGGCTACCTTTTTGCCAAACTTGGTGTAATTCCGTTCAGCAGTTCGGGCTGTAGCCTGTTTCAAAATTTCCTATGGAAATTAACATGGGGAAAATGCGTTTTGGGACCCCCTTTTTTTCTCAGCCCCTGCTTGACGAATCACCCCGAAACTTTCAAGACAGGAGCTGACCGGAGCGCCTCCCTAGTTTTGAAAATTTCGCGAACATTCGTCAAACGGCGCCAAAGATATTGGCAAAAGAAAAAACGCTATTTGAATAGAAACGAGGTCCTAACTATAACTACCTACTGGTGAATGCCAGTAGGTAATATATATATATATATATATATATATATATCTCGTAGCGATTCCTGTCTGCCAAATGTCGACAGACCCAGTAGGCACTGACCTCAGCCACATTCAGAAAAAAAGGCTCGAATCAAAGTTGTTTGTGGAGTATGCAGAAAATTTATTGTAGAATACACCACAAAATTAACACAGGCATAATGCCTGCCATGACGCGTTTCACTCGTCAAAGCGAGCTTGATCACATGATGCGCCTCCAATTAGAAAACAACATATAACCCATTTGCGTGCACAACCGCCTGTGAAAACAACACCCATCGTTAATAAACATAGGAGGCAGACTGGAAAATAGTTTGAAGTCAAATAAAGAAAACAACAATTTAGATGCACACGTAAATAAGAATTTAAATACTATCAAGCCCAGTGTATAGCACAAATAACAGAATGTAAATATCATAAATATGACTAAATAATTAGATTCATCTATATATCACAGACAATGCTGAATTTGTTATAAATAGCTAATGATAAATACATAAAAGTCCAATAGCGATACTTGCTGCAGGGTATGAAACGAGTAAAATGTGAAATCACTTTAGATATTCTTTACGTCATATTTTGTGCAAATAAGCATGTCAATTTCATATTATATGTGCAAAATAAGCAACATTATAGACACACTAGATATATAATAATATATTAGGATTATATGCAGGAAACCAGTGTTTTATTATATATATCCAGGCTAATCCTACTACTAATTAGATGATGGATAAAAATATTTTTACACCAAAATTGGTCACAGTATCCTGCTGATAGTCTGAACCCAAATATCTATATAGATCGAACACAGTGCCTAATCCAGTCTAAAACCTCATCTAAAAATGCTAAAAATAGTAAAAAAATTGTGCAAAACAGAGCTGTGCAATGTACAATATCCATAGCAGCCTTAACCTAATCATTACTACTTAATGATTCTAAAGTGCAAGTGCCAACAATATTATGTAGTTACCAGAAAAACGTTATTAAAATCGAAATCCTATATTTAATAGACATATGGGGAGAGCTTGAAGAAACCAAATTAAACTAGAATAAAAAGTCTTATGAGACATGCCCAATCGTTGCAGTGCGGGGATATCACAGTTAGGGAAATATACAGAAGGATAAGTTGACTAAAAATCTGTAGATCTCTTAAAAATAGTGTCATAAGCCAATCTACAACAGAAGTATACATCAATCCATTAAAGAAAGTTATGTAAATCTTCACTCATGTTTAATCCATTAGGCATCCGGGTATCAAGAGCTAAAATAAATTGAGATTCACGTTGCCTAAGCAATTTCTCATGGTTCCCACCCCGTCCGGGTGTGGGAACAGCTCCCAGAACAGTGTATTCCAAATCTTTTAGTTTATTATTATGTACTAATTTGAAGTGTCTCGCAACCGGATAGTTACCATCAGAATTTACTATGGCACGTACATGCTGTAAGATACGTTTGTGTACAGGGAGTTTAGTACTCCCTATGTACTCCAAACCACAACTACATTTAAGTTTGTAAATAGCAAACTCTGTGCGACAATTCAAACTTTCCTTAATTTCAATTTCCTTCTCACTAAAAGCTGTCTTATAATGAGTTGCATTAGTGGCAAATGTACATGCCGGAAGGAATTACATTTATGAAAGCCCATTTTCTTAAGCCAAGTACCTCTGGGAACTACTTCCGGCATAGGTTTAACCAACGCATCCCTCATGGATGGCGCCCTTCTGTAAGTAATAGTAGGAAGAGATGGCAAAATAGGGCCCAATGTGATGTCAGTAAGAACTATGGGCCATTCAGCATATATTATCTTACGTAGTTTCTGTTCCTGTTGACTGAAGGTGGTGATCAATCGAATATTCAGCTTCTCTTTTTGTGGGGCAAGGTCTACAACACTACTGAGACTCTGTTTTGGAAGCAGAAGTGTATTTCTTGGTTGATTATTAGCTTTTGTCAATGCCTGAATCAGATGTGGCCTCTTATAGCCTCGATCTAAAAATCGACATACTGCTTCCTGCTGACAATCAGCAGAAACTGAGTCCAGACTACAGATACGGCGAATCCGTACAAATTCGCCATACGGTATGCTCCTAATTAGGTGGCGTGGGTGTGAGCTGCCAGCATGAAGTATAGAGTTTCCTGCCGTGGATTTACGATGTAGTTTAGTGTGTATTCTTTCTTCTTTTACATACACTAAAGCATCCAAAAACTCCACACTAATCCTGTCTATCGTTGCAGTGAACTTTAAATTAAGAATATTGGAATTAATGCTATCAACAAATTCCAATGCTGCATGCTCACTACCATTCCAGACTAAACACACATCATCAATGTAGCGCCAATAGTGTACAATTTGTTTGTGCCATTCTTTGTGAGTAGTCTTGAGGACACACTCCTCCCACCAGCCGACATGTAAACATGCGTAACTGGGGGAGAAGCATGCCCCCATAGCCACACCTCTCAACTGCTGATATATAGCCTGGTTAAAACCAAAAAAGTTATTGCACAAACATAACTCAATCATTTCTAAAAGCATATCATTGTAATCTTTCATATTAATGTCTCTATTTTCTAAAAAGTATTTCGTAGCTGTATATATATATATCAATGCCACAACGGTTCGCTTTTCCCGGATATTCAGGCGCTCAAAAGGTGCGTAACCTACGCGGTTGAACCAAACCGCAATTACTGTATTCAAAACCTCTATATAGAAGTAAAGGTCGCACTCCAGCAGCGTTCATCCAAAACGTAATTTATTCTTAAATCATTTTCTTCAGTGGTCAACACAGATCAACCAACGCGTTTCGGTATCTCCATATACCTTGATCACGGTTGGCGCCAAAGATATTGGCAAAAGAAAAACGCTATTTGAATAGAAATGAGGTCCTAACTATAACTACCTACTGGCGACCGTCAGTAGGTAATATATATATATATATATATATATATATATATATATATATATATATATATCGTGTTATGGTATGTAGATATCAATGTAGGACAACAATTTTGTGTCAATATTCTGACATAAAACAGTTGCATTGCTGCTGCGTCCATGTATTCAAAGATCAAAGATTTCACTGCTAGCCAAGTTTATGCTTTCAACTTCCAAACTGAAGCAAAGGAGGGACATGATTTAGACCAGATGTATTAGGCAACTTTGCAGTCGCAAATGCCACGATTTGCAAAACAGGAGCATTTGCAACTACAGAAAAGGTTTCTCTAATGTATCGTCAGTAAACTCCTCAAATGAAATTACCAATAGATAACGATTTATAATTTAAAAAGAGCATGTTATAGGTGTCTCTTTCAAATTGTGAACCATTATCCTATGTGTCAATGGTTTACATCCAGAATTCCAGTCGCAAACGTTTTAAAAGTTACCAACCCCCGAAACTGGGATGGTAACTCATTCACAAAATGAAAGTGGTCCCCTTTGCACTCTTTCCCCTTTTGAAATAATTCAGGGGCAGTAGGCAGTGATCTAGGGGACAACTGCCAACTGTCAAAGAAACTTTTCAAAGAGAAGACGGTGCAGGCCACAGTCCCTATGACGACCACTAATCAGAATGAGTCCCCTCTTTGCAACCTGCCTTAAGAATATTAATGAGATAAGTCATATTGCAACCCACTCTGGTTCAGAAATTTTGGACCTGACCTAGTGGAACATAGGAAAAATGCCACACTGGTTGCGAAATACTGGTTGCAAAATGCATTCAGGTGTTGTGTACAGTGTGTTGGTGCATCTGGCCCCTTGATGTCTATTAGTTACCGGAATCACTGCACTCTTCTGGATTATGGCTATTTTTCCCGCTGTCAGTGACTCTTCTTTAATTTTGTTCTGTGGAATAGGTATCTCCTTGGCCCAAGACCCGCAGGAACTGAGGGGCAAAATATAGCGAATGATGGTGGGTGCAGGCTGTGCCCCACACTTAGAGGCTTGAAAAAATTATAAAGAAAATATAGAAATAAAGTGACTAATAACCAGGGTCTAAGGGCACTTGGCCCAGAAGACAGGCAATAAAACAGGATGTCTTAAGGGTGGGTAATCATTTACCCGCCTACTAGAATAACTGTGATCTTTCTGACTCTAAAAAGCGGTCTTTGGCTGTGAGGTTTCACCTAAACCAAATCCTTGTTTTGGATGTTACCGGTTCAGTGACTGACTTGGCTATTAACACAGCTACAAATGATATACAGGTGGACATGACCAGGTATTATATTGTGGAAAAATGTGGAAATATGAAACTTGAGAGGTACTCTACTGTCCTGAGTACTTGTCAATAATGAATAATAGATTGATGTGTCTACTGATGAACTTAGTTCATGTGACTGTTAAAGTAATTTGTAGTTGATACTTTTGTGAACAAGGTTTTGTAACATTTGTTCTGAACAGGAAAGTTGATATGGTATTTGAACAATTATCATTTTAACCAACCCAGTTTTGGGTTACAAATGGATACAATGATCCAACCAAAAGCATTGAATAGTTCTGGTGGCGTCTTCCAACCAAATGTTCTCCAAGCTGCTCATAACCCTGAGTGGCAGATGGCGAACTTTTGCCACTCAGTAACCATGCATTGCAATTCCGCTGTCTAAAGCACCACCTTATATGCGGTGGCATAAGGCAAAGTGATTTCCCTCCCCTCTGAAGACTCTGTCCCTGATTCTACGATATCTCATGGATATTCATTGGACTTGGCTGAATTGGGCCCCCTGATGGGTTGACGGTCCTTGAAGGGTTGCTCCACATGGGGCCTGCTTTTCCCCCTGCTTCTAAGTGAAGGATCCTCTTGTGGTGGATAAAGGTCAATGAATGACTGCTGAGCAGTGACTGTTTACCTGCTGACACTCTGGCCTAAATACAGCCCGAGTAATGGGTGGTGAATGACCACCACCCAGCAGCTGGAATGTCAGTAGACAGCGAGTATTTTATACATAAGTGTAATTTGTGTTGAGTCACTCATGAGGAAAACTAAGCAAGTTTGTGCTTGGATACAAAATGCTTGCTAGCTACAGGTTTGACATGGATTCTGATAAAGGTGGTCGAGCCACTTAAAGCCCAAGCCAATCTCAAGCCAGGCTTGAGGAAAATACCTGTCTCTGACTCAGAGCGAGGTCCTCTTAGAACCTCGAACCTAAAACAAGCCAAGCTTACACAGCGATGCGACCTACTGGTTACCTGTATCATCAGAAACTGAGTATGAATCATGGTCGTGGCTCAGCTTCTTATGAATCGTGGCAAATCTTTCTGTGCTGAAAAAAAAACATATAGAGTGCTTCTGTTGAAAACTGGTCTTATGTCCTTGGACAAGGTTCATGCTGTGTAAAACTGCCCCAAATAAAATGTAGATTCTGCCAGTCCTCCAAGCTCTAATTCTATCCTCTTAGAATTAAAAATAAAGCATTAATCTCTAATGTCAGAAATAGATACCAATCTAGTGGCTGAATTGCACAGCATGAAACTGGAAAATCTGGGATCAATCCCAGCTTCCATGTTTTATCAAAGTAATCAATACGTTATTCATTGAGCATCCTTTTTGTTCATTATCACATATGAGAGCACCTTCAAATATCTAAGTTCAGTATGTACTGTACAAAAAACATGTGTGTTTGATTTAATAACCTATAAAGTTGCTCAATCTATAATAAAAATCAAGGCCATGTATACTGTACACAACAACTGTCTTTCCCTTAAGTTCACTGATAGTATATCATCATGGATGGGGCAGGAATGTTTCTCAGTTTATGTTTATAAACCCTCACTTAATAAATACATTCCAAATATTCTGATGAACTAAGGTAAAACACTTACGTGTGTTAAAGAAATACAATATTGAAGACACCCTATCACACTCAAACGTGATGCTTGCTGCATGATTTACATGTCAAATATGCTCAGGGCTCGGCTCGTGTAAGGACTGGAAGAGCCTGAGCCGACCCTCGGCTCAGTTGTGGCTCGGCTCTCCCCGTTAATTTGTTGGCTCTCCCACTTCATGATTCTGAGTCCTTGTGATAAAAAGCTAGGCAAGATGTGTGGATAATGCTCATGAGCAGCTGGCAGCAACTAAGGCTTGTGAGAGTAAACTATGTGGGTTGTAGAGACCAAAGATAAGGAACTCTGTGAGTCTGCACTCGAGTAATAAAAACAAAACATACCCCTAGTTAAAAAACGGAATTATCGAACGTCCTACTTAAAAATGTTCTACCTTTTCTGTCCCATCAGACCTTTCATGCAATTCCAGTTTTCTCTTTTCTTCTGTGTTATTTGCTTTTAACACTATATTACGTTTCAATCAATCAATCAGTGTTTTTGTAAAGCGCAGCTACTCACACGCAAGGGTCTCAAGGCACTGAGGAGGGGGAACCTTTTGCTCATTGATTCTTTGCGTGTTGACACCAACTATCCATGGGGCTTTTGGCTTGTGAATAAAAACCCCATATGTAGGCCAATGCTCGTCCGGGGAGGAGTGACATGCCTGTAGAGTGAACTGGTGGTGTGCTCCATGCAGGTAGCATGGAGGTTACAGTGCATGTGGCAAGCATCTCAGGCAGTGCTTCTGTCCGGTACAGAGTACTGGCACATTTTCATTTTGAGAGGGAGAGTACCGGCACTTCTCAAGAGAAATGCAATACTTTTAAGTGGAGAGTACCAGCACTTCTCAGAAACAAGCAGGTACTCTGGTACAGAGTACCTGCACTTCTATTTTTCCATTTCAAGCACTGATCTCAGGGCCTATTTTCTGACCCTCCCTCCCCCCATCAGTTTATGGTCCCCCCGCTCTCTGATTAACCCGTTCGATGCGTCGGACGGCCCCCGGCCGTCTGACGTCACGGTGGGCGTGTGCGGAGGACGGCCGGGGGCCGTCCGAGACACGCCCACTCATTATTTCACCCGCACCGCGGCAGAATTCGCACCGCGGTCAAGGTGTTAAGGAGAAGTCTAGGTTGCAGCAGCTTGCAGCTCAGAGCATCCACCTGGAAGTACTTCAGTACTTCCCAGCATGCATTTGATAGTGCACTACCAATCGAGCCACCCTGTCTTATTTCAGTAGCTTCCTTGTTTCTCCTGTACCCACTTCCACCACCAACCCCCTCCCCCTGTCCCCACTCCCCCACCACCCGCCGCTCTCTCTGTTTCATTTCCACTTTGTTCGTTGCCCCGGGTTTCTTCTTTGCATTTGAAGGAAATATGCAGAAATCTGATTCTACCAGTTATTTGTCCTGACAGAAGAGTAAACAATCCTACAAAACTGTCCATGCACAAATGTCCCATCACTCACAGGGTGTAATACCAAGACATGCAAGCAAGAGGCTGCAAGTAACAGCCTGCTGAGAATTCAGCATGTCTGCGCCTAGCACAGTAAACAGACTGGGGTCGTGTGTGCGGGCAGGGGTGAGGCAGAGGGGAAGGAAGTGCAGGGACGAGGCAGAGAGGGAGAAGAGGAGAAGAGGAAGGCAAGGAAGAGGATGGAAGAGACGGTGGCGGAGAAGAGGGAGAGGAGGGAAGAGGGACTGCGGGAGAATGGGAGAGAAGAGTAAGAGGAGAGGGAGAGGCAGAGGAGAAGAGGAATAGGAGCGAATATTCAGAGGAGAAGAAGAGGTTGATGACAAGAGGAAAATGGGATAAGGTGAAGAGGGAGAGAAGGGACGAGGCAGAGAAGAAGAGGAAGAGGAGGGAAGAGGGAGAAGAGGAAGAAGAGAAAAGATGAAGAGGGGATGAGGGAGGTGGGAGGAGACAGAGGAGAAGATTGAGAGGAAGGAAGAGGTGGTAGAGGGAGAGGAGGAGGAGAGAAGATGGACAGGAGGAGAGAAGGGAAGAGGATGAGGCGCAGAGAACTAGAGAAAAATGGGGTAACGGCGGAAGAGGGAGAGCAAGAGAAAAGTCAGAGGAAGGGGTGATGCAGTGGTGGGCAAGAAGCAGGGGATTGAAGAAGAGAGAGGAGGGCGTAGGGAGAGTGGGGAAGGACCAGGAATGGAAGAGTAAGAATATAAGAGGCAATGTGGATGCAGGAGGGGAGAGGCTGGAGGAGGAAAATGAGGGAAGAGGTGGGAAAGGAAAAGTAGAAGATGAAGGAAAAAAGAAGAGGGAGGGAAGGAAGGAAGGAAAGGAAAGAGGCAGAGGTGAAGTGGAAGAGGAGGGAAGAGGCAGAAGAGGGAGAAGATGGCAGAGGGACAGGAGGTTTAGAGGGTGAAAGTGGGAGAAAAGAGGAAGGGGCAAAGGCAGAGGGAGGAAAAGGCAGACACAAAAGGGGAAAGAGGAAAAGGCAAAATAGGGAAAGAAACAGAGGAGTGGGGCAAAACATGGGGAGAAGCAGAGGAGGAAAGAAGCAGATGAGGGGAGAAGCAGAGGTGGGAGGAGGAAAAAGAGGAAAGAGGTGCAGGTGAGGAGTGAAGTGGTAAAGGCTGGAAGAGACAGAGGAGGCGAAGAAGCAGAGAAAAATGAGGGGAAGATGCAGAGGGGAGAGACAGAGGTGGGGGTGGATATGAAGGGCAAAGAAGGAAAGGCATTGGAGGGTAGAGGCGAAGGAGGGAATACGTTGGTAGAGGCTGAGGAGGTTAGCGGCCTTGGAGGGGATAGGCGGAAGTGGGAAAGGAAGGGAAGAGGCAGAGGAGGGACCAGGCAGTAGTGTACCAGGCAGGAGTGTGAAGGATGGCGGAGGGAACAGTTACAGGGATGATGGCCCACGAAGTGCAAGATGCTGAAACAAAGCATGAAGAGGGGGGTGGGGCATGTGAAGAACATGCAGAGGGTGAAAAGAGAAAGATGCGGAGAAGAAAAAACGGTAAGCATCAAAAGGGGTGTGGGGATGGGAAGAGGTAGATGGAGGAGTGAAAGAGCAGGAAGAGAAAGAACACATCAACAAACCTTAGTGGTGGAAAGTGTGAGAAAGCTAGCTTTAAAGAGCCGTAGAGAAGAAATAATGCAGAGACAAGAACATGCAAAGATGGAGAATGGGTGAGTGAAGCAATACAGACAGAGAAGGAGAGCCAGAAAGAGGGGGGCGGAGGATGGGGTGGGGAAGTCCAATTCTGGTAGGGCGAGGTGAAGGAGAAAGAGTGGAAACAAGACAATTTGAGAGGAAAGAGAATGGAATGGGGAAGAGGGAACACGCAGGCATGGGGAGTTGAGCTGAAGAATGCTGACACATTGGGGTCAGCACATTTCAGTTTAAAGGGTAAAACCACAGTAAGGAGGCAGACATAAAAGAAGAATTGGGCTGTGGGGAAAGAGCAAGACTGAACTGCTGAGCTAATTTTGCCGTGGAAAATGGAGGGCGTGGGAGAGTTGGAGACTCTAGTCGTTTGGGATGGAAGGGGGAATATAAGATTAAGATGCAAACATATGCGGAGAGAGTTGAGGAGTGTAAGAAAAGACGAGGGGTGGAGGAGAAGAAGAGAAGCAAGTGAAAAGAAAGGAAGGAAGGGACCCAGATGAATTGAGAGAAAGAAAGGAGTGAATGGCAGGTCGAGCTCGGTCCTGGGAGGGCTGCGCCTGTTGCGTGAGTGTCTGTGCCATCCCTGCAAAAAAGAGGGTCTTAGCCACAGATTCCTGTCTGAGCCCCTCGGGCTTTCACTCCCCCTCGGGACAGAATAGCACAGCTGACTCCCAGCCAGTGCCGGGTGTTTGTAAACTCCCCCGGATTCCCAGTGACACAGCGAAGCATGCACGTAGTTTATTGTAAAAAAGACTTCTCCAAGAACTGTGCCTGTCTGAGGGATGGATGCCTTCAGTGGCCAAACATCAGAGGTGACGAGGGAGGCGGGGGCATCGAGGGCCCCTCTTTACCCCATCGCTCCCAGGAACTAAACCTCATCAAGTGAAAGTAATGGAAACTATTCATCAGCAGCCCCTCTGTTGCACAGCCAGGCGAACAGGAACAAACACGGCTTCTCTCTGCTTAAAATAGGATTATTAATCGGCTTCCCCCGGACGCAGGGGCTCGCGTCTGCATCAGGGCACACATGTGAGCAGGACCCTGCGTTCTATAGTTGTGCATTTCAGACAGACTGCAGATATTTAAATGAGGACTTCTGGTTTCTGCTGGTTAGCAGCACCGTATCGCCTCAGCCGAGGACCTCCAACTGAGAGAGAAGCAGCGCAAGTCAGGAGTGACATGGCCGGACCCGAGACTCGCCGATGCCCCGTGAAGATGCCCGCCCGCATCCCTAGCCTCCTCCTCTGCCTCCTGTCTGCCGTCATCTCCTCAGCCTCCCTTGCCATACCGCCCCAAGGTAAGGATGACGCTTCTTCAATATGCTGCGCATTGTTAGTCTCTGGAAGTTGTTGTACTCTGATTTAGGCATCAGGCGCACAGCTATGAAACTGACACTATATGTGATCCTGGGTAAATCGATGTCCCTTAATTTATGTAGAAGAATTTGTGTGATGTTTTACAAGTTTCCGTATTTCATTATATATATGATTGCCCCCGGGACCTGGCCCACCCGGGGGCTTTTTGAAAACGAAGGGCGGGAGCCCGCGCTTCGTTTTTTTTTTTATTTTCACGGCCAGATTTGCGCACCCGGCGCGAATTCTGCCGATTCATTTTTGGTTTTTTTTATTCTTTTTTTTGGGCGGGGACCCCCTGAGCAGGCCTGGGGGATCAGGGTGTTTTTACCCTGCCCCCTTTTCTTGTTTTTTTATCTTTCTTTTACCTTTTTGCTTCTCCCTCCTCCGAGGCACAATATGGCTGCCAAGACTTCCTGGTTTGAAGTGTGGGCAACCAATCAGAGGCAAGCTCGTGCTCGGGAGGTTAGGCTCCGCCCAGATATCAAAACATTTTATTTTTTGAATTTCTCAGGAACTACTGAACGGATTTACACCATTTAACAATAAAGACTCTTTCTGAACCAAGGGCTACCTTTTTGCCAAATTTGGTGTAATTCCGTTCAGCAGTTCGGGCTGTAGCTTTGTCTAAAGTTTCCTATGGAAAATAACATGGAGAAAATGCGTTTTGGGACCCCCTTTTTTCTCGGCCCCCGCTTGACAAATCACCCCGAAACTTTCAAGACAGGAGCTGACCTGAGTGAACCATTAGTTTCAAAAATTTCGGGAAGATTCGTCAAACGGCGCCAAAGTTATTGGGAAAACAAAAAACGCTTTTCCTATGGAAACTACGTTCTAACTATAACTACCTACTGGCGACCGCCAGTAGGTAATATATATATATATATATATATATATATATATATATATATATATATATTCACTGAAAAACCATAGGTTTCAGGCACGTTATAGTTAGAAATTAGCATTTAAAAAACCTTACAAATTCACTGAAAAAACCGTAGGTTTTAGGGACAGTTATAGTTAGTTGGACATTGCACTCATACAAAACAAGTGAAATTCCCCCGTTATAATTAGTTCAGCTAACTATAACTCGCGCCCCCGCAATGCACTGCTGATGACGTCACATATTACATCACTCATGACATGGTCAGTGACATCACTGATGACATCACTGATGACATCTCAAATGACATCACTGATGACATCATCCAGTGACTGTGTGTTTCTGTAAAGTTTAAATATTTTTAATATATATATAGGGAAAGGCGTATTGAAGAATGAGTGGGTGTATAAGTGTCTGTATGGATGATTTAGTAGGTGCGTGACTAACTCTATAAGTGAGTGATTAAACATACCTTACTGAATGCATGGGTTAGTGACTAAACTGGGTGAATGTCTGTATCCGTCTGTCTATTGCTGTGTAAGTGGCTGCATGGGTTTGTGAATAGCTACATGAGTGTCTATATGAGTTATTGATTGGTTGTCTGAGTATCTGTATGGGTGCCTGAGTGTTTGTGTGGGTGGGGTGTGTGCGACTCTGTGCATAGATGTGTGAGTGGGTGATTCACTGGGTGGATGGTTTCAAGAGTGCATCTGTGATAGACTGTATGGGTGGGTAAGTGTGTGTAAGAGTGTGTTAGTGAGTGAATGTATGTCCCAGTAAGTGAGCTGGTGTGTGTATAACTGTATAGGTGAGTAAATGGCAGTGTGTTTAATTATTTGCATGAGTGACTAGGTGTGTGAGTACCTCTATGGATGAGTGGCGGTGTTTGAGGGTCTATATAGGAGTATGAGTGCATATGATAGTCCTGTACTGAGTGACCGTAAGTATGAGTGACTGTACGGGTGAGTGAGTGGATGTGTGTGTAGACCTAAGAATCAGTGAGTGGGTATGTAGTTATTGGCGTTGGAGTGTCTATGGTTTTGCGAATGGCAGTCTGTAATTTAGAGTGAGTGTATCAAAGGTTATATTAGGGTGTGCGGAGGTGCATCAGATTATCACGTGGATGATGTCATCAGTGATGTCATGAGTGATGTCATTTGAGATGTCATCAGTGATGTCATCAGTGATGTCACTGACCATGTCATGAGTGATGTACTATGTGACGTCATCAGCAGTGCATTGCGGGGGCGCGAGTCATAGTTAGCTGAACAAACTATAACGGGGGAATTTCACGGGTTTTGTACGAGTGCAATGTCCAACTAACTATAACTGTCCCTAAAACCTATGGTTTTTCAGTAAATTTGCAAGGTTTTTAAATGCTAATTTCTAACTATAACGTGCCTCAAACCTATGGTTTTTTCAGTGAATTTCAAAGGTTTTTAAATGCTAATTCCTCACTATAACATGTCTGAAACCTATGGTTTTTTCAGTGAATTTCAAAGGTTTTTTAAATGCTAATTCCTCACTATAACATGTCTGAAACCTATGGTTTTTTTCAGTGAATTTCAAAGGTTTTGTAAATGTCCATTTTTAAATGTATTAATTGTTATATTTATTTTTTTAATACTGATTTACTACATTTTTTTAAACTATTTATTTTTACATATTTAATTTTTTAAATTACATTGTAATTACATTATACATTACATTACAAAATATACTTTCACTGAATGAATTACTTTAGTTTAAATACTTTGCAAATAGGCAATAGACTTTTAAGTACAGTAGTTACAGTTGTTGCAATCGGCAACACAATTTCAAACACAATGCAACATTGAGCTCAATGTGAATTTCAAGTTAAATGCAATTAGTTACTTTATGGATTACTTTTCTAACCACATGACTGGATCCTAGATTCAGTCCTGGGACATCTCCTGTAAACAGTTGAGTAAAAGCGTTTTGGTTACAGTAGTGATTTTTAAGGAATATTATTGTATTTTAAAAGTTGACAGAAACTTTTTCACATAGAATCACCAATGTTATCCTATGGGAGGACATTTACTTAGCAGGTAAGTAGTGTTATCGTTACTTTTTCTTACTCAGTGTTGGATCCTGGATCCAGCACTGGTGCATCTCCTGTAAACAGTTGAAAGAATGCGTTTAAGTCATACAGGCGATTTTTAAGGAATATTTGTAGTTTGTGAAAATCGACACTTTGAAACTTTTCTGCTGAAAACCAGACAATGGATTCCTATGGAAGGAAATATAAGTTACTGGTAAGTACGGTTAGAATTACTTTTCAGGGTGAGTGCTGGGCTAAAAGATGCAGCACTGGGTTCTCTCCTGATAACAGGTGAGTAAATAGGAATTCGTAGTTCGGCTGATTTTAGAGGAATATTATAAAGTTCCAAAACTCCACACTTAGAAGAATTTCCAAGTGAAACCAGTCAATGTTAGCCTATGGAAGGAAATTCAAGTTACTGGTAAGTATGGTTAGAATTACTTTTCAGGATCTGTACTGGGCTCAAAGATGCAGCACTGAGGTCTCTCCTGATAACAGGTGAGTAAATCAGAATTCATAGTTTTGATGATTTTAGAATCAATCATGTTTATTGCGTGGCAACAAAATAGCAAGTACACAGTTTGGCTGCCAATATTATACCGCAAGAACCAACAAGAGTGACACAGCGATTAGGTCTACACCCCTGAGGTCGACCTCGCGGCGAGTTCAGATTATAGTGAGGCAGTAAATAGCTAGTGAATGTACCACTTTTCAGAAAATGTTAACACAAATAAACAACCACCCCCCTCCCAACCCACCCTCCACCCTCACTCCGCATCAGTTCATATCTAACTAAGCCAGTGTAATCCTATTTCCAATCGATGATCCGTTATCTAGTAAGTCAGTTTGTGGATGTACCAGGTGGTTCTATGGGTATGAGACGCAGGATTTGTAGATATTTCGGACACGTTACTTCCCTCATATCTTTGGTTAGAGTCTGCAAGAAAGGGGCCCACAGTGTCGAAAACTCCTTGCCCTTCCCATCTAAGCTAAGTGATAAACGTTCCATTGCTAAGAGTTGCCAGAGGTTCTGGATCCAATCTCGTGAGTCAGGGATCGTCAGGGATCCCCAGCGCGCTAGAAGTACCTGCCGTGCTGCAAGCAAAGCCATGGCAATCTGCTTACCCTTCAGAGACTTCAATGGAAAGGACTTAGGATGGGGAAGGCCCAACAGCGTATGCTCGGGTGTTCGAGGTAGTGTAATCTGAAATGATGCATCCACATCGTCTAGGACCGCTGCCCAGTAACGTACCAGCTTTGGGCAGTGCCAGAGCAAGTGTACTAGTGTGCCAGTGAGACCACACCCCCGCCAGCAGAGGTCTGACTTGGATCTGTCCCAGCTCCTAATGCGCGCTGGTGTATAATACCAGTGAGTAACCACCTTGTATGCAGATTCTGCTCCCGCCATATTAGCGGCTGTGTGATGCGCTCTATAAAAATGTGTTCCCACTCTTTCTGTGTAAGGGGCCTCCCCAGCTCTGTTTCCCATCTGATTTGTGCTTTCGTGCGGTGTTTCTTGGATGGTATGGTGATCATGGCATAGAGTTCGGAGATGAGTTTGCGGTCATCCTTCTTGTACACCAGCCATTTTTCAAAAGATGTTAAGGGGCGAGACATGGGTGCAACGTTCTCCGCCCTCGTAACCCAGTGCACGATCTGTGAATAGTGGAAGGCATCTGACATTGGCAAGTCGTAATCCTCACGCAACTGTTGGAAGGGGATCAGGCCTTCTAGGTCAAATAGAAAGCCCACTCTTTTGCATCCCTTCTCCCTCCAGCGCTGAAAGACCGGGGACATGCATCCCGGCTGGAAGTCGGGGTTATCGACTATATGGGACATAGGGGAAGGGAAGGTGGTCCACCCTTTCGAGCCAGCCAACTGATCCCAGACCTTGAGCGTCGGGGAGGTAACCGGAGAGGAGTAGAGTCCCCAAGCTCTATGTCTGCGTGGGAGCCACAGTTCCCGCCATATATTCCGTCCGGCAACCGTTTGATCCATAAAATTCCAGTGTTTGCTGGATAGTGGCCTGTTCCATTCCATGATGTAACGAAGGCATGCTGCCTGATAGTAGGCGCTCACTATCGGGAAGCCAAGTCCTCCCTGGGCTCTCGAGGAGGCCATATGGGCAAATGCAAGACGCGGTTTCTTGTTATCCCATAAGAACTTATTCAGAAGTCTCTGTAACTTCTGCAACACCCCTGGGGGTGGGCTGAGCGGAAGCAGTTGAAAGAGATATAGGATGCGTGGCAACACCGTCATTTTCACTGCCGCGATCCTACCGTACCACGCCAGCTTGAGCCGCGACCAGACAGCCAGCGCCTTGGTTGTCTGCTCCAGTAGCAGCGCGTAATTAAGTGCAGCCATCTTAGCAATGGACGCGGTCAGTCGAATGCCCAAGTAGGTGATGTCCGTGGACACCCATTGGAATGCAAAGTCCTGCTGGAGATCATGCACCTCAGTCTCCGGAATAGAGATATTGAGGATTTGCGATTTGGTAAAGTTGACCTTAAACCCTGCAACCGCACCAAAAGTGGTAAGCTCCATAGTCAGGTACCGCAACGATGACTGGGCTTGTGTGAGGGAGAGGATGACATCGTCAGCATACATACTGATTTTATGTGTATCCACCCCGAATTTAAGGCCTATTATGTCAGGATTTGCGCGAATGTGTTGGGCAAAGGGCTCCATGTAGAGCGCAAATAAAAGCGGGGACAAGGGACAACCCTGCCGCGTGCCCCGGGCGATAGGGAAGGAGGTTGACCTGCAACCGTTGACCCGCACTGCAGCCGTGGGGGATGCATAGAGACAGCGGATCCAGCGAATAAAAGTGTCACCGAACCCAAATGCATGTAGCACCGCGAACAGGTACTCCCAATCCACGCGGTCAAAAGCCTTCTCCGCGTCTATCGAGAGTAGAAAGGCCTGGGTGCGCGATCGGTGTATAAAATCAATGAGGTGTAAAAGTCTCTTGGTATTATCCCCCCCTTGCCGCATCGGTATAAAGCCGGACTGGTCCGGGTCTATAATGTTGTCCATAAGGGGACTGAGGCGGGAGGCTAAAACACCCGCAAACAATTTCGCGTCAATATTAAGGAGCGAAATCGGGCGGTACGAGCCGCACTCCCCTGGGTCTTTCCCCGGTTTAGGGATGACGGTAATTACCGCCTCAGACATAGTAGGTGTCACCGCCCCTGAGTCCAGAAATGGGTTAAAAAGCCTTGTCAATAGGGGGGCCAGTTCCACGCAAAATGTCTTATAAAACAGGGCCGGGAAGCCATCCGGGCCCGGCGACTTCGCCACTTTGAGCCGAGCTATCGCCGAGATTACCTCCTCGGTGCGAATAGGGGCATCCAAGAGATCAGCCGTTGGCGGGAATAAGGGAGTGATATCGCAAGAGGCCAGATATTTCCCTGGATCTTGCAGTGTGGCATCCTCCTTTGAATAAAAGCGGTGATAGAATTGACGGAAGGCATCAGCGATAAGGCCATCCGCAGTATGCTCAACCGCATTTTGGTCCCGTATGGAGGGGATCGCGGTCGCCTGCGCCCTCGCCCGCAGCTTATGAGCAAGCATCCTCCCACACTTATCTCCACTGAGGTAAAATTTATGCCGCAGTCGCAGAAGCGCATGTTCAGCCCTGTCTAGGTCTAGATGCTTCAGCATGCGTCGCCACATTTCCAGTTCCCTCCAAACTCTCGGCGCCCCCGTGCGCTTGTGAACTGCCTCTAATTCCCCCACTTCCTTCTCTAGTTCCACCCGTTTCTCCTTGCGAATCGCGCAAAAGACGCTGCCACCGCAATGAATTCCCCCCGCACTACGAGCTTCAAAGCCTCCCAGACAGACGCGAGAGAGGTATCCCTCTGGTCATTCTCAGAGACGTAGTGTTTTATCGTGACCCGGATTCGCTGTGTAACTTCCTCTGCTTGAAGAAGAGAGTCGCGGAGTCGCCTGCCCGGAGGGTTGAATCGCCCGCAGCGCGCCGGGAGCTGGACTGAGATAAGGGCATGGTCTGATAGGGAACGCGGAGTGATATCCGAATCCTGTAAAAGAGGAAGGAGGGGCGAGGAGGCTAAGAAGTGGTCAAGCCGCGCATATGTCTTGTGTGCCGCTGAGTATTATGTATAATCTCTTTCAGCAGGATGTTGTATGCGCCACACATCACACAGCCCGCAGTCAGACAGCCACTGTTTCCCAGCCTGTGATAGTGACCCTGCCTGGGTAGCCCTCTGCCCTGACCTATCCAACTCCGGATCCATCACTACATTCAAGTCTCCCCTGATTAGAAGTGTAGAATCAGGAGAAGCAAGGACCTCTGCTAAAGCAAGACGCAGAAAGGGCTCCTGTCGCTCATTTGGGGCATATAAGGACCCTAATGTTAAGTGCGTATCCCCCCATTGTACCCTGACTGCTAACAACCGGCCTTTTATCTCCGCCACAGTAGAGACCACCTTGCATTGTGAGCGTGCACTAAAAAGGATTGCTACCCCATTGTGTTTGGTCAAACTCGATGACCAGAACTGGTGCGGGAAGCGCCTATCCCTCATGTGCTTGGTATCCTTAGCTAATAAATGGGTTTCTTGAAGTAAACAGATATCCCCACCAGAGTTTTCTAACACCGAAAGTATAGCAGAGCGCTTGACAGGATTATTCAACCCCCGTACATTCAAGCTAACAATTTTCAGGTCCCTACCCATCCCAGTAGTGTGGGCAAGAAACGCTATTGGGCCGCCTATGACCACCGGTCTTCAAACCATTGCAGATCATCCCCCATGAGTGGGCAAGTCGCCCATCTTGCCCGAAAACTGATGCGGAGCCCCCGAGTAACCCCCAAACACGTCCCAAAGCAAAAACATAACAAACCCCAAAAAACAGCACAACCAAAGAAAAATAAGGCAACATGACAAAAGTTTGTCTCGAAGAGTAGTGTGTAGGGAGACATGGCCCAGCCCCAGGACACATCAGGAGTAGGATAGCCATCACTCCAATGTCCAGGGTGTACAAACAGTTGAGGGGTCTCTCCCCTCCGGCGCCGACCGAAGCATCCCAGCTGTCGCCATGCTAAGTGCCTTCAGATGTCTCGGGTTGTCGGTTACTTGTGAAACTGATGAGAGGGCTGCCTCTCTCTCGAGCTTGCTAGCAGCTACGTCGGGTGCGGGGCTTGGTTTCGAACTCCCCACTCGTTGCCATTCGGAGGAGCGGCGCCGTCTGCAAGGAAGTGCTTGAGCGTCGTGCGTTTCATCAGACGACCTCTCAATCCCCAATTTGCCATATGCTTCCTCCAGGGATCGAATCTGTTGCAATTTGCCCTGAAACTTGAAGATAAGTCGGAACGGATGGCCCCAGGAATAAGGAATCTTCAGATCCCTGAGATGGTTAGTAATGGGTTTAAAGTCTCTACGTTTAATCAGAGTAGATGCAGCTAAGTCCTGGTAAAGCACTGGTTGATGATCACGGAATTGCACTGGATTAAGGTCTCTAGCTCTGCGGAGGATACGCTCTTTTAGTTGGAAGTTGTGCACACAGATGAGAATGTCAGGGGGGGAGCTTTGGCGCCACGCGGAAGGCCCACCCGGTGAACACGATCCATTTGTATCTCTCGGTGTTCCTCCTCCCCCAGAATCTGAAGGAACAGGGCGCTAAAATATGCACGCAGGTCGCCGCCTTCACCCTTCCACGGAACAGCCCGGATCCGGATATTGTTGCGCCGGGAACGATTCTCCAAGTCCTCCGCGTGCGCTTGTAAATCAATGTTTTGGTCTCGGAGGCGTATCATCTCCTGCTGCAGTTGGTGCAGATCGTCTTCCCTGCTCAGGTCGTGCTCCTCCAATGTCGCCACTCTTTCTCCGATGCCGTCCACATCCCGCCGGACCTCCCGGAGATCCGCGGAGAGCTGCGAGCGGAGGTCTTGAATATCTTCTTTAATGGCGGAGAAGAGCTCAATCATGAAGGCCTTAGTTGCTGGCGCGTCTTCCCCGTCCATCTGTGTCGTACCAGCTACCGGTTGTGCTGCGGTGTGCCCCGTAGTCTTCTGCAGTAGATCTTTGAGGGATTTGTCTCTTTTCCCCTCGTCGATGACATACTAGGACCGGGCGGGCCACACCGGACCCTCCGCCCACTCGTTCCTCTGCATAGGGGCCGCTAACTGAGGCACACACTTCCCCGGTCCTTCTCTCAGGTGGACCGTCACGCTGCATCAGTTGACCCCCGGCCCACCTGAGGATGCACACACCGGTTCGCTGCTTGTGTAGATGTCGCGCTCCCCGGACTCTGCACCTGAACCCCGGTCAGGGGAACTCCCTTGGTGGACTGCCTAGTGTTAGGATAGGGAATGGGGGCGCCTCGGGGCAGTCGGATCAGCAGCAAAAGACGATGTCCAGTGGGGGTGGGTTCAGTGTCACGTGCCGCGCACCCCCCTCTTAATGCCAACCAGGGTGTGGCACCATTAATGGGACAGTTCGCCACAGTCTCCAGGCCAAAATCATGCCGCCAGCCACATCGCACTCACCGGGGGCTCAGAAGTTCAGTCCCAGCCTCTAGATACCTTCACAACTCTCCCTATCTGCTTCCAGTGGGGGCTCCAGCGTCAGGATGTCGTGTAGAAGTGCTGGCCCAGACAGGGATTTCGGGCACCGTTCCCTTCCACACGTTCACAGGGTGCACTGTCCCCTCTAGGCCTCCCAAGCTCTGCCGTGCCAGCGCTGTGAACCGGGCAGCTCAACAATGCCCTTCGCTTAGCATTCCGACTCCCAGGCCCCGTCAAAGCATCGCTCCGTCTGCTGACTCGCAGACCGATCGCAGCCTCTGCGGACTGCAGCGCCCATTCCCGGCCCACCTCTCATTAACAACAGGCCACAAGGGGGGGTCACCGCAGTCTCCGCAACTGCTGCGCGGATGGCAGTCACTGAACCCCTCACGGAGGCAGGCACAGAATCGCCCCAGTCTCCCGAGGCCACGAATGTTCCGCCGCACCAACGCCCGGATTCCTGCCATGCAGCCCGATCCCACGCCCACAGCTCTCGGCCTCCGGGGACCCACAGGACACAACTTCGTCTGCCGAACTTCAGACCGGACCTCCCAGCCTCAGGCACACAACTCTCCAGAGCTCGTTACTCATCACCTGCCGGTCTCACAGCGAAGCGCCACCTCCACACGCAGTGCAGTTTCCAGTCGCTGTATGAGGTCGGGTCACTTCTACCTCGTAGGGCTCGGATCGGTTGCTGCCCCACAGCTACAGGCTAGGCCCGACCTGTCACTTCTTCCGGGCCGCCATTTCCGACCTGGCCCGGGCAGGTCCATCTGGTGTCCCCAAAATGGCACCGCCTCCGGATCGCGTCCTTCACGATCGCGCCAGGGTCCGATGTAGGTGGGGGCAGGTGTACCACCACTATGCTCACCCGGAAGGCCACCCTGGCAGGCACAGCAGGCTACGAGGACATTCGGCATGACAGGACGGGAGCCGCGAGGCTCCCGCCCTGCCATAGCAAACTACAGTGTCCCGGGGGTAGGCACCCCGGAACACTGCAGGAGCCGGCCCTGGGGGGTGGCGGTCCCCAGGGCCATCAAGGGCTCCAGGAGGGGGGCCGCGCGGCCCCCCTCCCCACATCTGAGAAGCCCCAGGGAGGTGGTGGTCCCCGGGGCTTCGGCGGTCCAAAACGGACCCCCATTTTAAATTTGTTAGTGCCCGGGGGAGGTGGCGGTCCCCGGGGCATGTGGGGGGCTGGAGCCCCCCCACACAGGTGATTTAAATTTAAAAAAAGAAGCCCCGGGGGTGGCGGTCCCTGGGGCTTGGGGGGCCTTAGAGGCCCCCCCACATATTATAAATAACCTCCCCGCATGCCCCCGGGACTTGGCCCACCCGGGGGCCAATTAACAACGAAGCGCGGGAGACCGTGCTTCGTTTTTGTTTTTTTCGGCAGGATCCGCGCACCCTAAGCGCATCCAACCGATTTTTAAAAAAAATGCTTTTTTCTGCCCAGGGGGGTCCCTGCATACCTAGGGGGTCAGGGTGTTTCTACCCTGCCCCCTTTGTGCGTTTTGCGCACTTGTTTCTTTTTTTTTTCTCGGCAGGATCCGCGCACCCTAAGCACATCCCGCCGATTTTTTCTGACCAGGGGGTCCTTTTGGGACCCCCTGAGCAGACCTAGGGGGTCAGGGTGTTTCTACCCTGCCCCCTTTTTGCGCTTTGCACACTTGTTTCTGTCCCGAGGGACAAAATGGCTGCCAACACTTCCTGATTTGGAGTGTTGACAGCCAATTAGCATGCAGCTCGTGATCGGGAGGGTACGCGGACCCTACTCGGCCATAGATATATATGTGATTTTATTTGTGATTTTCTCAGAAACTACTGAACGGATTTACACCCTTTAAGCAAAAGGCACGACACTGAACCAAGGGCTACCTCTTTGCCAAATTTGGTGTAATTCCGTTCAGCAGTTCGGGCTGTAGCTGCGACTAAAGGTTCCTATGGAAAAATGAATGGGGAAAACGCGTTTTGGGACCCCCCTTTTTTCTCGGCCCCCGCTTGACGAATCACCCTGAGACTTTCAGGATAGGAGCGGACCGGAGCGCCCCAACAAGTTGGAAACTTTCGCAAAGATTCGTCAACCGGCGCCAACGTTATTTCAAATAGAATGTTGCGGATTTCCTATGGAAAATAGGTCCTAACTATCACTATCTACTGGCGACCGCCAGTAGATAATATACATATATATATATATCACTGAAAAAACCATAGGTTTTAGGGACAGTTATAGTTAGTTGGACATTGCACTCGTACAAAACCCGTGAAATTCCCCCGTTATAGTTAGTCCAGCTAACTATAACTCGCGCCCCCGCAATGCACTGCTGATGACGTCACATATTACATCACTCATGACATGGTCAGTGACATCACTGATGACATCACTGATGACATCTCAAATGACATCATTGATGACATCACTGATGACATCATCCAGTGACTGTGTGTTTCTGTAAAGTTTAAATATTTTTAATATATATAGGAAAAGACGTATTGAAGAATGAGTGGGTGTGTAAGTGTCTGTATGGATGATTTAGTAGGTGCGTGACTGACTGTATAAGTGAGTGATTTAACGTATCTTACTGAATGCATGGGTTAGTGACTGAACTGGGTGAATGTCTGTATCCGTCTGTCTGTTGCTGTGTAAGTGGCTGCATGTGTTTGAGAATAGCTACATGAGTGTCTATATGAGTTATTGAATGCTTGTGTGAGTATCTGTATGGGTGCCTGAGTGTTTGTGTGGGAGGGGTGTGTGCGACTCTGTGGATAGATGTGTGAGTGGGTGATTCACTGGGTGGATGGTTTCAAGAGTGCATCTGTGATAGACTGTATGGGTGGGTAAGTGTGTGTAAGAGTGTGTTAGTGAGTGAATGTATGTCCCAGTGGTACATGTGTGAATAACTACATATGTGAAAGGCAGTATATATGTGTGTTGGAGTATATAAATAGCTATAAGCAAGAGTGACTGATTGTGATAGTGGCTGTATGGATGAGTGTGTGCTTGTATCAGTGATTGTATAAGAGCGTAAGAATGTGCTAGTATTTGTATGAGTAAGTGAGCTGGTGTGTGTATAACTGTATAGGTGAGTAAATGGTAGTGTGTTTAATTATTTGCATGACTGACTAGGTGTGTGAGTACCTCTATGGATGAGTGGCGGTGTTTGAGTGTCTATATAGGAGTATGAGTGCATATGATAGTCCTGTACTGAGTGACCGTAAATATGAGTGACTGTTCGGGTGAGTGAGTGGATGTGTGCGTAGACCTAAGAATCAGTGAGTGTGTATGTAGTTATTGGTGTTGGAGTGTCTATGGTTTTGCGAATGGCAGTCTGTACTTTAGAGTGGGTGTATCAAAGGTTATATTAGGGTGTGAGAAGATGCATGAAATTATCACATGGATGATGTCATCAGTGATGTCATCAGTGATGTCATTTGAGATGTCATCAGTGATGTCATCAGTGATGTCACTGACCATGTCATGAGTGATGTAATATGTGACGTCATCAGCAGTGCATTGCGGGCGCGAGTTATAGTTAGCTGGACTAACTATAACGGGGGAATTTCACGGGTTTTGTACGAGTGCAATGTCCAACTAACTATAACTGTCCCTAAAACCTATGGTTTTTTCAGTGAATTTCAAAGGTTTTTTAAATGCTAATTTGTAACTATAACGTCCCTGAAACCTATGGTTTTTTCAGTGAATTTCAAAGGTTTTTTAAATGCTAATTTGTAACTATAACATGTCTGAAACCTACGTTTTTTTCAGTGAATTTCAAAGGTTTTGTAAATGAAAATTTTTAAATGTATTAATTGTTATATACATTTTTAAAATACTGATTTACTACATTTTTAGAAACACATTTTTTTTACATATTTTATTATTTAAATTACATTGTAATTACATTATACATTACATTACAAAAAATACTTTCTCTTAATGAATTACTTTAGTTTAAATACTTTGCAGATAGGCAATAGACTTTTAAGTACAGTAGTTACAGTTGTTGCAATGGGCAACACATTTTCAAACACAATGCAACATTCAGCTCAATGTGAATTTCTAGTTAAATGCAATTAGTTACTTTATGGATTACTTTTCTAACCACAGGACTGGATCCTAGATTCAGTCCTGGGACATCTCCTGTAAACAGTTGAGTAAAAGCGTTTTGGTTACAGTCGTGATTTTTAAGGAATATTATTGTATTTTAAAAGTTGACACTTTGAAACTTTTTCTCATAGAATCACCAATGTTATCCTATGGAAGGAAATTCACTTAGCAGGTAAAAACTGTTATCGTTACTTTTTCTTACTCAGTGTTGGATCCTGGATCCAGCACTGGTGCATCTCCTGTAAACAGTTGAAAGAATGCGTTTAAGTCATACTGTCGATTTTTAAGGAATATTTGTAGTTTGTGAAAATCAACACTTTGAAACTTTTTTGCTGAAAACCAGTCAATGTTAGCCTATGAAGGAAATTCAAGTTACCGGTAAGTACGGTTAAAATTACTTTTGAGGATCAGTACTGGGCTGAAACATGCAGCACTGAGGTCTCTCCTGATAACAGGTGAGTAAATCGGAATTCGTATTTCGGCTGATTTTAGAGGAATATTTTAAAGTTCCAAAACTCCACACTTAGAAGAATTTCCAAGTGAAACCAGTCAATGTTAGCCTATGAAGGAAATTCAAGTTACCGGTAAGTACGGTTAAAATTACTTTTCAGGATCAGTACTGGGCTGAAAGATGCAGCACTGAGGTCTCTCCTGATAACAGGTGAGTAAATCGGAATTCGTATTTCGGCTGATTTTAGAGGAATATTTTAAAGTTCCAAAACTCCACACTTAGAAGAATTTCCAAGTGAAACCAGTCAATGTTAGCCTATGAAGGAAATTCAAGTTACCGGTAAGTATGGTTAAAATTACTTTTCAGGATCAGTACTGGGCTTAAAGATGCAGCACTGAGGTCTCTCCTGATAACAGGTGAGTAAATCGGAATTCGTATTTCGGCTGATTTTAGAGGAATATTTTAAAGTTCCAAAACTCCACACTTAGAAGAATTTCCAAGTGAAACCAGTCAATGTTAGCCTATGAAGGAAATTCAAGTTACCGGTAAGTACGGTTAAAATTACTTTTCAGGAGCAGTACTGGGCTGAAAGATGCAGCACTGAGGTCTCTCCTGATAACAGGTGAGTAAATCGGAATTCGTATTTCGGCTGATTTTAGAGGAATATTTTAAAGTTCCAAAACTCCACACTTAGAAGAATTTCCAAGTGAAACCAGTCAATGTTAGCCTATGGAAGGAAATTCAAGTTACTGGTAAGTACGGTTAAAATTACTTTTCAGGACCAGTACTGGGCTGAAAGATACAGCACTGAGGTCTCTCCTTATAACAGGTGAGTAAATCGGAATTCCTATTTCGGCTGATTTTAGAGGAATATTTGCACAATGGTGAAGGGAGGGGGCAGGGCCTGAGGTGACATCTTTGCAAATGTGCCCCGTGGCGCGTTTTAAGTTGGGGGATTAAGTCCCCTTGAATCCTGAGGGTCCCTAGGGGCCAACTAGACCACCAGGAACCTCCAATATGCGCCAGGGGGCTGCGTTGCAGAGACGTGTAGAGAGGCCACACCCCTTTTTACACCTCACTGCAACGCAGCTCTGTGGCGCATTCTGGATGTACCTGTTGGGCTAGTTGGCCCCCAGGGACCCTCAGGATTGAAGGGGATTTAATTCCCCATCTTAAAACGCGCCACGGGGCCTGTTTGCACACATGTCACCTGAAGCCCCGCCCCTCCCTTCACCACTGTGCAAACGCGCCCCGTGGCGCGTTTTAAGTTGGGGGATTAAGTCCCCTTGAATCCTGAGGGTCCCCGGAGTCCAACTAGCCCACCATATACCTCCAAAAGCGCCACAGAGCTGCGTTGCAGAGAGGTGTAAAAAGGGGCGTGGCCTCTGTACACCTCTCTGCAAGGCAGCCCCCTGGCGCATACTGGAGGTACCTGGTGGGCTAGTTGGCCCTCAGGGACCCCCAGTATTCAAGGGGAATTCGTTCCTCTCTGCAAACGCGCCAGGGGCGCGTTTGCAGAGTGGTGAAGGAAGGGGCGGGGCCTGCGGGCCCGATCGTTTTTTTTTGTTTTTTTTCTCTCCTGAAGGGGGCTGTGTGGCCCCCCTTCCTTTTTTCTTTTTTTGGGCCCTGGGGACCCCATCCCCCAGGGCCTTACCCCTTTTTTTAAATTACCTTAAAAAAAAAACGGGAAGGGGGCCGCGTGGCCCCCCTTCCCTGGGCCTGTATTGGCCCCGGGGACCCCATCCCCCGGGGCATGGCCTCTATATTTATTTTTTTGAGGGGGGCAGCGTGGCCCCCCTCCTCTGGCCATTTTAAGGCCCCGGGGACCCCATCTCCCGGGGCCGGCCTTTCCATTTTTTTTTTTTTTAAATTTTTCTCTTTTTTGGGGAGGGGGCCGCGTGGCCCCCTCCCGGGCCACTACTTGCCCCGGGGACCCCATCCCCCGGGGCTGGCCCTTCCGTTGGGGACTGTGGGGGTCCCCAATCCCCCACAGTCCCGCCGGCTCCCCACGTCCCTTGGGAGCCGGCATTGCTGTCCCACATGGGGAGCAGCTGACATGCTGCTCCCCATGTGGAAAAGCAATCGCTTTGGATATTGGAAGAGAGAGCAGGTTTCCCTGCTCTCTCTTCCAATATCCAAATCAGTTTGCTATGGCAGGACGGGAGCCGCGAGGCTCCCGTCCTGCCATAGCAAACTACAGTGTCCCGGGGTAGGCACCCCGGGACACTGCAGGAGCTGGCCCTGGGGGGTGGTTGTCCCCAGGGCCATCAAGAGCTCCAGGAGGGGGCCGCGCGGCCCCCTCCCATTCAGTACACAGCCCCGGGGAGGTGGTGGTCCCCGGGCTCTGGGGGTCCGTAACGGACCCCCATATTAAAATGTTTAGTGCCCCGGGGAGGTGGTGGTCCCCGGGGCGTGTGGGGGGGCTGGAGCCCCCCCCACACAGGTTTAATAATGTATTTATAAAAAGCCCCGGGGAGGTGGTGGTCCCCGGGGCTGCGGGAGGGCTCAGACCCCTCCAGCACCATTTTTTAAAAAGCCCCGGGGGTGGCGGTCCCCAGGGCTTGGGGGGCCCTTGAGGCCCCCCACACATTAAATTATCCCCCACCATGCCCCCGGGACTTGGGCCACCCGGGGCCACTAACATCGAAGCGCGGAGACCGCGCTCGATTTTTGCTTCGGCAGGATTCGCGCACCCTGAGCGCATCCTGCCGATTTTTTAAACATTTTTTTTTTTTGCCCAGGGGTCCTTGTGGGACCCCTGAGCAAACCTAGGGGTCAGGGTGTTTCTACCCTGCCCCCTTTGTGCGCTTTGCGCACTTGTTTCTGTCCCTTGGTTCTACCGAGGGATAAAATGGCTGCCAACATTTCCTGAATCGGAATGTTGACAGCCAGCTGACAGCCAATTAACATGCAGCTCGTGATCGGGAGGGTACGCGGACCGTACTCGGCCATAGATATCACTAACTTTTTACTTTTCATTTTCTCAGCAACTACTGAACGGATTTACACCATTTAACAAAAGGGTTCTTTCTGAACCAAGAACTACCTCTTTGCCAAATTTGGTGTAATTCCGTTCAGCAGTTCGGGCTGTAGCCGTGTCTAAAGTTTCCTATGGGAAAATGCATGGGGAAAACACGTTTTGGGACCCCCTTTTTCTCGGCCCCCGCTTGACGAATCCCCCGAGACTTTCAGGGTAGGAGCGGACCGGAGCGGGCCACAAAGTTTGAAAATTTCGCGAAGATACGTCAACCGGCAAGAGAGTTATTTCAAATAGAATGTCGCGGATTTCCTATGGATAATAGGTTGTAACTATAACTATCTACTGGCGACCGCCAGTAGATAATATATATATATGTATTCACTGAAAGACCAAAGGTTACAGGGATGTTATAGTTAGGCTCAGATTTCACTCATATGAAACCAGTGAAGTTCAGCAGTTATAGTTACCTGAGCTAATTATAACTTATACCATCGCGATGCACTGCTAATGACCTCACACATTATATCACTCATGACATGGTCACTGACATCACTGAGGACATCACTGATGACATCTCAAATGCTGTACTGGGGGAGCAGGTTCAAGACTGATTTGAATATGGCTGGGTCCAAACTGGAATAGCGAGGTGAGCAAAGAAACAATGGATTTAGACCCAGATCTCTGTACTGGGGGTGAGTGTTTTACATTGTTCAGCATTCTGTCTATCATTTGTTCTTTTTGCTTCTGTCACCCTAATTGGGACAGGTATGCCCAGATGTGGGTCCTGTGCTCACCATGCCACCGGAGTCAGGCTGTCCTGGCAGATCAGGAGTGATACCCCAAAACCGGTCCTAGGATGCTTGGTTCCGGTCTGGGAAGGACCTGGCCTGGCAGTTCGGGCTAGACTGTTTAGATGGGGAGCAGGGTCAAGACTGATTTGCATATGGCTGGGTCCAAACTGTAATGGCATGCTGAGCAAAAAACTATGGATTTAGGCCCAGATCTCTGTACTGAGGGTGAAGGTTTGACATTGTTCAGCATTCCGTCCATCAATTGTTATTTTTGCACATTTAGAAAGATGGCATTTCTCTGCTCTAAAGCTATGTAAGCCTGCAGCCTGTCTCAAATACACTTCTGAGTCGGTGACAGCTGAACTTTGTGCATTCCTTCTAGACATACACAGAAAGGAAGGTTAGATGTGACTGAGTGGCATCCGCAAGGTCATCCTGCGCAATATGGGAGGGAGGAGCTGACACTTACACCTGAATGGGCAGTGCCCTGTCCCCACACAAAGGGTTGCATACCCCCTGTGGTGAGCGTAGAGCCAGGGCTGGGAAGGGAGGACCTCTGTGCACTTTAAAGCCCCTATTTGAAGTCACCTCCACTTCAAAGGCACAGCTGGGTGTAAGTACTGGGTCTCTGACCCCACCAAATCAGACACTACTGAACCTGTGTAGAAACTCTGCAAGGGGGAAGGACTGCTGTGCTGCTACAAGGACTGCCACTCTGCTGGACTGTTGCCCTGAAATAACTTTTTTCTGCTGGGCTGCCCTGCTGCCTGCTACCCACTGCTGAGGAAGAACTAGACTCTTGCTTGAACCAAGAGTGATCTCCAAGGGCATGCTGACTTGCCTCCTGTTTTGAGACTCAGGGATATCAAATTCTCACCTTCTATGCCTGGTCCATTGGAAGTGGATCCAGGTGCTTGCTCCAGTGGAACTGACACAACCCCTGCTGGTTGAAGCAGTCTCAACACATTGACACTGTTGCAGGAACAGAATCAGCGCATCGCACTCAGAACCAGATTGTCACCTCCGGAACCGACGCATCAGAACCACCGCTGCTGCAGTGAAAGACAATCAACGCATATCCTTAACTGCATGTACAAACCCGGTGCATCAGCTTCGGAACCAACGCATCTCAGCTTCGGCTTTTCATCTTCGGAACATGTGGGTCACCACCGTTGCGTGGAGAAAATCGATGCATCACCTCGACTGCGGGATCGAGTTTGACACATCGCTTGGCTGCACCCCGCATCTCGCTGTTGCAACCAGGATCAAGGCACTTTGTACAAAGGGTCTTGCATGGCTCCTGTATCTGGCCCGTGCTCAATATCGGTTGGGCTGAACTCTTGACTTTGCCCAGGCCCAGTGCGACAAGATTATCCCCATAAGCGCTTATTAGCAGAGGCAGCCCCCAAAGGGGGCCTCACGGGCCGACGCCATAACGGTTGCCTGGGACCTGGGAAAACCAGTTTGGGCAGCTTAGTGCACACAACAACAAAAGGAGGGTTCTATCCCCCAGGAAAGAGCGCGCGCCAAAGGTGGCATGAAAATACCTGGCCAATGGGAGGCCAAGGTCGATGATTGCAATCTCCCCCCGAATGGGTTGAAGTCGCCGGATGCCAGGAGGGGACAATGTGGGGGCTATAAGCGCACCGCCAGCCCAGCACAGGTTACATTTGGAAGCTGGGGCGGTGTGCTGAACAACTTTTGAGAGGCTACGGAGCAAGGAATCCAGCTCACTGCCACGGCCCAGCATGACCAGCCGAGGTACTTCCAGTAGCCAACACACCGCGGCGGCCCGGTAGGCCCCTGGACCCTGAACATAGCCTAACTCGCCACCGCAGCCCGGCATTGCAGCGTGACGAAGGAGTGGGCATGTGCCTATGTAGACAGGGTCCACAAACTAAAGCAACCACGAGACGGAGGATTGCATGGCCCTGATGGAACACGCGGCACAAAGCCTAGAACTCACCGACACGGTTGGACTAAAAAAGGGGCAGGCCGTGGCAGAGCGGGACTGGGAGGCTCATGGACGAGAGGTGGGCGGATGACCCCATCTCCCCATGCAGTGGGGAAGGAGGAAGAGGCTCTCTGTCTGGCGGTGAACTGGCCGGTACAGAACAGCCGTAGTTGGAAGATAAGGGCTCAATATTTAAATGAGGAGGGGCTGCACGTTTTTTGCTGCAAGACAGGTGTAAAATAGGGGGGTAATGGGGCCTTATGGTCAGAGCTGCCATTGAGAGCTGGGGAACCAGGTTCAATCCGCAGCGTCAGCTCAGTATCCGGTGATTTAGGGTAAATTACTTAATCTCCCCGGGCCTAACAAGGAAAGAATAGGGCCTTGTGTAAAGTGGCTGGTGCTCGTGTAAAGCGCTCGGATGCCATCGGGCCGAGTCCGCGCTGTATAAGTCTGCAAAAGCCAAGCCATGGGAGTGAATGGTAACAAAAAAAACTCTATATAAAAGGTGTGATCGGAGATTTCCTTGGCCCAGTATCCTGTGAATCGGGGCAAATCACTTAATCTCCCTGTGCTATCAGAAAGGAATAGGTCCTGGGTAACGTGGCTGGTGCTTGTGCGAAGCACTTGGATACCTTCAGGCCGAGTCCGCGCTATATGAATCTGCAAAATCCTAGCCATGGGGGTTGATGTGATAAAAAAGGTGATCGGGGATTTGCATGGCATGGACTTGAAGGCATGTCTTTCTGGGATCCGGATTGCGGATATCACCTGTCAGCTTCCTAGGTTATCCATAACACGGATTGTGAAGGACTATCTTCGCCTGTCACTGCAGTAGCAATGTTTTACTGTAACTAGCGGGCCAGGGCAGCGTGGAGCATTGAAGCACAGCTGAGCGCCTGACGCGGAGTCCCTTCTATGCTTATTTTGTTAACATTTCCAGTAAGTACGGTTTCAAGCATCTTTGTAGCAGTCTAGTTTATTCATGCACGCTACCCCGAGACCCCCTTTGGCCCGGAAGGGCACATGCACATTGTAGCAACCTCTGGCCAGGCGTGGCCAGAGGATATAAATAAATGGACGGGGGTCGCTTGTGACTTCTGGCCCACAACAGTAAGCAAGTGTGTGGTGTCGTCCTTCCTGCGCTGAGACCCGCTAGGTCCGCTGCCCAATCGCGCCACCATCACACTGGCGACGAGGGTGGGCGCCTTATGAACCAACGTTGACAGCGTCCTCTGTCCCGCCCGTCTCCGAGTGCCTGCTCCTCGCCCGTCGGCACAGCGGAGCGGCCCGAGACGTCGTAGCCTGTCATGTAGGGCGCTGACCTCGTGCCCCAGGCTGCAGTTGCTGATGTGAGGAGAGCCCGTGAACACGCACTGCGGCTGGTACGCCACGCTTCGCTCTGCGCTGCAGGAGCCCTCATCGCCGTCGCGGTTCAGGTATCTGCCTGCTGAGCCGCCCGCCTGGAAAGTGCGCACCCGCTGCTTGTGGGCCCGTTGCTAGTGCTCCCGGTGCTCCCGGTAGAAGCCCGTACGGTGAATTAGCAGCACGCGCGTGCGCATGAAAAGAGCCAGAGCCTCCTTGAGAACACGTGCACGTGCTCTGCGCACCACATTGCCCAAGTTTAACGCTGCAGAGTGACCAGGGACGTTAAGGCATCGTGGTGAAGCCCCAACTGCTGAAACCATATCCTGAGCACGCCCACAGCTCGTCACTGAGCAGCAAAGGAGAGACAGAGGGTGTAGCCAAAGAGCACAGCTGCTCACACCACCACAAGGCCGCAGTGCACGCAGCGGAACAAGTTCAGGCACAGGACCTTGGCACAGCACAAGCCCCCACCGGTGCCCCCAGCCCGTACACACACGCAGAAGAAGGCACAACGACGCGTGCACCCCTCACAGGCAGGCATGTCTGACCCTGCGGGTCCAGCGGCACCGCTACCCCAACCACCCGCTCAACAAGCAAGGCTTCCAGCCCAACAGCCAATGTTGCAACACTCCAGATAAGTGCGCTGCCGCCGTTCAGCGAACTCATTGACCCAGCCACTGTGTCTCCCAGATGGACACTCTGGATCAGCAGGCTAGATAACTATTTTACCGCGACACGAGAGACGGACGGAGCGGTGAAAAGGTCCATACTGCTACACTTTGCAGGGGATGAAATTTATAAACTGTTTGCTCACCTTCCAAATACCTGTGCGCCTAACGACTACAATGCAGCGGTCAGGGCCGTAAACGCGCATTTCGACCTCAACTTAACCCGGATTACGAAAGGTTTAAGCTGCGTCAAGCACGGCAAAGAGAAGGGGAATCGATGGACGCGTTCCACACGCGTCTGCGTGAGCTGGCAAGCACTTGCACCGATGACGACCAGAACAAAGAGGTGAGAGCTCAAGTGATCCAAGGGTGCCGGAACAAACACCTCAGGACCCTTATACTGCGCCAGCCGGGGATCACCCTGGAAGAAATCCTCATTTTGGCCAGATCACACGACCTGTCCGATGCCAGAGCAACGGCTATGGATGTTGCGATCACTCAAGAAGCAGAAAAGCCGGCTACAGTCAAAACGGAGAGAGCGGACGCGATCAAGCCCCAAGTCAGAGGCGCCAGAGGGCGGTGGCCAGGGAGAAGTCAACAAAACTCTCGCTGTGGCTATTGCGGCAGGGAAGAACATCCACAGGAAGAGTGCCCAGCACAAGGGCGTACGTGTTCCAAGTGTGGCACACCGAACCAGTTTGCAATAGCGTGTAGAGGAGGTCCGAGGAGTAGAGGGCCCAGAGGACAATGGCCACCATCAAGAGCAATCAAGCACCTCTCGTTAGAAGAGCCCAAGAATTCAAGAACAACCCGGACGCCCACGAGACAGAAGCACCACCTCGAGGACTCACCGACGGACGAAGAAGGCGAGTGCTATCTGATATCGTTCGCAAGTGACCTCAAACAGAAGAGACAGCCACAACCCACATGTACTATAGACATTGCAGGGTCCCAGGTCACGGCGCTAATAGAAACTGGAGTCTCGGTGAACGTGATGGGGTGCCAACACTACAAGCGTCTCAGCCCACGACCTACCCTGTCCCCGTCACACATCAGGATCCTCACGTATGGCAGCCGGACCCCCTGCCGCTGAAAGGAAAAATGACCGTTCAAGTCAAAGCAGAAGGGTGAGAAGTTACCACCACCTTCCATGTGGTCGACAGAGAGGCGGACATGCTAGTGGGCAGCCACACAGCGGAAGACCTTGGCCTAGTCACGTTCGCCAACTCCATCAAGACACTACAGACCGAAAATGTCTTGAGTCTATTCCCACAGCTATTCAAGGAACTCAGGTGCATAACAACAGCCCCAATCAAACTGCATATCGACAAAGCAGTGAAGCCTATTGCCCTGAGGCATAGACGAGTACCTTTCCACCTAAGAACCACTGTGGAAAAGGAGCTGCAAGAATTAGAGCGACAAGGGGTCATCAAAAAGGTGACAGGACCAACACCGTGGGTATCCCCAATGGTGATTGCCGAGAAACCAAAGCAGCCGGAGATCAGTAAGATCAGATTATGTATCGACATGCGATTACCCAACCAAGCAATCAAACGTGAGAGGCATTTGACGCCCACCGTAGATGACATCTTGGCAGATCTCAATGGGTCGCGCTGGTTCTCCAAGCTAGACCTCAATGCAGGATACCACCAACTGAAGCTAGCTGAAGAGAGCCGGTATATATAAGAGACTTAACTTCGGAATATCCTCGGCCGCAGAGATCTTCCAGAACACAATCCGAGAAATATTGTCAGGACTCCACGGGGTACTCAACGTCAGCGATGACATCCTGATACACTCTGCAACCATAGAAGAACACCATCGCCATCTTCGAGCCACCCTTCAACGTCTCACAGAGCATGGAGCCACCCTCCACAGAGACAAGTGTTTGTTTTTCCAAGAGTTGATAATTCTTCGGATATGTGTTCAGCCAAGACGGGGTGAGAGTAGACCCGAGAAAATCGCAAGCGATACAACACCCATGTCAGCGTCGGAAGTGAGAAGCTTCCTGGGGATGGCCACATATTGTGGCAGGTTCATACCGAACTTGGCTACGCTAGCAGAACCCCTATGCGCCCTGACTAAGAAAGATGCAGCTTGGAAGTGGAGCCAGGAAGAAGACAACGCCTTCCAAAGGATCAAAGAAGCGCTGCTGGGGGGAACCACCATGGCGTACTTCGACACCATGCGAGCAACAGATCTCATTGTGGACGCCAGTCCGATTGGACTAGGGGCCCTCCTGACCCAGGAAACGGAACCTGGAAAGTGGACTCCACTTGCCTTCGCAAGCAAGGCACTCACGCCGACAGAATCCAGATACTCCCAGATCGAGAGAGAAGCGCTGGCCATCAAGTGGGCCTGCAATCACTTTCACTTGTATGTCAGCGGCCATCCATTCTGGGTGGTAACCGACCATCATTCGCTGATCCCGCTATTCCAAGGCACAGCACCGCACCCACCGCCAAGAATCGAACGCTGGGCGATACAACTACAGCACTACCAAATGGAAGTAGTATACCGGCCCGGAGCAAGAAATCCGGCAGACTTCCTATCAAGGCACCCACCAGAGACAGAGGAAGGTGGTGGCGAACAAGAAAGGAAGACCGAAGAATACGTAGACATGGTGTCCCAATGGGCCTGTCCGCGAGCGATCACCCTAGATGACATCAAAGCCGAGACCAGCAAAGACACCGTATTAACGAAGGTACTACAATCACTCCGGAGAGGGTCCTGGGGAGAATTCCTACACAGGGTGAACGGATGGCATGAAGCCGACAGGGACCGGCTGAACAAGCTCTGGAGAGTGCGTGAGGAACTGAGTGCCACTGAAGACGGAGTAGTGCTCCGAGGATCTCGCATAGTCATCCCCGCTAACCTACAAGAACGAGCCACAGCCCTAGCCCATGAAGGACATCAAGGGACAATGCGAATGAAGTCTCGCATGAGAGAGAAAGTATGGTTCCCAGGGCTAGAGGCAGCAGTCGATACATGTGTAGCCAACTGTCGACCCTGTCAACTTACAAGCAGCCACGAACATCCCACTCCAGTGATAACAGAAGAACCAGCCACCGCCCCGTGGGCAAGGCTGAGTATTGATTTCGGGAGTTTCCCAGATGGACAGACAACTGCTGTAATAATTGACAGCTACACCAAATACCCTATAGTCGAAGTTATCGCATCTGCCTCCTTTGCACACCTACAGCCGGTACTCAAGAGAGCGTTCTCGCTGTTTGGTCTTCCGCAAAAGATTAAATCCGACAATGGGCCCCCATTTCAAGGGACGGAGTTCAAAGACATGATGACTTCGCTAGGAATCCGCCATCACCTATTCACTCCACAATGGCCCCAAGCTAATGGAGAAGCAGAACGCTTCATGAGGACTCTCAATAAAGTACTGCGGATTACTGTCTCCGAACAGGCCGACCCAGAAGTAGCCATGCACAAGTTCCTACGAGAGTATCGCAATACTCCACACTGCTCCACCCAGCGGTCACCCTGGTCACTAATGCTTGCCGGACCACGACGAGACACACTCCCTGCGGCGGCCGGATGGGCACCTGAGCTGTATGATCCCGCACAAGCCCAGGCCAGAAGGGCGGCAACCAATGTGAGAGCCAGCGAGACAAGACATGCCAAACCAAGAAACATCCGGCCAGGCTGTACTGTCCTGATTAGGAATCGCCGTAGCGGAGGGAAGTTCCGCACCACATATGAGCCCGAGGCGTGGACCGTGCTAAAAACCAACGGGACTGCCATCACCGTCCAGAAAGGGACTGGGGTTATCACCCGGAACATATCCTGGTTCAAACGCATCTACGACACAAGCGTCAACTGGAGGACGCTGAGAAGAGCAGAACACGAAGGAAGCATCATTGATAGCCAGCCACTGGGTCTCGAAGGTAGCCCCGCTATTTTAACCCCACCTTCACAACACCTGTAGAGGTTGAGACTGCCACAACCAGTGTTACCACGGGACCGCCGAGCAGCCCTCCAGCGGATCCTGGGGTCCGATCCCAGAGATACGCACTGAGGCCGAATCCAAGGCCGAGCCAAAGACTTGCAGACTTTGTGTGCTAACTTTGAGGGGACCTGTTTGAAAACTGACTTGGGATGGGATGTAGCAGTCTAGTTTATTCATACACGCTACCCCGAGACCCCCTTTGGCCCGGAAGGGCACTTGCACATTGTAGCAACCTCTGGCCAGGTGTGGCCAGAGGATATAAATAAACGGGCGGAGGTCGCTCGTGACTTCCGGCCCACAACAGTAAGCAAGTGTGTGGTGTCGTTCTTCCTGCGCTGAGACCCCGCTAGGCCCGCTGCCCAATGGCGCCACCATCACAATCTTCACGACGCAGGTCTGTAAAATGATACATTATCCAAACAAAGCAGGCAAATCCAGACAGCCTGTGTGATTGAACGTGTGCTAGCTGTTGAAATGTCTTTCTTACAACAATCGTATTCATCAGACATCTCTTAGGTCTCTTTCACCTTCCAGGCTATTCACACGCACAGGTTATTCAGTTTGATCTAGTTTTGTACAGTTCTTAGTTTCCTTCTGGGGTATATCTTAACACGTAACCTTTAAGATAACAAAGACCAATTGCTCGGTAAAACGTGCTTTAATTTTGAGGTGCAGCAGTCATGACTTCTGCACAGTTATACAGTAACTTAGAATTAAAATGAAGAGGAGAGGTTCACCCCTTAAAGTATAAATTGACTGTTTTGGCGGCGCTGCTCTTATGTGAAAACATATAGTCTATGACACATTTGAAGTAAAGAATGAGGATTTTGAAGAGTTACGTTCACTAAAAATGCCAGGGTGTGGGGTCAGGTGACAGTGTAAAGCAGACGTTTTTGTCTCCTGGAAATGATACGTTGACAGCATGCAGGCAGCAATGTGCGGCTGATGCTTTGTATGTTGTGTCTATATGCCAGGTTCTGGGCTGCCCTCCCCCATCGTCTGCGTGTCTGCTGCACGTGCCCATTGTTTTTATTGCATCACACAGTGGACCTGTTGTGTTGCGTAGGCTACTACCAGTTCCTGCCTCTGTTGTTAAAGGGATGCCCGTTGCCACGAGAGCACAAGACAAGGGCTATTAATGGTTAAATGGTGGTAATAGTGACCATATCAGACAGTTTTATGCCAGTGGCCACTATATGTAAAATTACTAGCAGTAAGCATCTCAGTGCACCAGAGAGGGTTGCTGGCGGCAATGTAAAAAAAAATTAAAAAAGAGGGAGGCGTGGGTTAATTGGGAATGCCCTCACATGGCTTTCATGGGAGCGCAAAGACCTGAACCACCAGGGAAGGCTGAGGCGGCGCTACTTCCGATAGAGCTGCCGACGTGGTAAACTACGTCCTGCGAGTCTGGGCACACCGCTTAATTACAGGGTGTTATATATATAAAAAAAAGATTAGAGCGGACCTTGTGTAATGTAGCGGCCGCCATTGTTAAGCTGTCTAAGACCTCAGGGTCGTGTTTGCGCTATAAAGCCACAAATATCACAACGCAGCCGTTGGACTGCTTTTAATATCAGATCAGGGGCCACAGCGAGCACCACTTGGGGTGCCAGGATGGTCTTGAGGACCCCAGCCTCCTTTGCAGCCTACAGGCAAACATGGCATGCCCTGTAAAACGGAAGGAGTGCATGCCCCACGTGGCCACGCTGAATTTGAGCTAGTGGCTATAGGCCTCCCGAGCTCGGCTGCTTCACAGATATATGTTACAGGTGTGTGCACACACCAGTATAGACAAGCGAGATGATTTTCAGCAGGCGCTGTCTGTGGGTGATTCAGCACCTCCCTGGATTTTCTCTCTGAGCAGGTGAGGGCGCTAAGTTCTGGTAGGCCTATCCGGCTTGAGCCTGGTGAGAGCTCTGGTCTGGTGGCCTAGTGGACTAATGCGTCCAATGTATGGGGCCTTGGTTTGACCTCATGGTCACAGGTGCAAATCCCGGGGCTCCACTCAGCTGCTCATCCTTCTGAGGTCGATAAAAATGAGTACAGTTGGGGAACAATAAGACATCTGTTATTTAGTGTCACGATACCCATGGGTGAATGAGCACTTTACAAATTAGGTTATTAAACAGGCGAAGGGTCTTTAAGGGCAAGCCTGGTGGGCATATAAGTGGCTGAGTTAAGGTGGCAGTGAGGAAGCAAGCTAAGAATGGGGACTTTACTGAGTCACTCAGGACAAGCCATTTTAATAAGTTAGGCACCTCAAGGGGATTGGCTGGAGATCAGGAAGCAGATCATCCCCCGGCACCCTGTCATTCAGAATGATTATCCTTGGGTACGATAAATGGCTGGCACCGCGTGGGCAAATTAAGAAAGGAAGAGCTGTGAAACTATAAAGATTCTCTTTGAAGTCACTGTAAAAGCAGGCAAGGGCAAGACGGCTGCTGCGTAAACATTTTCACCACACTGCCACATTATGGCAATAGTTCTACACCAGTCCCTGTAGCAAAAAAATCCCCAAAAAACGCTCACATGCCCGCAGGCACACGCACATGCCGACAAGCACCCCAAAAGACATGAGTGAGGATCGGACCTTTGAACCTACCTGGGTGAGCCAGTCAGGGGCATTGGTTGGGCAGGTGATTTTATCTGTGACTGTGTGCTGCATCACTCCTCCATAATAGGTATCTGACTGTCTCCCTCAATTTTGCTTTTATTTATGACACCTTGTGAGTGGAGACGATGCTGTAAGAGGCTGAGTAGGACCCAAGTGTGCCACTACATAACTGCGAGGATGGAGCAGAGCACACCAGTGCGTTTGGGGGAAGATTACCTTTGGAGCTTACCACATGTTGCACTCCCAGAGCCATAGCTAAGATTGGTTATCTAGCGCTCGACTTAGTTAATGACTTTTCCTTTATAATTGGTGAGTAACTTCTGTCAATGCGACTGGGACCCCCCCTCCCCCAGTCAATGTCTAGGTGCTACCCATAGTATGGTAATTTAGGCAGCATCAAAGGTTGCAGACAGAAATGTGAGGTATAGGTCGAAACTTTACATCCTACACCAGTCCCTAAGGATCCCAAGGTTACTAAGACAGGTGGGTTGGGGCAAAAATACATCCTTATGGGTACAACCAACCCCATCCAGTGTGCTACTTTTAAAGCCTGAGCTCATGCTGCAACGGCCAAGCATTGTAAATTAAATGGCGCTCGCTGGATGGGTAGACCTAAGGGCACTAAAATAGAAAAATGTAATAGTAGTGTACTCTCCGGGGGGTTGTGATGCCTGGCTGGGGCCTAAGGTCTGGGCGGGAGATCAAAAGAAACATGTAAGAATGCACACCTATTACCCAGCAGGCTTTCCATCCACTGAAGGGCAGACCAACCATGGCGGGAAAAGTCAGGAGGGTAGGAACACAGGGGTGACTGGGGGTACAACCCGGAGGTCACACAGCAGGGTTGGGGCCTATGTGCTGGGCGGTACACCGGGAGAAACATAGCAATAGTGACAACTCATTGCCCTGCAGGCCACTGAAGCGCAAAGCAACCGCGGTGAAAAAGGTTGGGATTGTAGGAACAAAAGTGTCCGCCATGCTAACTGAATCCCTACCTCTCAAGGTTAAATGTTCATTGCTTGGGGTTTTTTCATGTGTCCGGGCACTCAGCTACAAGGGTAGTTTCCTAAAGAGGGGAATTAAGAGGCCCCCCTCCTGTCCTGTTGCCAGCGGTCCATGGTATGAGTGGCTAATAAAGCCATTTAGTGGCATGAGTCAAGCAAAGGACTTTGTTTGGTACGGTGGGCTACATCACTCCTCAAAAAAAAAAGATTGGTGTATCACTGTCTCTTTTCTTTCATTCATGACATCTGCAAGTGGAGACAACACACTAGGGGGCTGAATGGGATCCGACTGTGCTCGTACACAACTACAAGAAGTGAAACCAGCCGTTCAGCAACCTGGCAGGGATTACAGGCAGCGTCCGCATGCATGGCCCCCGAAGGCTTGGTGATCCAATTGGGAGGCAGGAACATTGTGCAGCTTGAAAGGAGGGGCCTCCTCCTCACCATCCAAACAGGCGTGGTAGAGGCGGCCAAGCTGAACAGCAGCAACACCATTGCACGGTCCGAAATAATGGCCGTTTGGGCATGGTATGGCGTCCTGTCAAATAGCGTGGTGGATAACTCCAAGAGGAAATTAGGCGAGACAGCAAATGTTGCAAAACCAATGGGCAGGAGAAAATCTGGCACAGCCTGAGCAACCGAGTGTGGCCAGAGATTCACGCCCAGGATGGGGTGCATCTTAGGGAAGAAAGTTTCTGGGCCAACCATGAGCAGCCAGGGCACCGGCAGGCGGCACCTCATTTTAAAATAAAAATAAAATAAGAGCAAGAGGAAAGGGGAAGCGACAAAGAGGATGGGGGAGACGCAGGGAGACGGAGGCCTCCCTGCGGCGTGGCGGCTAAGAAGGGGTACATTTGTTGAGAAGGAGGCACACCCGCAGGGCAGTGTGCAGGAGGAAGGCCACTCACCTTGGGATGCCTTACGGCAGGGTGAGTAGGCCGGAAGGGGGGAGAAAACGGGGACGGCACTCGCAGTCCAGACCCGCCGAATGGCAGGGCACAAAAATGGACAAACAAGGTAGTGAATTGGGGCCTAACTCCAGGGAGAGGCTCCCCCCACGCAATCAGCGTGAAAACCAACCGGGATCTTTATGACCCCATAAAACGGCATGTACGATGGCCTGAACAAACTAGGAGGTGTCACAAGTATGGTAGACAGAGAACAGAACATGATTGTGATATGTCAGAAATTATTTATGACCTGTCAGACGTTGCGAATTATGACCTGTCACGTGATTATCGAGCCTGTCAAAAGGATTTATGATTGCCAAGGGATTGATTGTTTGATCTGTCAGGTCTATGATTTATGAGCTTGTCAAAATGATTTATGACATCCCGTGACGTCGGTTCATGGCCTGGTCATAGCTGCTTATGACCATGATACTGTAACCAAAAGTAAGTTGTACATGTAATGCTAAATAAACTGCGGCCAACATATACCACAAGAAAACAAGAAATACACGTTTTGGTAAACTTTATTGGAAAATATATGTGAAGAAGGATAGGCATGGCAGTTTCGGAGTGGGCCCAATGCAGAGGTTATGCTTCTATAGACTATAGACACTTTTATTTTTTTTAAATCCAAATCTCAACTTCTCCTTATTGGATTTTTGTCATTTTGGTCTTATTTTATTTATAAAAAAATAATTTATGTTTCTAAACTGGTGTGGAGTTTATTGGTGTTTTTTTCACTGTGTTAATGTTTGACTAAGAATGTGGTTCCTGCTTGGACAGGGAGCATACCTCTGCCTTCCAGAAACCCAATTTTCTAACATTGGCCAACAATTTTTTGTTGTTTCAGGGTTGTTGCCTATTTTCACAACTTTTCTAGGTACAGGATAAAGACTGAAAACGGGAAAATAAATGTATCTTAACCCCTTGCATGCGTCGGATGGCCCCCGGCCGTCCGACGTCATGGTGGGCATGTGCGGAGGACGGCCAGGGGCCGTCCGAACCCCGCCCACTCATTAATTCGCCCGCACAGCGGGGGAATTCGCGCAGCGCGCAAGGGGTTAATTAGTTACATTCTGCTGGTATTGAATATTCTAATTGCAAATGCATTTATATAGCGCTTACTACCACTGACGAGACATTGAAGCATTTTTTTGCGAGGCAGTTGTGTTCCAACAAGGTAAATCAATTAATGGGGCAATGCACGTTCAGTAAACTCAGTGAACATCGGGGTCATTGATCATTTAATACTTACAAACTCCTGCTTTCGGAGTTTGTTTTAAAGAAACAAATGCCAAGGGAGGCCTTCATAGTGGGCACGGATCTCTGAATCCGGTCAGAGGTCATAGCCTCAGATAACCCAGAGGACCAACAGGTTACTCGCCCTACTATGAAAGAGGGCATATGTCAGGAAATAAAACTGTTGACCAGGAGTAGCTGCCACTTATATGCGAACTCAACCCATCTTTAGTTGACTGCAAAAGGTGCCAAAGTCCTGGTGCTCTATAAATCTTGATCAGGGTGAACCAACTACCTCCCAATGATCTCTCTTCATCACTGGTCAGGCTCAGAGAGTGCCTTCAACTCCACCAAATGCTTCCCATTGTAATATATTGGGTGTTTAGTTTCTTGTGTTTCTCTATGGGAACATTTAAATAAGTGTAACTGCAGATCAATGCATTTTATTCTAGTCACTTGAGAGCAATTTTAATTTTAAAATTGCATTCAAGTTAACTACATTGGTTTAAACATTTGTACTTATATATGTCGTAATTATATTGTTTTAGCTGCTGTTCTTGTGCTACATGCAGTTTTCTGTGAATGCGGCTTTGTTGTTACCAAAGGTAAGCAAAGGGTTACTATGGAAACCTTTCTACTTAATAGACTACATTATTTTGAGTTTGTGGGAGGTTAGCCACAGCTCACATTAATGCTGAGGCACTTTTTCGTCAAGGCTCAGGAGGTTTTGCTACAAATGCCTGTTTTTATATTCCTTCTTCGGATCAGTGAGTTACATATAACTAGATCTTTGCCAACTCTTTTTAAACATTCCATTCAGTTCATTGAAAAATGCATCAGCCTTTCTGATATGTTTTCGTTACTTTTCTTATACTGGTGGGGGATGTGCAGGTACTAATTTGTTTCTTCGCTGCTGTAATATGCTCATTGTTTTTGGTTCCTCTCCGCCTACTAGACGTTGTCCTATGCTGTTATCTATTTGTTAAACGAAATTTAATAAATAAACGATGCAAAAAAAAAAAAACTGAAAATTGCATCAGGCCCTACAAAGCTAATGCAAACCAACAAGAGTGTGCTAGTACACCTTAATTGAATTACATTAATTAAAAAGCAAAGACACTCTTGAAAAAACAACTTTGTTCGTTAAGCTCACCCTGAGCTTATAACTGACCTCTCATTTACAATAAAAGATTTACAGTCTTGACATGTATTCGGGGTAGGCTCCTCTAGTGATTTTTGTCTTGCTTAGTGAACACATTTTATTTTTTGGGTCTAGAAATGAATTTTGCATAGATCTTTTCTCCTATCCAAGTCTGACTTAGGAGTCACGGAGTTAGTGTCATATCAGGTGGAGTGGAGGATCTGACGTATGGTACCAGACGCACTGACGTGAGTGCTCGTCAACAGGTCACACGACGGAAGGAGAGCCAGTAAAAGGGCACTTTTCCAAGAAGGTCCAACTGAAGGTTCCTGACGTCTGTGGCTAACAGAAAGAAGTCTTACCTTTCCCTAGGGGTGGACTTTGGTGCTCAAAAGGAAGGCAGAAAATATAAAGCCTTTATTGTCTCCTATTGAGCACATAAATATTGCAGTTTGTTTGTGAGCTCGACTTTGCACTGGACTGTACTGACCTTGTTACCTTAGCAGTAACTTACAGTCTTGCAGGTTGTGATTTTTTCAGCACGTACGCATTTCCTCACATTTGTCAATAGTGATGTCTTAAACAGCGTGGCAATTCATTTTTAGTTGTTGGCGTCCTTTCTAATTTTTACAAACAAACTATTGTATTGTGATATTAAGTACACCTCAGAACTAGTTGTGCCCTTCAACTTATGCCTTTGCTTCCTATTCATCATAATTAGGCCTGGGCGGAAAACTACGCTACGCTCGCGTAGTTTGCGAAGTTTGCGCTACTTCGCACTACGCGAATTGCACGTAGCACAGTGCAAACAGCGTAGCGTAGTGCAGCGGTCATTTTTTGCTTGCTCGCGGTCCTCAACGTCAAGTTGGCGACCGCGAGCAAGCAAAATGACATCCCGGCGAGACTTTTTCCTCGCTCGCGATCAGCAACATCAAGTTGCCGATCGCGAGCGTGGAAAATAAACCTCCCGGCGAGATTCTCAACGCTGGGAGGTCAGGTTTCTCATTGCGAGTGGTCGCGTATGCTCGCGACCGCCGCGATGAGAAACTACCAGTCCGCGTTGAGAGCTGCCGCTCGAGTAAAAATCTACTCGAGCGGCAGTAAAAGACAGCTCGCACTGTGCAAGATGCCGTTTTCAATGATTGCACAGTGCGGACAAGCATCCGGCACTGTGCAATCATTGCGAACACGCACTACGCAGTTCGCGTAGTGCTACGCGTAGCTCGCGTAGTGCGAACTGCACTTTGCGTAGCTTCGCGAAGCATTACTTCGCGAACTACGCCCAGGGTTAATCATAATCTGATTTTGTGCCGTCTGTGTTTTTTGCTTTTTCTGATGTACAGTTTGTCAGAGCAAAGCAGCGTGCGACAACGAAATTCGTTTTATTTGTTTACTTACCTCTGTTTGGCCATATGCCGTAGTTTACTACCCCCACCCTGCTCCTCCCCCGCCATGCCCCACCGCCCGCGGCACTCCCTCCACGAGCCGCTACTGCCATTCTTATAATGATAAAATCAGAACGACAAGTCCCAGAGTGCACCAAGCTGTTGGATAAACGGCCAGAAATGTGGCAGCTATGACAAATGTATAGTATTGTGTAGATAGAATATAAAGTGGTTTTTCATTGCTGGTAGTTGGTGTGCAGGGGTGCTAATCTCCATCTTGTCTATTTATTACTGTATTTTCTATTATATTTAGATGTGCAGGACAAATCAGTTTATAAAAGTGTGAACTCAGTCAAACGCTCTGATCTCACATCAAGCCAGACATACTGTTGCAGCTAGGAATCCAAAAACAGTTCTTGGAATTGTGAGGCAGTGAGCACTTCAGCGATGTTGCTGTAAACAACACACTTCAAACTAAATGTTCTTTAGGTTCTTGAGTAAAATGAGACTTGATAATGGTAACAGCCCTCCAATTAACAAGCATTTGCAATGCAATAGGTCTCGCATTTGGGAGAGTTAGAGCTATTGGCGTTGTAAATGACAACGTCTTTTACCTATGTGTTTTGGTTTGGAGTGTAGTGGATGTATGAGGTGTAGAATTCTGTGGGTTGTATTGAAATAGTTAGTTGTGGAATTGTGTGGGGTGGAGTGTTTTTGTGTAGTGGAATTATGTGGCATGGTGAATAGATAGAGGTGAGAGATGCATAGATAGAAAGGAAGATAGAGGGATAGGTAGTTTGTGCAGGAAGTGGTGAATGAACTCGAGACAGAGGAACAGATAGTGTGTGAGAAAGAGAAAAAAAAGTGGAGCGAAGGCCACAGGCGCATAAAGACGGAGGACCTGTGTATGTAGAAGATACCCTAAGTAGAGGAGAAGAGCATGAGTTTGAAGGACGGAAACCTTGGAAAGGCACGGGAAAGAAACTGTGCTTAGTATGTGTGATCAGGCAGTATAGAGAGGAGATAGGGAGAGTAAGGGATGAGAGTGGGCAGTGGGATTGCGAGATGAGAGGGGGTGAGGCAGTAGACAAATTTGTTTTACGTGGTGGTGGTGTCAAAGGTTTTTCTCAGAAGCCTGCTACAAAGAATGTCCAGGCTGCATTGGCTTGATTCCACCTCGTCTCTTTTTTCCACCACATTACACTCTCTACCCCTTTATTTTACTCTTACGGTGCTTTTCAACCCCTGCGGTCTCTTCCTCTGTTTTTTTCCCCTCATTTATTTTGTGCAGTTTTATGTAGTCTGAACTCTGCACACGGGAATTAGTGCGCTTAACATGAGCACAAGATTGCATTATTTTGTAAGCATGTGGATATTAAGTGATTTGCCCAAGATCAAAGGATGTTGAGCGAGGCAGGGACTTGAACCAAGGGGCATATCATCAAGGCCCCGCGATAAAATTATCGCCGCTTTAGCATCCGTTTTCGGGCGAAAAGCGGCGATAATTTTATCGCACTATCAGCAAAGTCACACTATCGCGTGAATCCATGCCTTAGCGCCCTTTCCCTTAACGCCCAGCTTTGCATCTCTAATGAGATGCAAAGTGGGCATTCCTCCCCAAAATAACGTGAGAAATGTCGCTAACAGACATTTCTCCTATCAGCAAGCTGATCGCTAACCTGCGTAGCGATAAGAAAAGTAGCGCTAACCGCGGTTATCGCTACTTTCCTTACGCCTGCTTCAGTCTGACTTAGCCATTATATCCAATGGAAGGTGGATATAATGGCTAAGTCTGCCCTGCCCTATCATCAAGCTATCGCTAACGTTGTGCGATTATCTCTGGATTTCCAGCGATAATCGCACATTTGGCAGCTTGCGCTTGGAATTTTATCGCTTTGGAGATAAGCGTCGCTGATAGCGCGCTATCTCAGCGATAAAATCCAGCGATAGCCGGCGATAATTATCCTAGCGCTAAGCGCGCTTAGCGATAATTATCGCCGGCCCTTGCTGATATGCATATCATCAAGGCCCAGAGATAACATTTTTGCCGCTTTAGCGTCCGTTTTCGGGCGAAAAGCGGCGATAATTTTATCGCACTATCAGCATGGACACGCTAACGCGTGTTCCCATGCCTCAGCGCTGAGTTTCTCTAACGCCCATCTTTGCATCGCCAATGAGATGCAAAGTGGGCGTACTCCTGCCAAACTTACGTGGAGAATGTCGCTAACCGACATATCTCCAATTATCAATGTAATCGCTAACCGGCTTAGCGATCATGAAAGTAGCGCTAACCGCGCATAACGCAGGTTTCTTTACGCCTGCTTATAACCTAACTTGGCCATAATATCCAATGGAAGGTGGATATTATGGCTAAGTCTGCCCTGCCCTATCATCAAGCTATCGCCGTTCCCTGTGCGATTATCGCTGGATTTCCAGCGATAATCGCACATTCAGCATCTATCGCTTGGATTTTTATCGTTTTGGAGATAAGCGTTGCTGATAGCGCGCTATCCCAACGATAAAATCCAGCAATAGCCGGCGATAATTATCCTCGCGCTAAGCGCGCTTAGCGATAATTATCGCCGGCTGTTGCTGATATGCTCCTTAGGTGGGTACAGATGTGCCATACTGAACCACAAACATGAGTTGAGCAGCCTACGGGTGTGAAAGAAATATGACTTTGTCAATATAACCAATAATATAAGAAAGGCATTGCCCTTATGCTCTGTTTATTGATATTTATGAGGTGAGGCTCTCCAAATCTTCTGCATAATATATAAAATGTATGGAAATGTTTTCAATTTTTTGTGGAATAGAAAGCTAAAATCTGCGATTAATATATATCTGAAACCTGCGGAAATGACCCCGAAAGTGGATAGTAATTGATTTCAGCAAAATAATGATTCAGATAAAATAGAGCAAACTAATAAATATATTTATTTTGATTATTCCTGAATATTTTTGAAGCAAGCTGATTAACAAGCACTAAGCACCTGCATGGAATAGAGAGCATCGCTACTGGGACAAAGATGGGATTCTGTATCGCAGAAGGAATAGCATCTTTCAGGAACCGAAAGCTTGAAGTAGGAACATCACTACTGAAGCATCTACAAGTAGTGTCCCAAACTCGCCTATAAAAACTGTTTGAAAATATATGTAATCGGGATTCTGCCAAATGTAGGGAGTGTCCCCCAATTTGTCCATTCCCTTATATCCTCTTTCAGTCTTTAACACCAGCAGGCAGCAGAGCCCTAGAAGCCAAATAATTTCAGTAGAAATCACTGGATATCATTGTTCGTTTTGAAGTGAACTTCAACTGTGTACATTTAGAACGAGATTTCCACTCAATGTTCTAAAGGCGCATAAATGTGTGAATAAACTACATTAAAATATTCAAAGCACACCTGCAGGAAACAACAACATGATTACGACTACAAGCATGCCGAAATAGAAGACGTTTAAAATATGAAACTTGCCATGAGAGCCCCATTACTGATTAGAATAAATCTATATCGGCTGTGGTGGTGGCTGACTGTTGCACTCGAGGATCGCCACCGGTAGATAAAGTACTGCTGCAGGCACGGTGGGGTGGGAGAGCGCAGCAAAAATTGCAAGAATTTTTTCCAATCAAGTTTAGAACAGCTTGAGCAAAGCTGCAGGGTGGGACTACAGGGAGCGTTGCTTAGGACTACAATGCCCGGCAAGTCATTCGTATCTGTCACACGGAATACATCATCCATACTAACCACGTAACTGAATAAGAGACTGCACTGGGGACTAAACTAAGAGAATGTCTATCACTGGAAAAATAAAGGAACTCTACCAGGCTGGCGGCAGCCCCGAGGGAACAACGGTTTGCAGGGACTGGGAGGACATGAAAGCAGGGCGGGAGAGAGGCCACCATTGTCCCAGCTGCTTCAAAAGAGAAAGCGTGCATGGCGCGCTGAATGTAAGCAAAGCACGTCATGCCTGCAGTAAGAGAAACTCAATACAGAAAATAGTGCTTACAGACTTAAGAACACGTACCGTGTAACAACCGAAGTAAAAGGGCCAGTCGCCATGGGAGGTTATAGATGAAGACAAGGCGGTACTAAAGAGGGACTAACAAGCCTATTTATGAATCAGAAGCCAGCATTTACATAGGACCATGACACAAGCTAAGGACAAATATGGGTGGAGAGTGGGGGAGGCTTCTATTCCATACTCCAGTACAACAAGTCTCGCAGAGCAGCCCATGCGCGCTGACTCTAGGCTTGACCTAAAAACCGGCACAGTGATTGCAGACCGACTCAGGGCCCCCAAACCCAACTACTAAGCTAAGAATGCAATTGTTTTGGGGGTGTCATAACGAAATACCCCCCTGAAGAGATTGCGTGACTGACGTTACCTGCCTCATCATTGTATAGGGTTACCACCTGGCCATTTTTTACTGGCCCAGCCTGTATTTTTAAGTCTAAGCTAGTTTTCACAAGGGGACCACTGATAGCACGTGAGAGGGGGGATCATGAAGAAGCAGTTTGCTCTCTCGTGTGCACAGGGCAGAGACAAAAATATAAAGGCATGAGGGGGCAGCGTGGAGAAATAAAACACTCACAGGATATGCTGGGGTTTGAACTGGGGACCTCATACATGCAAAGTATGCATTCTAACACTGAGCTACATCCCCTGGTGATAGAACTGGCACTTAGTTTCATATATGATCATATCATTCAGTGATGGATATTGCACATTTTTGAATATGTGCAATACTTTTGTGTGTTTTCATATGTTTATTTCTTCATCGTTCTGCTCACAGGTATATGCTTAGTAGGTTAAGGAACAGGGGTTTTCGTTGTTATTAAAGTCTTTGCTGGAGGGAAAAATATGAAATCAAGTTAGTATTTCTGTTAAAAACAACAAATCGCCAAGAAGTAGCTTATTTCTCTTCTATAAGGATGGTATTCTGTTGTGGCAGTTCAAACACTATAAACTTGTTCATATTTCAACCAAGCTCCTTTATTAGTGGAGATGTTTCATTCAATACCGCCCTATTTTTATATCTGCGGTAAAGTACTCTTGTCTGACTATTAACTAATACTGAGTCTCTCAGCCTGCTACTCACATTGTACGACTCTCTAATTCAAGTTACCAGAAGAACGGGAATGACATCGAAGTCTTTGAATTTAATGTGCAGTTTATCCTTTAATTAACAACCAAAACCAGTGCCTACAAAAAAAAGGTATTTGCAATGCAATAGGTCTCGCATTTAAATGCGAGACCCAAGGCATTGGAAATAAGTGGCCGCCATTGTCCTGGCTGCTTGCAAGAGAAAGCAAGCATGGCGGGCGCACTGAATGTAAACAAAAAGGCATCGTGCCTGCAGTAAGAGAAACTAAATAAACAAAATTGTGCTTACAAGACTAAAAAATAATCTTACCGTGTAACAACGCAAGCAAAGGGGCCAGTAGCCATGGGAGGTTAAAAATGGAGACAAGGCAGTACTAAGGAGGGACTAATAAGCCTATTAAGGAATCAGAAGCCAGCATTTACGAAGGACAAAAACACAAGCCAATGAAAAATATGTGCGGAAGAGAAGCGAGAATGGGCAGGGCTTCTCTTCCATTTTCCACTACAGCATTCTCGCAGAGCAGCACATGCGCACTGACTCAGGCTCGACCTAAAAATGGGCCGGATGCAAAGCGAAGAGAGGCCTTTGTACTAGTAAATACATGAATAAATATATTATCATGCCCTTAGGAACAGTCTTCTGCTCCTCTGTTGGAGAATATAATGAGTGTTTTTGTTCTAAACTGTGGGGCATATTATCAAGAACGGCGTTAACATTATCGCCGCTTTAGCGGCAGAAAACTGCCGCTAAAGCGGCGATAATGGGCTTGATAATATGCCCTTGAGAATTCCAATAGAAGCCCATGTTGACACCAGAACATGGGCTTCTATTGGAATTCTCAAGGGCATATTATCAAGCCCATTATTGCCGCTTTAGCGGCAGTTTTCTGTCGCTAAAGCGGCGATAATGTTAACGCCGTTTCTTGATAATATGCCCCTGTGTTCCTTGTTGTAAGAATTTCTTCAGCCTCCTCACGATTGGATGGACCGTCCTGACCTACTTTAGGACCAGATATTACATTGTTCTTTCATGCGATTGGATTCTTTTAAGCAGCCCTTGCCATGCACCAATAATGACAATCACAACGAATAATGCCCAGTCCAAGCCACTGGCTTTAACAAGTTCTGTAGATACTAATCTTGCTTCACAAAATCCAGGTGTTATCTTTGACACTGCCCATATAACACCGTCACCTAGAAGACACAAGAGCCAAGAACTTCCCCTGGTGTTAATTAAGGCCTTGTTCCAGCGAACCATCACTAGTTCAAGAAATTTGTTGGCAACCCTGAGCTTCCCCCTGATGCTAGTCCTTCAGTATCGGGTTGTCGGATGAAGCTCAATCGCAGTTTTACTACGGTTTTATTTTTAATTGGCTGCCATGTTTGCATGGTCAAAGGGAACAACATATTACATTTTTGCCGCCTGCTGCAACAGGGAATGGTTCACCCTTAGGTAACTGATTTCAACAATTAGAGGGCTTAGAGCAGTTAGAATAACATTCAAACACTATAGCCCCCCCCGTTTCTGTGGCTGTCAGCTATTTGTTTATAGACATGAACATGTGCCCAAAATTACCTTGCTCGCAATTAGTTTGGCTATCTGTAATATTGTAGGTTTCTCCTCCAAAATTAATTTGAGGAATTGGTTGTCATTTATGAATTTCTATGATTTATTATTATTTCAGGAAACATGGGCTGCAGATTATTTGATTTTTGGTAGGTATACCTGCTATTTTATTCCTGAAGTTCCTTCTAGCTCTGGTAGAGGAATGGTGGTCTTTTAACCTCGTTCAAGCTACAGTTAAATAATCATGTCACACCTGTTGATGCTAAACATAAGTAGATACAACTTTTTTGTGTAACAAGGACTGGTGATTGTTTAATTCTGATAACTTTAATCTTTGTGTTTTTTGGTAAAAACCATTGATGGTTTTAGTAATTCTCAAAACAATCCTCACAAGGGATTTTGACACTAAGCTTAGTATGAACTTCTTATTTTTTGATTATTTTGATTCACGTCAAACTAAAGACATTTCCATCAAACGATCACATACATGTGGCCTACCCCTTTACAATTATGTGATTCAGTTGGAAATTGTTTATGTACATGATCCTGATAGGAGGGATGATGAGCCCACTATGACGTTCTTTGAAAGTGGTTACTCCTCTGTTATTGACTATATTTTTGTGTCACGGAGTATGGTTAAATATATCCTTCATGAAGAGCTCTAGCTAAAAATTACGGTGATCAAAACCAGTTAATTTGTACTTTGTGTTACCTGTGTTATATGTACTTAGAGACAATTTCTGTCTTACAATCAAGGATAGCGGTCTAAGGCTTGCTTGGAAATTCCCAAACCCACGTAGATTCCGTATCAATTTACTAAATGACAACTTGACTTACTGTGATATATGTCTTTCTTCAGTGGCTAGTCACAATATCATTGTAAAGTCCTTCATTGATTTGAGTGACTCAATTAAATGTCTACTCCTTAAACCTGTACTAAGCTATGTTTCCAATGCCACTAAGTGGTTTGATGAAAGATGCTCCTCTGCCAACCGAAGACTTCATGCAGTCCTGCCGAATTAGCTGTGAAACAAGGAGCAGGAAGCTTAGAGTGGAGTTTGCCATAAACAAGCTCCAAGGAGGAGGAAAATCAAAATCAGATGAAAGACCTGGGAGTTGTTAATGTCGTAGGTGAACATAAAGATTTGAAATCATTTTGGCAGGTGGTAAATTCCCGTAAGACTAATATTGTGCATGCACCATGTCTTGGGCCATACATAACAGCAGATCAGTGGCTATCCCATTTTAAAAACAATTATTCTTTTAATTCACTGGATTATTTAATTATTATTGCTCCATTATCCAATCAATATTTTGCTGTCATTTGCATCATTTTTGAATATCATGAAGTTGTGCCTGCCTCACAGGCTACTCCCTTAGGCAGAGCCCATGGGCCTTTATGAGTCAAATACTGATCTCTGGGCGCCACTGCTTACTAACGTTTTAAATGATGTCTGTAAAACAGAGCTTTTTCACTCTGGGTCTACCTCTAATATTGTCCCTGTTTTTAAGAAAGGCAACTGGTTTGATCCCCGTTGCTATAGACTAATATAGATCAATATCCCTATTTGACTTAACAGCCCTCACTGCAGCTTTCCTGCCTTCCTGCACCTCCGATCCTGAGACCGAGGACTCCAGCCCCCAAGTGCCATTGCGCCAGGAGGCGCCGACGCAGGATTACAGCGCCCGGAGGTGCATAAATTTACCGGCGGGCTCCCGCAGCGTGGGAGCCCTCTCTGCAGCTTTCCTGCCTTCCTGCACCGCCGCTCCTGAGACCGGGGACTCCAGCCCCCAAGTGCCATTGCACCAGGAGGTGCCGACGCAGGATTACAGCGCCCAGAGGCGCATACATTTACCGGTGGGCTCCGGCAGCGCGAGACGCGCGCGGGCCATGGGCGGGCCCGTCTGCGCCCTTCAGAGCACGGAAGAGGCTGGGCCTGGCCACCCCTGTAAGCCTTGGCCTCTGAGACATTCTGAGATCTGCCGTGCCCTCCACTATAAGGTATTGTGCCCTTATTCCTTCTTTGGGCTTCCACGTATTTTTCCGTTATCAGCTGGGGGGTAATAAAATGGCCAAACAGAAGGGCTTCAGTGACCAACCTGGGAGAGGAGCCGCAGGGACGTTGGATGCATTTTTAACTAGGACGGAGTCCGTTCTCACTCATGAGATTCAGTTAGCGGAACAACGGCTCTCTCTGGGATCCCTCATTTCCAAAAAGCGCTCCTCCCTAGGTAGCATTGATGGGACGGGCAAAACCATAAACATCTCTCACTCTTTGCCCACCGCTTCTCTGTCTCCTGTACCTGCAGTTCCACTATCTCCTTTAGTGGAAGTAACAACGGGCCCTAATATCATTACTAGGGGTCAGGCTGCTAAATCTCATTCCGTTATCAACAGCGAGCCACCGGATAAAAAAAGGAAAACTGGAGGATCTCAAAAACAAAAATCTCTGAAACCTGCTTGGTCAGGCAAAACCAGAGGGATTGGAGTCACTGGCCCTGATCAAACCCCAAAGGGGAGCACCATACCAACCACAACACAGCCCCCAGGAATGCTTGATGATGTCATTTGGAAAAGACTGGAGACTATGGTCGCCACGCTCCTGGAACCTCTTTTACTTAAATTAACACAAATCAAGGAGAGACTGAAAACTGTTGAGGCTGTGGGGGTGGGTCGGGGGCCCGTGACAATGACAGCCCCTGAGATGCAAGTGATAGAGAATAACCCAAGTATCTCAAAAACTAATCTAGGTTTTTCGGATCTTATGCCCTCACAAATCCCCGACACATCTCGTAACGTTCTTCTCACCGCTCCTGGGTTAGCTAAGTCCTCACAGCCACCGCTTAGTAATGGCTCAAATAGGCCAACGACTTACCCACGGGCAGATTTAAGAGGGGGCAGAGGGGATAGAGGGAACTACAATCCCACAAGCCAGTATAAATCCAATGAGGAGATTAATGAGGCCCTCGCGGGTATCACACACCAGACGCTCCACCTCCTTCCAGCGTCTCCACCCCTTGTATTAGTTTTGGGGAAAGTCCCGACTCTGAGGGAGGGCCAGTACGAGTCCACGGGTCAACTAATGGCCAAATCATTACACTGGCTGTCTCGCCATATTAAGGACAGAGGGGAGCCTTCACTGGTCAGCCAAATGATCATGGTGAGAAGGGTAGGTTGGGTGGGTTCATCAAGGAAAATGTTGGAGGGCGACTGTGTAGTGATTAATTTTAATAACCACTTTGCACTGAGCTATATTTTAGACCACCTACACAGACACCCCCAAGGGACACACAGATCAAGGGTCTCTCCCTGGCCTATTTTTACAATCCTCCCCAATTCGGCCTACAAGATCCCAGAGTAAATTCATTGGGTGGTCTAGTGAGGCCAATAACTGAGAGAAATATGGTTGCAGTAGGGACAGGAGTCTGTACTACAAATAGGTATGCCCCCCTTTCTGACTTAGATCGCTGTGTCTGACTATCCCCTCCTACACCCAAGAGTCTGTCTCTGAGCATTTTCTACCCACCACCCTTCCTGCTTCCCTCAAACAGAATGAGTTTAAGAAAAGATAAAATAGACTATTTAAAATGAATATAGCATGTTACAACGCATGCTATTACATCGCGTTCCTTTACAACGCGGTCGTTATAACGACCGCGTTGTTAGAACGCAATACCTTTACAACGCAAGTCATTAGATCGACTTGCTGTAGGGGGGCGCTGGACTTAGGAATAGTATAATTTACTATTCCAACTCCAGCGTGCGCAACAGTAGGGAAGGTGTTGGAATAGTAAATTATACTATTCCTTAGGTTAGAGCGCCCCCTACAACAAGTCGATCTAATGACTTGCGATGTAAAGGCATCGCGTTCTAACAACATGGTCGTTGTAACAACCGCGTTGTAAAGGAACGTGATGTAACAACCGCGTTGTAAACGCTGTTTCCCATTTAAAATAACCTCTTGCAACGTGGCAGGTATTAGGAAGAAATTGGATAATGTACACTGGCACAATCTTTGGCAGGCAAACGAGATTACCTGCTTTCAGGAAACGTGGGCCTTGGAACCTATTTTTATTAATGGCTATCGTTCCTATCAGACAATGGCCTCGCCATCAGCTGCAGGGAGGCCGAAGGGGGGTCTCCGAACTTTAATACCAAATATATTCTCACCAAAAATAAGGAAGTTCGATGGTAGGAGCCCTTTCTTTCACCTCCTCGTTTTTGAGTTTCCCAAAACAGGTATTTGGATACTGATACATTTTTATAATAACAATTTCGGTCCAAAAATGAACATGGTCATAGACGAGGTTAACAACTCAATTGAGGAGGCTTTAAAAAGTAATAAGCGAGACGCAGTATCTACTCTAATTTGGATGGGAGATTTCAATATACACCCATGTAATCATAATCAAGACAAACCATGCGGTTTGGTTGATTTGATGGGCAATCCCGTCTCCCATTTCTCCCATAGTATTTATGGCAACAGCCTCAACAGGACCTTGTTTACCAGAAACTTGGCCATTGTTAATATTTGGAGTAACTCAGAAGATTCTCCCATGAAAAATTTTTCTCGCGAGGCTCATGAATCCACAATTGATTTGATATTAGTTTCTACAGCCGTTGAGGGTAGTCTCAGTAACACAGATGCTCAATTTAATAGTTTTAGCGATCATGCTATTTTAACTGGTGTAATAACTTTGAATTCCGGAGAGAAGGCTTCGCATTTGATTATTGATTGCCCCATACTGGCCAGAAAAAACGGCTATCAATTAAAATGGGCTCAAATCGACAGGTTTAAATTTATTCCAGACATAATAAAAACAACCCAAACTAGAATTGGTAGGTGTCTGGACCTAGCCTCATCACCTACCATCCTGGTCTCATCCTTTACGGTTCTTTTAGAGCACATAAAGGTGGCTCTTACCTGCAAAGGAAATGGAAAGAGCTCTAAACAAAAGGGATGGTTTGACTCTCCCTGTGCTAAAGCCAGGAAAGCCCTTACTACAGCTCTTAAAACTCGGCCACGAGATCAGACACAGATTGCCTTACTCCGCAATCGGTTTAAACTGGCCAGAAAAAAAAGGGAGAGGACACTGAGGGAGGTGATCTGGGAACTGCTTGCCCAGGCAACTACATCGGGCAACAGCAGAGAGTTTTGGGGTATAATCAACTCACCTTATTTCAAGACCCATAGGGACCCCACGCTAGATACCAATGTTGGTGAGGAGGAGTGGGTGAAGCATTTTGTTAACATTTTCTTGCCCACCCTTACTCCTGCGGTTTTCCAAGCTGTTCTACCATCTGGACGGAGGGCATTTCTGTCATTCTCGCTTACTGAGGTTAGGAAGGCCCTATCGGAATGCAGCCCTGGAGGAGCCCCTGGCCCGGATGCGGTCCCAATAGACTTCTTCCAGGACAATTATGACCTTTGGGCTCCTTTATTGACCAATGTTTTTAATAATATAGCAATAGTAGGCCCACCCCCCTCATGGAAAACAAGTATAATTGTTCCTATCCATAAAAAGGGGGATAAGAGTAGCCCAAAAAATTACAGATCTATTTCCCTTTTAGACACCACAGCGAAACTCATGAATCGTCTGCTTTTATCCAGATTAGAGGCCTGGGTAGCTGATAATGATATCTTAATGCAGTCCCAGTATGGGTTTCAATGGGGCAAAGGAACTGTAGATCAGTGCCTGAACCTCACCTTGATTATTGATAAATATACCAGGGCTAAGGGTGGGAAAATCTATCTCGCCTTTATGGACCTTTCAGCAGCATTTGACTGCGTTTCCCACCCAAAGCTATGGTATATTATGGAAGAGATGGGGATCGATTCTCCAATAATTGATTTTATCCAGCAACTATATATGGATGCCTCAGCATCGGTCAGATATGGGAAAAACGGGGAATGTACCCGCCCTTTTAAGATCCTAAGGGGGGTAAGGCAGGGCAGTGTCCTCGCTCCATTCCTATTTTCCGTCTATACGAATGGTGTGGGGAAGGGCCTATTGGGCGCAACTCCCGATATCCCCGTGCCTGACTCCATCCAGCTTCCAATTCCGGCATATGCAGACGATGCAGTCCTTATGCCAGAACAGGGATAGGGCTGCAACGTCTAGTTACCACCTATGCAGCCTTCATGGACACCCTTAACATGAAGGTTAACCAGTCAAAATCTTTTGTAATTATAGCCCGGGGTGGTGTTCGAGGTAAAACATCCCATCTCTATACTGAAACAGGGAAAATTGAGGTGGTGAAGTCTTTTCCTTATCTTGGGGTACTTTTTGATAGGAACCAAACTTGGTCACGTCTAGTTGATGCAAGGGCCATGGGCATGGAGAGGAGCTTGACAGCACTAAAGGTATTTATGTCTAGGATGGGTATGAAACCTCTAGCAGCTGTCAAATATATCTATCATGCGAAAACGAAGTCCACGGCCACTTATGGAGCGGGCGTTTGGGGCTCGGCACACACCGAACCACTGCAAATCACTGAGGACAAGTTTTTTAAATCCCTGGTTTCTCTCCCGCAGTCAACATCTAATCATGTACTCCATTTGGAGTTGAGTTTAACTCACATTACGGTTTTACGGACTCAATTAGACTCGCCCCTCTGCTCTTGTGGTTTTCCATCTGGCGCAGGAACACTGTTCCCCTAACTCAGAGTATAATAAAAGACTGTCTTAGATTGGAAAACTACAAGAGAATTAGATGGTGAAATTATGTCGAGCAAGAATTGACTGAGCTGGGGTTGAAAGATCTGTTCATGGATCCAATGGCTTGCAGGCTAATGTCAAAGCAAAGATTGGTGGATACTTTTATGCGGAAGGCCCAATACATTTGCAGGGAAAACAACTACAGGAAGCAGTCAACTCTGGCCTACCAACCGCTTTTATCTATCTTAGAAGGTGGATATCCCTACTTAGAGGAGGTCTCAATACCACAACATAAATTCATATTATTGCGGTTTCGGTTAAACTTGATACCACTAATGTTAGGGTTTCCATCGAAAACATTTAACCATTCAGATTTGACCAAATGCCCCTGCAACACGAACTCTCCCCAAACAGATCTTCATTTATTGTTTTTCTGAGGTTACTATCATAAGGAAAGGAAAAAATACATTGTACCAATTTTAAAGAGATACAAGCTTGAACAATGTAGGGTTGCACTATTTTTCTTAAAATCATTACCTGATCATCAAGTGTGCTACTCGCTAGCTCCATTCCTTTGGGCCTGTATAAAAAAAGAAAGTCTCTGGGAACATAACTTTCTCTGAAAATTTGTAATCATATAATGTATTTTATCTTATATTTGATCTGGTAGACTTTGTACGTACATACTGAAACTCAGAATTAATTTTGTACCCTCTTTTATATAACTTTTTATAAACGATGAAATGAATTGATTATTGTATGCCACCTATGAGAATGTTTTTTTTAAATTTACTGCTGCCATGTACTTTTATGATCTTATTTAATAATGATCGAATAAAGTTGATTTGGATTGGATTGGATTGGACTTAACAGTAAAAGTGGTTGGTAAAATTTTGCTAAACAGAATTCGGGAATGGGAAAATGATCATAGCATTGTGTGCAAAACCCAAATATGTTTTTAGAGAAAGTTTGGTGACCAGGGAGCAATGTTTAAACCTTCAACTTATTATTGATAAATATGCAAATACAAAAGGAAGCCTGTCGTACTGGGCCTTTATAGATCTTAGTAGTGTGTTTGGCAGCGTGAACAGGTCCAAGCTATGGCACCATTTAATTCAAATTGGCCTAGATATTCCTTTAGTTAATTTTCTATCAATTCTGCACTCTGCTTTGTCTGCAATGGTCAGATTTGGAAGTAAAGGTGAGTCCACCATTATTTTTAATCTGGAACGAGGTGTTCGCTGAGGTATGCGTCCATGCCTCCTTTTTGTTCATTCATTACATTAATAATCTTAGCTCAGCTTTGATTAATTGTGGGCAGGACATGCCCATGGTTAATTCAAAGTCAATCCCGACACTACTACAGACCGGTGACGGCATCCTTTTGTCTCGTACATCAAATCATTTGAAAACCCCTGGTAGATGCCTGTGTTTCATTCATGGAGGAGCTCAAGACTAATCTTGCAAAATCCCATGTTATGACATGTGGGTCATAACATAACACTGTCTCACATCCCAGCAGTCAGTTCGCCATGAAACACTTGTCTATAGATACACAGCATTGGCTGCACCAACTAGGGTGAAAAACTAAAGAATGGAACTGAAGTAAGTGTTATCATGCTCTTCATTCACCATGATGTATTGGGGAGAACTGAGCGCTGGGATGTGAGGCAGTTTGCTCCCACCCTCTTTTGTTTGTAAAGGCTCCCTTGAGCTAATGAGCTGATGAGCTCTGATTGATGCACCTATGCCCAGTGAGTGGTACAGAGACCAGAGAATACTTTGGACAGCATTTCAAGCACCCTCAAAAACATGTGTTGATCTCTACCGGAGAAGGACAACTATCCTGAAACACAAATCTAGAGATAAAGAGCACTGGCTGCACTAACAAGCGTGAAAAACTAAAGACTGCACTGAAGCAAGTGTTATCACGCACTGCATTTACCAAGATCCATTTGGGTGAACTGAGTGCTGGGATGTGAGGCAGGGTGCTCCCACCCTCTTTTTGTTTAAAAATTAAATTAAAATGTGGCTGATTGCCACCAGGGGAGAAGGTTGTGGGTCCTGGGCCCCCGCACTCTAACAAAAAAGGTGCTGTGGGTGCTATAGATTTGCACCAGGGCACACACTTAACAGAACAGCTATGGCAAGCACCAGCAAGCACGATGTGTGGCGGCTAGGGACCAGCCTGAGAGTGCAGGGGGCTAAGTGCTCCTTCTGCAACCCCCAACCAAAAATAAACCTGTGGGAGACCCAGAGAGACTGGGACACCCACAAAAATTGAACACAAAAGCGGAAAAAGTAAATAAAAAGGAGCGGCCAGAGCCGCTCATTTATTATTCACTGCTCCAGCTAGGGGCACTTATTATGCCCTAGAGCACTTTGAATTAATATATTTTCTTGCTGGTGGTGCTCTTAGTCGAGGCAGGGGTACTGCCAAACAGTTTTTGCATTGTTGTGGGGGCTTGCACTGCAGAAACATTAAAATAACAGTAAGAATCCTGTGTCATTTAAACCATGACACCCAGGAGAGCTTACCATATTTTCCAAAGTACTTCCAGCTGGAGCTCTATGCCTTTTAGCTGCAGTGAAAGGCCTCCTTTTGGGTGTTTTTATTACTGCATTTTGTGGGATAAAAAATGTTAAATAAGACTCCTAGACATGTTCATTTATTTTTATTTTTTAATAAAACTTTCTGAAACCTTTTTTACAGCAAACACTTTTATTAAACATTGCATGGTGTGATTCATTGAAATATACACTTGACAAACGTTATTGTGATTTTTGGACAAGGATAATAGATCTGCTTTATATATGTCAATGTTTTCAACCCTTGATAAAGCCAATAGGACCACTATATTTATTTTGGTGTTGTGACCAATTGGCAAAGTCAGTAAGTTTGCCTGACTTAGAACAACAACTTTTATATTGTAACACCATATAGTCAGCCTGTGGGGGCTGGGACAAGGACCATGCACAAGGGGGGCAGTTGGGATCCAGTGAGGGGCTGTTTGAAGGTCCTGGCTGCAGACCCTGTGCCCAACTGCATGCTGTGCATGACCGAAAGCCATGCATGCACAGTGTGGGGCAGGGCGCTCAAAGGCTATTGGTCTCGGAGTGAAGCCTGCAGCCAGGCCTTGAGACCAACCCTATGCTGCACGTGGCAATGGACATCCTACTTTACGTTAAAAAAACTTAGAAATTCACTGAAAAGAACAATGGTTAAGCATGGTAATACTATGTTACTTCGCATTAAGAAAACATTAGAAATTCATCAAAAAAAACAAAGGTTAAAGAACCATTATAGTTAGATGAAAATTTTCAATTTAAATGAAAAAACCACTAAGATTCACCAGTTCTAGTTATCTCGACTAACTATAACTCGTACCCTAAAGTAACTATAACTCTCGCCCTCATGCCCCCAGGGCCCAGTGCACTTTAGAAAGGGGGTGAGGGTGTGTGGACATCCTCCTTGAGCCTGGTTAGTCCCCGGAGGCCCCATCCCCTGGGGCTGGAATGGATATTTATATGGAAGGGGTGCACATAGCCCTCCTCCCCAAGTCACTTTAACCTTTGTTTTCTTCAGTGAATATATGTCTGTAACCTCCTTCACAAGGTAATCCAACGACGCTGGTGCCATAACACTGGCTGTGGAGCCCTTCCATATGCCAACCAGAAGAAATAATATCAAGGCACTCCTTTGTTGTGGTTCCAATGTTTCTTCACAATGCCAAATGCATTTCAGCTATCACAGCCTTTCTCAAGTGATGATGCCGATGATAGTGCATTTCATCTATCACAGCCTTTCTCAAGTGACTTGAGACAGGCTATGATTGGCAAGTGAACTATATATATATATATATATATATATATATATATATATATATATATATATATATATTCATCAACAAAGCAGTCCAAGGACAAAGGGCGCACTTCTCACAGCTGGTGCGCGCGGCGGGGCCGGATTTGCCCCGAACGACAATTCCTCACCAAACAAGTATCACGCTGCACTCTCCCAGGTTTGGTTTATAAAGATTTATTCAAGCCATTTTACACTCCTTCTTCCACCTCGCGTGCTCGACCAACAGGTCTTGGTCACGGCCTATACACCGTGACCAAGACCTGTTGGTCGAAACGCGTAGGTGGAGAGGGAGTGTAAAATGGCTTGAATAAATCTTTATAAACCAAACCTGGGAGAGTGCAGCGTGATACTTGTTTGGTGAGGAAATATATATATAGATATATATATATATATATATATATACATTATCTACTGGCGGTCGCCAGTAGATAGTTATAGTTAGGACCTATTTTCCATAGGAAATCCGCAACATTCTATTTGAAATAACTTTGGCGCCGGTTGACAAATCTTCGCGAAATTTTCAAAACTCGTGGCCCGCTCCGGTCCGCTCCTATCCTGAAAGTCTCGGGGTGAATCGTCAAGTGGGGGCCGAGAAAAAAGGGGGGTCCCAAAACGTGTTTTCCCATGCAATTTTCCATAGGAACCTTTCATCGCAGCTACAGCCCGAACTGCTGAACGGAATTAAACCAAATTTGGAAAAAAGGTAGCCCTTGGTTCAGAGTCGTGCCTTTTGGTTAAATGGTGTAAATCCGTTCAGTAGTTCCTGAGAAATTTGAAAAAGAAAACACATATATATCTGGGCGGAGCCTAACCACACATGTCATCGTGAGATCTGATTGGCTGTCAGCACTTCATCCTGGAATTGCTGGCAGCCATCTGGGGACCAATTTAAATGATAGTACCCCATTGAAATGCATTGTAGTGAATCGAAGATTTTGAGGGTTACCAAAAGGAGAACTATAAAGGGTGATAACAGACTTTAGTTACATTAGAATTCATTTGTTGATGGTACCATACTAATTTCAGGAATTGTGGTGTGTTCTAAGGTGATTTTACCCTGTGAAAAACCTTCTGCTGGGGTATCATGAATCATGTTTGAGAGAAAACTATTTTCACATGCTTGTCCCATACAGTTTTGGAAGGTGCTCCAGAAGCTAAAATGAGAGCATATTTTCTGTAAATTCACATTATCTTTCTCAGTCATGTGAGAATGAAGTCTGACATTCTCAGTAAAACCTGTACATCCAACAAGGGCAGAGACTGTCAGTTGATTCCTTTGTGTTCTACTGCAGCTTCCCAGAGTGTTCTAAAGAACAACTAGAGCGCTAACAGTCTTACTTATGACAAAAGTATGGCACACCTGAAGCCATCTTGATTGGAATAAACTGGTAACACTTAAAACATTTAATTTAAAAAGGAACAAAATGATGGGGTTCATTTTGTCATAGAAATTATGGTTAGTGCTGTAGAAAGAAAATTAGGACATGTTTTAAGTGAGATCTCAAATATCTTCCTGTTATATTTCAACAGGAGCAGCCTGTCAGTTGATGCCTTTGTGTTCTACTGCAGCTTCCCAGAGTGTTCTAAAGAACAACTAGAGTGCTAACAGCCTTACTTATGACAAAAGTATGGCACACCTGAAGCCATCTTGATTGGAATAAACTGGTAACACTTAAAACATTTAATTTAAAAAGGAACAAAATGAGGTGGTTCATTTTGCCATAGAAATTATGGTTAGTGCTGCAAAAGAAAATTTAGTGCATGTTTTAAGTGAGATCTCAAATCCTCTTCTATTTCATTAGAAAATTCTGACATGCAGACTGAAACAATCACTTTCAATACCAGCAGTAGACTTCCAGTTAACTCCTTGGTGAGCAGTAGCTTTACTACAGTGATCTAATGAACAACTAGAGTAATAACATTCTGAATTTATGGCAAATGTGTGACACATCTGAATGCCTTCGTGATGGAATCAAAGTAAAAACTGAAAGCATTTCCTACTGAGGAGACTGCAGTAAATGAGGAAATTAGGAAACTTCATAACAAAGAAGTCTTCCAAGATGGCCACCAGTGAAAAAAAGCCCAAATGTAGCACAAATATTACCAAGATGTAGCCCACATATAGCCCAATGACAAAAGTGTGCAAAACACTTTTTATTTTTAGTTTTTTTGCAGTTTTATGTAGTGCAGACTGGTCAGGTATTGGAGTGTTGCATCTTAAAACATGACCCCCTACACTACAAAAACACCACTGCACTACCCTAAACCCTAAAACACTACCCCAGCACGACCCCCTACACTACACAAGCACCACTGCACTATCCTAAACCCTAAAACACTACCCCCAGCATGACCCCCTACACTATACAAACACCACTGCACTACCCTAAACCCTAAAACACTACCCCAACACCACTGCACTAACCTAAATCCTAAAACACTACCCCCAGCACGACCCCCTACACTACCCAAACACCACTGCACTACCCTAAAACATGACCCCCTACACTACACAAACACCACTGCACTACCCTAAACCCTAAAACACTACCCCCAGCACGACCCCCTACACTACACAAGCACCACTGCACTACCCTAAACCCTAAAACACTACCCCCAGCACGACCCCCTACACTACACAAACACCACTGCACTACCTTAAACCCTAAAACACTACCCCCAGCACGACCCCCTACACTACCCAAACACCACTGCACTACCCTAAAACATGACCCCTACACTACACAAACACCACTGCACTACCCTAAACCCTAAAACACTAACCCCAGCACGACCCCCTACACTACACAAGCACCACTGCACTACCCTAAACCCTAAAACACTACCCCCAGCACGACCCCCTACACTGCCCGAACACTACTGCACTGCCCTAAACCCTGAAACACCACCCCCAGCACGACCCCCTACACTGCACGAACACCACTGCACTGCCCTAAACCCCGAAACACTACCCCCAGCAAGACCCCCTACACTGCCCGAACACCACTGCCCTAAACCCTGAAACACCACCCCCAGCAAGACCCCCTACACTGCCCGAACACCACTGCACTGCCCTAAACCCTGAAACACTACCCCCAGCAAGACCTCCTATACTGCCCGAACACCACTGCACTGCCCTAAACCCTGAAACATCACCCCCAGCACGACCCCCTACACTGCCCGAACACCACTGCACTACCCTAAACCCTGAAACACCACCCCTGCACGACCTCCTACACTGGCGGAACACCACTGCCCTGCCCTAAACCCTGAAACACCACCCCCAGCACGACCCCCTACACTGCCCGAACACCACTGCACTGCACTAAACCCTGAAACATCAACCCCAGCAAGACCCCCTACACTGCCTGAACACCACTGCCCTAAACCCTGAAACACCACCCCCTACACTGCACAAACACCACTGCACTGCCCTAAACCCTGAAACACCACCTCCAGCAAAACCCCCTACACTGCCTGAACACCATTGCTCTGCCCTAAATCCTGAAACACTAGCCCCAGCACGGCCCCCTACACTGCCCGAACACCACTGCACTGCCCTAAACCCTGAAACACCACCCCCAGCACGACCCCCTTTACTGCTCAAACACCACTGCACTGCCCCAAACCCTGAAACACCACCCCCAGCACGACCCCCTACACTGCCCGAACACCACTGCCCTAAACCCTGAAACACCACCCCCTGCACGACCCCCTACACTGCCCGAACACCACTGCAGTGCCCTAAACCCTGAAACACCACCCCCAGCACGACCCCCTACACTGCCCGAACACCACTGCACTGCCCTAAACCCTGAAACATCAGCCCCAGCAAGACCCCCTACACTGCCCGAACACCACTGCACTGCCCTAGACTCTGAAACACCAGCCCCAGCAAGACCCCCTACACTGCCCGAACACCACTGCACTGCCCTAAACCCTGAAACACCAGCCCCAGCATGACCCCCTACACTGCCCGAACACCACTGCACTGCCCTAAACCCTGAAACACCAACCCCAGCACGACCACCTACACTGCCCGAACACCACTGCACTGCCCTAAACCCTGAAACACCAGCCCCAGCACAACCCCCTACACTGCCCGAACACCACTGCACTGCCCTAAACCCTGAAACACCACCCCCTGCATGACCCCCTACACTGCCCAAACACCACTGCACTGCCCTAAACCCTGAAACACCACCCCCTGCACCGCCCCCTACACTGCCCGAACACCACTGCACTGCCCTAAAACCTGAAACACCACCCCCTGCACCGCCCCCTACACTGCCCGAACACCACTGCACTGCCATAACCCTGAAACACCACCCCCAGCACGACCCCTACACTGCCCGAACACCAATGCACTGCCCTAAACCCTGAAACACCACCCCCTGCATGATCCCCTACACTGCCCGAACACTACTGCACTGCCCTAAACCCTGAAACACCACCCCCAGCACGACCCCTACACTGCACGAACACCACTGCTCTGCCCTAAACCCCAAAACACTACCCCGAGCAAGACCCCCTACACTGCCCGAACACCACTGCACTGCCCTAAACCCTGAAACATCACCCCCAGCAAGACCCCCTACACTGCCCGAACACCACTGCCCTAAACCCTGAAACACCACCCCCAGCAAGACCCCCTACATTGCCCATACACCACTGCACTGCCCTAAACCCTTAAACACCAGCCCCAGCACGACCCCTACACTGCCCGAACACCACTGCACTGCCCTAAACCCTGAAACACCATCCCCTGCATGACCCCCTTAACTGCCCGAACACCACTGCACTGCCCTAAACCCTGAAACACCACCCCCAGCACGACCCCCTACACTGCCCGAACACCACTGCACTGCCCTAAACCCTGAAACACCACCCCTGCATGATCCCCTACACTGCCCGAACACTACTGCACTGCCCTAAACCCTGAAACACCACCCCCAGCACGACCCCTACACTGCACGAACACCACTGCACTGCCCTAAACCCTGAAACACCACCCCCAGCAAGACCCCCTACACTGCCCGAACACCACTGCACTGCCCTAAACCCTGAAACACCACCCCCTGCACGACCCCCTACACTGCCCGAACACCACTGCACTGCCCTAAACCCTGAAACACCACCCCCTGCACGACCTCCTACACTGCCGGAACACCACTGCACTGCCCTAAACCCTGAAACACCACCCCCTGCACGACCCCCTACACTGCCCGAACACTACTGCACTGCCCTAAACCCTGAAACACCACCCCCAGCACGACCCCTACACTGCACGAACACCACTGCTCTGCCCTAAACCCCAAAACACTACCCCGAGCAAGACCCCCTACACTGCCCGAACACCACTGCACTGCCCTAAACCCTGAAACATCACCCCCAGCAAGACCCCTACACTGCCCGAACACCACTGCCCTAAACCCTGAAACACCACCCCCAGCAAGACCCCCTACATTGCCCATACACCACTGCACTGCCCTAAACCCTTAAACACCAGCCCCAGCACGACCCCTACACTGCCCGAACACCACTGCACTGCCCTAAACCCTGAAACACCATCCCCTGCATGACCCCCTTAACTGCCCGAACACCACTGCACTGCCCTAAACCCTGAAACACCACCCCCAGCACGACCCCCTACACTGCCCGAACACCACTGCACTGCCCTAAACCCTGAAACACCACCCCCTGCATGATCCCCTACACTGCCCGAACACTACTGCACTGCCCTAAACCCTGAAACACCACCCCCAGCACGACCCCTACACTGCACGAACACCACTGCACTGCCCTAAACCCTGAAACACCACCCCCAGCAAGACCCCCTACACTGCCCGAACACCACTGCACTGCCCTAAACCCTGAAACACCACCCCCTGCACGACCCCCTACACTGCCCGAACACCACTGCACTGCCCTAAACCCTGAAACACCACCCCCTGCACGACCTCCTACACTGCCGGAACACCACTGCACTGCCCTAAACCCTGAAACACCACCCCCTGCACGACCCCCTACACTGCCCGAACACCACTGCACTGCCATAAACCCTGAAACACCACCCCCTGCATGACCTCCTACACTGCCGGAACACCACTGCACTGCCCTAAACCCTGAAACACCACCCCCAGCACGACCCCCTACACTGCCCGAACACCACTGCACTGCCCTAAACCCTGAAACATCAACCCCAGCAAGACCCCCTACACTGACTGAACACCACTGCCCTAAACCCTGAAACACCACCCCCTACACTGCACGAACACCACTGCACTGCCCTAAACCCTGAAACACCACCTCCAGCAAAACCCCCTACACTGCCTGAACACCATTGCTCTGCCCTAAATCCTGAAACACTAGCCCCAGCACGACCCCCTACACTGCCCGAACACCACTGCACTGCCCTAAACCCTTAAACACCACCCCCAGCACGACCCCCTTTACTGCTCAAACACCACTGCACTGCCCCAAACCCTGAAACACCACCCCCAGCACGACCCCCTACACTGCCCGAACACCACTGCCCTAAACCCTGAAACACCACCCCCTGCACGACCCCCTACACTGCCCGAACACCACTGCACTGCCCTAAACCCTGAAACACCACCCCCTACACTGCCCGAACACCACTGCACTGCCTTAAACCCTGAAACACCACACCCAGCACGACCCCCTACACTTCCTGAACACCATTGCTCTGCCCTAAATCCTGAAACACTAGCCCCAGCACGACCCCCTACACTGCCCGAACACCACTGCACTGCCCTAAACCCTGAAACACCACCCCCTGCACGACCCCCTACACTGCCCGAACACCACTGCACTGCCCTAAACCCTGAAACATCAGCCCCAGCAAGACACCCTACACTGCCCGAACACCACTGCACTGCCCTAGACTCTGAAACACCAGCCCCAGCAAGACCCCATACACTGCCCGAACACCACTGCACTGCCCTAAACCCTGAAACACCAGCCCCAGCATGACCCCCTACACTGCCCGAACACCACTGCACTGCCCTAAACCCTGAAACACCAGCCCCAGCACGACCACCTACACTGCCCGAACACCACTGCACTGCCCTAAACCCTGAAACACCAGCCCCAGCACGACCCCCTACACTGCCCGAACACCACTGCACTGCCCTAAACCCTGAAACACCAGCCCCAGCACGACCCCCTACACTGCCCGAACACCACTGTACTGCCTAAACCCTGAAACACCAGCCCCAGCACGACCCCCTACACTGCCCGAACACCACTGCACTGCCCTAAACCCTGAAACACCAGCCCCAGCACGACCACCTACACTGCCTGAACACCACTGCACTGCCCTAAACCCTGAAACACCAGCCCCAGCACGACCCCCTACACTGCCCGAACACCACTGCACTGCCCTAAACCCTGAAACACCAGCCCCAGCACGACCCCCTACACTGCCCGAACACCACTGTACTGCCCTAAACCCTGAAACACCAGCCCCAGCACGACCCCCTACACTGCCTGCACACCACTGCATTGCCCTAAACCCTGAAACACCACCCCCTGCATGACCCCCTACACTGCCCGAACACCACTGCACTGCCCTAAACCCTGAAACACCACCCCCTGCACCGCCCCCTACACTGCCCGAACACCACTGCACTGCCCTAAACCCTGAAACACCACCCCTGCACCGCCCCTACACTGCCCGAACACCACTGTACTGCCCTAAACCCTGAAACACCAGCCCCAGCACGACCCCCTACACTGCCCGCACACCACTGCACTGCCCTAAACCCTGAAACACCACCCCCTGCATGACCCCCTACACTGCCCGAACACCACTGCACTGCCCTAAACCCTGAAACACCACCCCCTGCACCGCCCCCTACACTGCCCGAACACGACTGCACTGCCCTAAACCCTGAAACACCACCCCCTGCACCGCCCCCTACACTGCCCGAACACCACTGCCCTAAACCCTGAAACACCACCCCCTGCACGACCCCCTACACTGCCCGAACACCACTGCACTGCCCTAAACCCTGAAACACCACCCCCTACACTGCCCGAACACCACTGCACTGCCTTAAACCCTGAAACACCACACCCAGCACGACCCCCTACACTGCCCGAACACCACTGCACTGCCCTAAACCCTAAAACACCACCCCCAGCATTACCCCCTACACTGCCCAAACACCACTGCACTGCCCTAAACCCTAGACCACTACCCCCAGCACGACCCCCTACACTACCCGAACACCACTGTACTACCCTAAACCCTAAAATACTACCCCCAGCACAACCCCCTACACTTCCTGAACACCACTGCACTGCCCTAAACCCTAAAACACTCCCCCCAGCACGACCCCCTACACTACCCAAACACCACTGCACTGCCCTAAACCCTAAAACACTCCCCCAGCACGACCCCCTACACTACCCGAACACCACTGCACTGCCCTAAACCCTAAAACACTCCCCCAGCACGACCCCCTACACTACCCAAACACCACTGCCCTAAACCCTAAAACACTACCCCCACATGACCCCCTACACTACCCAAACACCAATGCACTACCCTAATCCCTAAAGCACTACCCCCTGCATGACCCCCTATACTACCCTAAACCCTAAAACACTACCCCCGCACGACTCCCTACACTACCCAAAGACCACTGCACTACCCTAAACCCTAAAACACGACCTCCTACACTACACAAACACCACTGCACTACCCTAAACCCTAAAACACTACCACCAGCACGACTCCCTACACTACCCAAACACCACTGCACTACACTAAACCCTAAATATACCCCCAGCATGACCTCCCACACTACACAAACACCACTGCACTACCCTAAACCCTAAAACACTACCCCCAGCATGACCCCTACACTACCCAAACACCACTGCACTACCCTAAACCCTAAAACACTAACCCCAGCATGACCCCCTACACTACCCAAACACCACTGCACTACCCTATACCCTAAAACACGACCCCCTACACTACACAAACACGACTGCACTACCCTAAACCCTAAAACACTATCCACAGCATGACCCCCTTCACTACACAAACACCACTGCACTGCCCTAAACCCTAAAACACTACCCCAGCACTACCCCCTACACTACCCAAACACCACTGCACTAACATAAACCCTAAAACACTACCCCCAGCACAACCCCCTTCACTACACAAACACCACTGCACTACCCTAAACCCTATAACACTACCCCCAGCACGACTCCCTACACTACCCAAACACCACTGCACTACCCTAAACCCTAAATCTACCCCCAGCACGACCCCCTACACTACCCAAACACCACTGCTCTACCCTAAACCATAAAACACTACCCCCAGCATGACCCCCTACACTACACAAGCACCACTGCACTACCCTAAACCCTAAAACACTACCACCAGCATGACCCCCTACACTACTCAAACACCACTGCACTACCCTAAACCCTAAAACACTACCCCAGCACTATACCAGTGATGTCATCAGTGATGTCATTTGAGATGTCATGAGTGATGTCACTGACCATGTCATGAGTGATGTAATATGTGACGTCATCAGCAGTGCATTGCGGGCGCGCGAGTTATAGTTAGCTGAACTAACTATAACGGGGGAATTTCTATGGTTTTGTACGAGTGAAATGTCCAACTAACTATAACGCCCCTGAAACCTATGGTTGAATTTCTAAGGTTTTTTAAATGCTAATTTCCTACTATAACGTGCCTGAAACCTATGGTTTTTTCAGTGAATATACATATATATACATATATATACATATATATATATATATACATACTTCTAGACTGGAGGCTATCAGAGAGCCCCGTGCTCTCCCCTAACTTTTTTAGGTTGAGCCTAGGCAGCGCACATGAGCTGTCTTAGAGTCATGCTGTATTCAGTACATGGGCTTCAAGCCAGCCCATCTCATTGGTTGTTCGGGTGCCTTTCTAAATTGCTTTTTTTTGTGGTAAATCGTGCTAATTTGTCCCTTCTTTTGGTCTATTGCTCCCTCCCATATCGACTGCCCCTGTTACAGGTCTCCTTTTGTTTCTGTCCATCTCCGTTCGTTTTGCGCAATATGTTTTCCGATTGACTGCCTTGTGCTCAGGAAATATGGCAGTTGCACGCAGCAGACCAGTGTTACTGATTTCCAATCCCACCCACCGTTTCTCCATGTGCTCTCCCCTTCACACCACCCCTTACCCCGTCCTTGTTTAGTTTAGTGGTTGGGCGTCTTTTAGGAGGATGTGCAGCAGTGTTTTTGAGTGCGCATTAAATCTTGTTGGTTGAGTGGTTTGCTTTTTAATCAGCGACCATGTGGCTCAGCAACAATAGTGTCTTAGGCATATTCTTCAGGAAGGTGAGCTGCTTTCTGCCAGTGCATGCTTTCCTTCCAATTTTGCGGATTGGCCCAGAGCGGCTTACAAACCACGTAACATACCCACAGTACGCAAGACTACCAAACCACGCATTCGCAGCACAACACCACTGTGCCCAGTCCCGGCTGGGGCTCATGGGCTCCCGCCGCCCCTCCACCTCCCACCAAACAGCTCACCACAGCTCAGTAGGCTTCACAGGGGAACTGGCTGGTAGGGTGCCGGGCCATTCTGAGGGCTAGCTTAGAGCAACACCAGACTATTCTCCCCACCAAGCCTTCAGCGCCACCCTTTCTAATTTCCACTACAACACCTCCTACGGTTCCCCGCTGTTTGTATCTCCTGCCACCCTGCACCCCACCCACCCCCGCTCCTTCTCACCCAGCACTCCTTTCTTCCCCTACTTCCTCTCTCTACTTCTGCTGGACTGTTTCCCTAATCACCCCCCACTGCTTTACACCCACTACATTCCTAGCTCATCTGCCCCCTCCAGTCCTCCCCTCCTGTACCTCAAGGCCTATTAGCCCCCATCCCCTCTTCTGTCTCTTCCACTTCACACTCCTCATTGCCCTTTATCCTATTTAACCCCAACTCCTCTTAGACCCCGCCCCCTGGGTCTGTGCTACTGAAGTGCCCATTGATCTTTCTACTCGGTAAGGTTCCCGGGTTCTGGAGTAGCGTGCTACTCACCGAAAAGCGCTTCAACACCTCATCAGGGGCAGCAAACGCTATATCAATGTAAAACTTTTCCCTCTTCTATCCCTCCACTATCCTTCGCAATCCAAATAACTGATTAACATATCCACCACTCAAATTATTATCATATTCCACTATACTAATTCACCATTAATCCTTTATGGGTTCCGTAGTAGCATGCTACTCGCCGAAAAAGCACTTCAATACCTCATATGGGGTAGCAAGCGCTATATAAATGCAAATTATTTTTCCTCTTCTATCCCTTCACTATCCTTCTCAATCCAAATGACTGACTAACATATCCACCACTCAAATTACTTTCATATTTCACTATACTAATTCACCACTAATCCTTTATGGGTTCCAAAGTAGCATGCTACTCACCCAAAAAGTACTTCAACACCTCATCAGGGGTAGCAAACGCTATATAAATGCAAACCTTTTTCCCTCTTCTATCCCTCCACTATCCTTCTCAATACAAATAACTGACTAACATATCTACCTCTCAAATTACTTTCATATTTCACCATACTAATTCACCACTAATCCTTTATGTGTTCTGGAGTATTGTGCTGCTCACCGAAAAAGCACTTTGACTCCTCGTCAGGGGTAGTAAGCGCTATATAAATGCAATTATAATACAATACAATAACACTTGACTAAGACCTAGTCATTTTTGCCCTTCTTTTACCACTTATTTTTAACCTTTTTGCGACCTTTGATATCTTACCAGAGGTGTAGGGGGATTCCTAAGGCAGAGAAGAAGGGATTGGCCTTGACTTCCACACATCAGAGCCTTGGGGTTGTGACATATATTTTCTTTAGAGTATTGTTTTGTGACCCACATAGCTTGAACAAAGTCTTTGAGAAAGGAACATCTGGGAGGGTATTTGTTTTTTCTTACTTCCAGGCCCCCTGGATGTTTTTAACAGCTTTATTGTTAGGGTTGATCAATTCTTTCCCATATAAGTCAATAAGGTGATTTGAGAATGTTTTGCTAAAGTTAGCCACGTAATCAATCACCATTTTAAAGCATTGGAGTTTGAGCAAAGTGAATGTGATGTCAGCTTGGTGGGCAGTTGTTGCCTTTAACTGCTTTATCTAGAGCTAGGATACAGTTTTCTCTGTGAGGTACTTAGACCTGAATTTCTCTCCAAACCTTGCACAATAAGTGATGAACAAATCAATGTTTGCTTAAGTTATACTTAGTACATAGTATACAACTCCCCTCTTCAAATCAGACTCAGGCACACATATAGGAGCACATCCTGGCACATGTTAACAACCATGCACTTAAACAAATACAGCAGGAGTATACTTTCTTTTCAATCTTGTGTCCCACTCATGCTTACATTCACACCTCTCCATACAACTCAACCGCTTGGCACCTGGTTCCTATTCCTGCCACATGGTAGGCCCTGCTCATAGGTGAGCAGTGTGATTGACATCACAGGGCCTTTAACAGAGCCAATCATCAAGTCTCATAAGCCATAGAATGAGTGTTTTTGTTACACTTCTGCCAGTCACACTGTAGTAATGCTTGTCCTGCCATTTGTTTTAAAGCACTAGCATAGATTACTCAGTTAGAGATGCGGGGCTTGAATCTGTAGCTAATAATTCACCAGCAGAGTACTCTTGTATCAGTGATCCAAAATAGACAAACTGTGCATGTGTGATGTAGCGCACATGGATTGCCAGCCCCTGGCACTTGTGTAGTTGTTTCCAGTCCCTAAAAGCGTTTGGCACTGTATGGTAGAGGCTGTGTTGCATTAGATCCTCTAAGTAACAGGAAAATTTGAAAGTGGGGCAATATCCAAACACTATCATAAGTAAGCCACCCTGGTACCAGCATATCTGGAATGAAGTTACTCTGCTGGATATGATTCTTGGTTATTGTTTCCTGACCTCCACTACTCGAGTTGACAACTACCACAAGTCTCCCAGTCTTTGAATCATGGCAGAGATACTGCACTTTTCTTGTCTGGTTGCAGTAGAAATATAAACACCTTCAGAAACATCACTAAAGGTTTCAGAACACAACAGTCGCAGAAGCATGGTTTAGCCACGCAATGAATCCGACCAACCTCTCCAAAAATGCGACTAAAACCCTGAAACACAGACTCCTCAAAGCCTACCCAGAAACCCTTATCTCCGACCCCTACCTCTGTCCAAAAAAAGGCACTACTACGAGTGACCTGATCTTCTACACGAAAAGAAGAGCTCAGTGGAGATCGACGTTCCACTCCTTGCTCAGAATCACCTCGACCAAAAAATTCCCTCACGGTCTGAGACTTGTGGCTACGAAATCTCCCACATTCAGAGCAAACGCCACCATATCCCTCTACAACAATGGGATTATACTAATTCAGGCCACCGATCGCAATCTGGTCATCTTTGATGACAGATTTGCCATCTTTAAAAGATCTTTGGTCACTAGCGATTCCCCTATTCAATCTAGGTATGCTCTTCCCCCTACCCCGTCTCAGGAGATCCCTGATCCCTTGCTAACTGCTCACATCTTGTTGACTGCCTCACCTACCCTGATCAACACACACATTACTTCAGATCCTCCAACCCCAGGCTCCCTAACTCACCCATCGTCCCACGACCTGTCCAAACTAGTGACAGTAATCACGGATCAGTTGTTATCCCTCACTCCGACCACCTCTCCGGCACTTCATCCACCCCCTCCCCCACTAGCCCTTGCCTACATAACTCCCAAACTCGACAGCGGGCCTGCCCACTCTACAACAGGAACACATCCAACCTCCCTTCCCCTACCCTCCCCTCCACCGCCCACCTTCCTTCCGCGCCCTTACATCAAAGAGGCAATTCTCCATTAACGTTTTTACCCCATCCCCCTCCTCCACCTGCCCTGGTCTCCCCTCCGCCCTCCCCACTAACCAATCCGCTGCCTCCCCTCCACGTGACCCATAAGCCACACTCAGATACTGCTTCCAAGCTCAGGAACATTACCCATGAACTTCTAACTATCAAAAATGTCATCCAAAACCTAATTAAGTCCGCCGAAGAGCTAGCCCTTGACCTCTCTTCCAACATGTCCACTCAGGAGATCCCTCATCCTTCCACCATCAGAACTTCACAGGAGATCCCTCCTCTGATCTAACTGAAACCCCCTGACCAGAAGTGGAATACCTCCCCCTACCCCAACGCCCCCTCTAGACCGGCCAGATCCACAAACCCATTCTCAGAACCTGATATTCTCTCCCTCCTCCTTGAGTACACCTCTCCTCATTCGACCATCTCAGCCCCTACTGAATCCTCTCCAACAGCCCCACTAATTGCCCCTAGCTCGACATTCCCTAAACTTGATAATGCGATACCCATCCAAAGCATCACACCCAACCCTCATAGAGTTCAGAGACTCAACGCCAATTCCAGAAACACTAATAACCTCATGCAGATCCCCACTACACAGCCCGCGCTCACAGACACCCTGCCTAAATCACATCTGAAATGCATGCTACTTAACTGTAGATCAGCGGTGAAACATGCCACAGACCTTGCTGATCTCATCCTTGCTCATGATCTAGACCTCCTTATCCTCACTGAAACATGGCTCAACGACTCCTCTGGCCCCATCCTTGACTTATTAGTCCCTCCTACTCACAACATTATCAGACTCGACCGAGTCAAGAAAACGGGAGGGGCTTAGCTTGTATCTTCCGCAACTCTCTCAGAGTAAAACAGTCCCCCTCTGCCAAGCTCTCATCCTGTGAATACCTATGCATCGATATCACTAGCACACACAGACTCTTATGCAGCCTTCACATCTTCTACCACCCCCAGGTGATAACCTACCTCTAATTGAACAAACTATGGAAACCATCTCCTCCAACCTTGGCCGACACTGCCCTCAGATCTTCCTTGGGGATTTCAATCTCCACTGGAATGACCCACATGATCAGGCGGTTACAACCCTCAAAAACTTCCTAACCGACCTCTCCCTGACCCAATTCTGTGACAGTCCCACACACAACTTAGGCTCGACACTGGATCTAATCATCGCCAACCCCAACTCCATCCACCTCGAATCCATTCTTCCTTGTGACTGGTCTGACCACCATTATATCAACTTCCTGATTCTTGAAAGTTGGAACCACAAAAGCACACAACCACTAAAACTCAAGCACTGGAAAAGATCTCTCCATAATACAAGCGTTAATGAGCTCATGGAGTGCTGCAATTCTTCCCTTTTTCCGCCTGCAAACATGTGCGATGTTCACGATCTCACTGCACACTATAACAACGCCATGCTTTCTGCCTTGAATGCCACAGCCCCCCTTCAGCTAAAAAGAATTCCCATAAAAGACTGCAAACCCTGGTTCAATGACAGACTAAATGCGGACAGGCGCAGCCTAAGACTAGCAGAACACACCTGGAGATCCACTCCCTCCGCGGATCTTCTAAAAACACTAAGATTCAAAAGAAGTAGATATAACAAACTCATTAGATCAGAAAAAGCCAACTTCTTCAAAAATCAACTGGACAAAGCCAAAAATCGCCCGAAACGTCTTTTTGAGCTGATCAAATCTCAATCCAACAGCACCTCTACCCAATCTCAGCACCTCTCTCGCCCGCAACCTAACTGTGATGCGGTTGCTGAATTCTTCCTTGATAAGACGAACAAAATCGAAGCAGATCTTAGGTCTGCTGCACTCAATCTTTCGCCCTCTCTTGACTCCTCTGTCTCCACACCCCAGACCTCGCCTCATTGCCTCTCCCTCAAAAACAATGCCTCATGGAGTCAATTCAATCCCCTCAATGACATTACCATCCTCAATATCCTCTCGACCCTTAAACCCTCAAATCACTTCAATGACCCCCTCCCCCCCAATTTCTTTAAAGATATGATAGGATCACTAACACCGCTTTGGTCCAAGATCATAAACGCCTCACTTCTTCAAGGTGAGATCCCGGACTGCCTGAAGGCTGGCCTAGTGCTCCCTATTCTCTAAAAACCCTCTGCTGACCCCGTTGACCTGAACAACTACCGGCCTATCACAAACATACCCACCCTGGCAAAACTGCTGGAGAAATGTGTTCATGAACAGCTACGCAAACATATTGAGCAATTCCAGCTTCTCGACCTCTTCCAATCGGGCTTCCGCACTGGCCACAGCACCGAAACAGCCATCACTCACATAGTGGACGACGCCCTCACCCTACTTGACCAAAATGAAGCTTGCCTTTTAATTCTGCTCGATCTCTCATCTGCGTTCGACACTGTTAAACATGACAATCTACTCTACCTCTTGGAACGTAGGATGGGGCTCTCGGGCACGGTCCTTAAATGGTTTGCCTCTTTCCTCAACAACAGAACACAAAGAGTCAAATCCAACCAGTCTCTATCCAACCCCAGTCCTTGCACACTGGGTGTCCCCCAAGGATCCTCACTCTCCCCCACACTCTTTAACCTCTTCCTTGAACCATTGACTGTAATTCTGAAAGCCTCCAACATCCAATATCACATGTACGCGGACGACACCCAACTCTACATGAAAATCTCCTCCCCCGATGACATCAAATCTCTCAACGGAACCCTTCTCAAAACCCTAAACTGGCTAACCTCCAACCATCTCAAATTAAACGCCCTCAAGACCGAATTCCTCCTCATTGCACCCGCTAGGCAATCCACCACTGTTGTGAAATATCTCTGTAACCTCACTGCCCTCAACTGCACTCCCCACATCATTGATTCCACTAAATCATTGGGAGTTGTGCTTGACAAGAACCTAAACATGCAAGACCACATCAGATCATCGACCAAAGGAGCGAACTTCCAACTTTGCATCCTTAGAAAACTCAAACCCTACCTTCCCCAAGATGACTTTAAAGCGGCGGTGCAAGCACTTGTCATCTCTAGACTAGAATATGGCAGTGCTACTCTAAGCGGACTGCCGAAACTCAGTTTAGCCCCCATAAGAGCTTCTCTAAATGCTGCCACTAGACTCATCACGGGTTCTAAGAAGACCAACCACATTTCGCCGGACCTGAATTCGCTCAATTGGCTTCCCTTTGAGGCAAGGATCCAACTAAAGATCGCTTGCATGACACATAGAGCACTACACTTCAACACCCCACTCTACCTGACAAACAAGCTGGAACTATCCGGGGGCTCCAGGTCCACAAGAAGCACCGGCACACTGCTGCTCAAGCCAAAGAAATTTAATAAGCTTAAAACCTACAAGCGCTCATTCTCGGGCGTCGCCCCAAGAATCTGGAACGCTCTCCCAGTGGAAACAAGACTGATTCCCTCTACACGTGCCTTCAAAAGGGAAGTTAAAGCTCTACTAATGAACAATGCCTTGAACTAGATGCCTTGCTCCTCCTGCCTCTAGCTTACTGTACACATATCACTTGTTGCGACCCTTTGTCGCTGGACATATTATCTGGTTGCTTTTGTTGTATATTGCCCTATTTCTCGCTCTCTCCTAACCTGCATCCTATGTCCGCGTTAATTTTATTCTGCTCCTTTTGTATTTTATCCCACTGTTTCCCGATCTCTCTCCACTAGCTGTTTTACCTTGTATGCCTCAACTGCATGTAAAGCGCTCTGATACCCAACTGGGTCATGTTCGCGCTATACAAAACACTAAATAAATAAAATTAAAATAAATGATACTACATATTGCAATAATTAATATGTACCTGAAAGAGCAAATCAGTATAACAGTATAACAGGGATTTGTCCTTGAATTGTCTAAGGTGGGTGCTTGTGAGTTCCCAGAATGACAATTTTTCTGCCTTGTGCTTCTCCCATTCTTGGTGGCTGGAGAGCGCATTACCACTGTTCACTATTTGGACAGTGTTGCATCACCTACCTCACTCACTCTCTGGAAGGTGGCTTAGCCTTATTCACTAGGAGCTTTTTTTCTACTTCACCGCCCTCATCTTTCCCGCTAACCCTGAACATGATGATGAATAAGGATAACGTCTAACATATTTTTTCTCTTGTGAAAGAGGAGAGATTGGTCAAAGGAATGTGTTTCTGCATATTTGGACCTTGAATCTTTAGTTGAGAGAGGTCAGCCAGTCACATGGAAAAGAAGAAAGAAGAAAAAAAATTCACTGAAAATACCACAGCAAAAAATGCTGTTATAGTTCCAAATCAAAACCCCCAAAAATCCCTATATTTTGCCAGTTATGATCCACTATTCGCATAACTAGCGCCTAAGCCCTGACAACCATATATTGAGCCTCAAATGAATTGTTCTGCAGGTTGGGGAAAGGCCAGGCCCTGTGGACAATCTTTGTTGCAAGATTTGCTGCTTATATATCAGGTTGAGCGCATTGTTTAGATTCAATACTAGGCCTGTTGTCATAAAAAATTAACTTAAAAAAGCACTTGCAGAAAAGTTATGGTTTCTTGTTTGCATGAAACCATCAAGTGTTTAAAAGACTATCCTAAATGCAACTAGAATAACACGTTTCAAGTGCGTGAATGATTATGAATTTAAACCCAAAAACCCCTGAAATTAGCCATGTCTATAAAGTTACACAAACCATAACTCTCGTCCTTCATGATTACCTTGGTTTATCTACTCAATGCACTGTGAGTTACAATTTGCACAACTCTTGAGCAAATTATGGAACTACCCAAAATGGGAATTTCAAAGTTTTTTTCAGTTTTAGTGGTAACCATACCTGTACTTAAACTTTGGTTTTTAAGTGAATTTGAGAGTTTTTAAAAACATATGACATAACATTTTAAAAGTAAACAAACCCCTAACTTTACTTTGAGTGTGTTTTTTCAGTGAATTGTTAAAGTTTTTTGAAAGTATATTGGTCATCTTTTTAATGTTACTGACCCCACTTTGCTCAAGTCCTGATGACCACAGCCTCAGAAGTATGGTGTGGGGATTGGCTGCAAGATCTGTCTTTTAACCAGTTCCTGCATCCAATAGCTTTCTAGCATAACACCAACTATGCAAGACCTTCAGCTATGCTCTGCATGTAATGTGTGTAGTGTGTAGCATATTTTACCAAACTATGGAGGATTAGCAATAGTCACCTGGTGGAAGATGTATTACCAGTGGCAACTGCATACCTGCCAACCTCTTGACTTAACCCCTTCGCTGCTAGGCTTATTTCCCCCCTCTGTGCTAAGCCTTTTTTTGGCTATTTGGGGTAGTTCGCGCCTTGGCTCCTATAACTTTTTGTCCACATAAGGTATCTTGACAAATTTGCGTCCTTTTTTTCCAACACCCTGAGGATTCTAAATGTACCCTGAGTTTGTGGATTTCCCTGGAGGAGACTGAGAAATTAGACAAAATACAGTTAAATTTGTTTTTGGGGCGAAAAATGGAAAAAAGTGCTGCAGAAGAAAGCGTCTGTTTTTTTACCCTGCAAATGGTATCAACAAAGGGTTTGCAGTGCTAAAATCATCTTCCCAGCTTTCAGGAACAGGCAGACTTTAGTCAGAAAACAACATTTTTCTACACAGGTTTGGAATTTTACTGGGACATAGCCTATTTTTCCTATTTTTGTGCTTTCAACCTCCTTCCAGGCCATGTTAGAAATGGGTCTGAAACCAATATTAGATCCCAGAAGCTATGAAAAACTGAATTCCATCCTCAACACATGAGCACCATGTCTGAGGACAGAACCGTTCCATCCTCAGCATGGAAAGGGTTAAAATTAAGGGTGGGCAGAATTGGTGGAGTTTGATTTAGCAGAATTCCATAGAACTCCATTAAAATTCGGAGAGATTCTGTGGACTTCTGCGACAGGGTGGAGTGGGCATTTGGTTTATTTTCTTAGTGCAAAATGCACCCTGATGTCCAAAAATGATGTGAGGATTCATTTGGCGCTAAAAGAATAGTGCAGGGAAACACCACTCGGTGCCTTTACATACTCTGCAGAGATCACTGTAGAGTAGGCATGGGCACTGCCGTAGAGTGCTATGCAATGGTTTCAAAACTTCAGAAACCACTGCATATCACTCTGCACATTTCATACCACTTGGCGCCCTTACATACTCTGCTGTATGCAGATTATTGCAGAGTACATAAGAGCGCAGTGGGTATGTCCTGCAGTGCTTTGGTTCTAAACAGGACAACAAGAGGGAGCAGTCCCTCTATGTTTAAAAACCACTGCAGATTAAAATATAATCTACAGTGATATTTAAACATAGAGGGACTGCTCCTTCTTCCAGCCATGTTTTAAAAACAAACACTGCAAATTAATTCCGCCAGTGGAGCAGCAGAATTTAAAAGTAATTCTGCATTACAAGAGTAACAGGGAATTACTAAATTCCTCTGATTCTGCTGGCAGAATAAAACAATCTTCACAGTTTTACTTCAAATTGAAGTTCAAGATCTTATTCCCATACCTAGCTATAACATCATTTTAACCTTTATTTTTTCAGTGAGTTTCCATTTTTTTATCACATTCAGATTTTAGCATAATCATACCCCCCTTGTGCAATATGCGGCCAGCACCCTGGGGGTGGCTAACTGCCTGCAGAGCACAGAGTTTGGCCGTGTGCAGTGGGTGATTGTGCACAGGACTTATACTCCAGCCGGGTCCTGCAACCAACCCCTATCAATGTAAGAAAGATTATTATTCTTTAGAATGGATGACAGTCCTTCTCAAGTAATATGTCTGCAACCTTCCTTCCACTGGGAACCAAGTACCCCATTGTAGCACTTGGCTCTCTCAGTGTAGCCACTACAGGGAAATAGCGTTTTGTTTTTTAATTGGAGCCCTTGCCACACCTGGGGCACCCACAGCATTTAATATTCATAGGGACCTCAGAGGGAACCCCAAAGACACCATGGCCTCTGCTACCTCCCTACATCTACAGCTGTTCTAAAATCCTTCTGTACTCCCGCCCACGCAGAATGCACGCAGAAGTAGTAACAATGCACTATTCCTGCCCATGGTAAGCGCCAGCTGAGGACTTCATGCTGGGCGCTACCGTTCCTTAAAACACAGAGGTGGATAGAGCACTCAGTCAATCTCCTTCGTCCTGGTTCCCGGGGAGATGGGTGCCCCCTAGAGCGAGTAGAGGCTTTCACACACAACCCTTCCCCCCTTTATAATTTTGTTTGCATTTCCCTGCACTGGCAATTAGGGGCTTTGTTCTCACCTGTGTTCAGGAAGCTCCAGGAGCACAGCACTACTCACACAAGTTCCTGACAGGTCCTCCTGGGGACCATGCTTCTTCCGTAATTTTCTTTGGCTCTGGTGGGCAATTTTGGACACTTTTGGTGTCCTTTTGTTTCTCGTCTGTTTTGTTGCTGTCGTTGTTCTAACCACCGGGAGAGATCTCTTCAGACTTTCTTGTCCCCATACGTAGCCCTGTGGGTCAGGGTGTGCCCACCCCACCCCCCTATGTAAACTTTCATTTTTTTTCAGACATCATCATGACTGCCACAATATACTCTCCATGTTATGGCTAGCTAATCAGGACCTGCCATCTACTCTATGTGGACCAATCACAGCATATCTGGGCACCAATATTCTATACCTAGAATATTTTACCAGTGCTAACCTCTTCTTGCCTACTCAAAACACCTTTTTAAACACTAATTTTTTTAAACGGCTACACAGATTTTCACTAAATAGGAAAAAACATATTATCTGAGTAAATCTATAACGTATTGCCCAGTTTGGTGTAATAACATTCAGCTAGTTTTTTTCTGAAGAAAGCAAAGGTTCCAATGGGAATTACATTGGGAGGTCACACTTTTGGACCCACCAGTTTCTAGGCCTCCACTTGACATATTGGCGAGAAAATTTCCATGAAAAAGCCAAAGTGAATGAACTTTTTTTCAGGAAGGTTTCATGCCATTATGTGAAACACTGACATCAAAGTTATCAGAGAAATTACTGTAACTACACAGCCACTGTGTACCATCTATATCTATATATCTATTCACTGAAATAAACAAAGGTTACAGGGACATTATCGTTAGGCTCAGATTTTACTCGTACAAAACCAGTCAAATTCAGCAGTTATAGTTACCTGAGCTAGCTATAACTTAGGCTCGTGCAATAAACTGCTTTTGGCCTGACATATTACATCACTCATGACATGGTCAGTGACATCAATGATGACATCTCAAATGATATCACTGATGACATTATCCACATAACCACTCACACACCCAATTACACCCCCATGCAACCTCTCATACACCCACTCATACAGCCATGCAACCATTCACATACCAACTTACATACCCATAAAACCACTCACACACCCACTCACTCATCCATAAAACCACTCACACACCCAATGGCTCACATATAGAGCTACTCACACAACCACTGACTCACTGATACAACAAGTCACCCAGCCACACACTCACCTTTACAACTACTCACATTCCAACTTATTCAACTACACAGTCACTCTCACAGCCAGTTACTCGTCGAGCCATCATCTCAAGATAGTCATTCACTCACCCATATTGAGCATATTGAAAACATTTTCTTTTTCTGGGAAGGCAATGAAGTAGATCAGAAATACGTTGTATAGAGTTGGAACAGCAATGTCGTCAATCTTATATTTACCATGCAACACAGTCAGAGCACAATACATTTCCTGAATGTGAGACTTACACCTAAGGACTGGGTTTTTAACACTGAGTTGTTCAGGAAACAAACAGTAGGCAACTCGATTTTACATGCTTCAAGTTTCTACCCATCCAGTTTTAGATGGAGTATTCCTTACAACAAATATCTCTGGGCCAAGAAAATTTGTAGCTCAGAACAGAGCTACCAAAAATTAAAAATGAAATGATACAAAGATTCAGCTCTAGAAACTATACCCGAAAAAGGAACTTCAGGAGGCAAACCAAAGGGCAGGTGGTGTTACGAGAGAGGAAGTCCTATTCCGGACCCTAAGAAACAACTAGGCAACAAACCTATTTGACTCATCACTAAATTCTCCAGCCGAGATGGGAAATTGGGGAACATCTTAAAGAAGAGGTGGGATATCCTAACACAGGATAGTATCTTGAAGGAGAAATTTGGGTTGACCCCCACGATAACCTATCTAAAGGATTTGTCTTTGCAAGACATGCTGGTCCAGAATCATGTCAAATCTAAAGATACTAATTGGCTGAACCAGGGCAGGGGTTTCTGCAGATGTGGCCAATGCAAGGCATTCAGATATAGCCAGAACACCCAGAAAGTTAACTTAGACAGAGAAAACAGGAGGTGGCAGATTTCCAAGCTGATAACCTGCAAAACAGACTTTACAGTCTATGTCATTACTTGCCCCAGTGGCAAATGGTACATCGGCTCCACTATCTTCCCCATAAACACATCCTGGAACACTGGAGAGCGATTACCAATAACGATCAGCTATATAGCAGTGCTAGACATTTTTAGTAAGCACATCAGGGAGACTGGACGATGGCCAAATACTTTGGCATTGATTCAGTACCCAGACATCGTAGGGGTGGGAATAGATTAGCTGCTTTGTGCAGACTGGAATCCCGTTTGATCCTTTAGGATGCTTCACCATCCCGGTAGGGATGAACAATGATGAAGAGCTACATGCACATTTATAATATACTGTGGTTTCATGAGCCCCCACCTATAACACAGTAAGGGATTCTCAGTTATTGGGAACATGATAGGGTGAATTTTTTTATTTGGTGAAAGGAAATTTTAATAGCGGGCATGTACGGACTAGGAGAATGCCTTTCCATCTTTATTATTTTGTCCACTATGGTTTTACTCCTACATGAGATCAATGCTATGGTTTTGTATCAATATGGTCCTACAATTGTCTACTTACTGTAATGTACATTAGAGTAACTATGGTTTTACTATTTTACAGGAACTTCTGACTGGAAGCATGAATGATTGGAATATAGCCACTTGCAGACAGTTAATCGGCACAGGATATATGTACTACAGCTTTGTAGATCCCTTTCTCCAGTCGGTGAGACTAGTTATTAGTAGTAGGGCAATTGTGTGCATAACAATCACAGGTAGCATGCATCAGCTCTATAGACTATGTCCACACTTATTATCTTGAGAATGTCCTATTCACATCATTTTGATACACTATGGGTACTTTACCCATAGAAGATAACCTCAGCCCCCAGTGCATTAATAGCTGTGTGAATCAGAACTAATGTACTATACATAGGATTATCAAAGCATGTTCCCTCTCTAAACATACATTTGCTATAGGATTGTCAAAGTGTGTTTTCTCTCTACTGTTCTAAACTACATTATTTCAGATGTAAGAAACTTCATTTAAGAACTGTGACATTGACTTGATACAACCAACAGCACTGGAGGGCTGTGGGATATGGAGTCCTTGGACTACTACAGCCACGATTTGTGAGTTTCCAAACAATGTACGTCGCTTCTCACTATTTCTTTTTTGTATTGTTTTGGTTTGGTCATGAATTTACAATGTTCATTCACTTTGTATATTTTATGACTGACATGATGGTAATGTCAGATCGCATTCTTGTACTATTGATAATATGCACAAATGCCATAAGTCTTTTTACTGTGCCCATGGCTGTTGCGTCCTGTGTGACGCAGAATATAATTCGTATGCTACCGCCACTGTGGTCATATGACCAAGGTGACTAGATCACCAAAAAGCATTATCAGACTTCTCCACCAAAATAAACAACAATGTTAACACACTGATCCGGAGCGACTCATTTTTTCTTACCAGGATTGAGTGAGAAGTGATATTACATTTATACATATATACATACAGTTAGATTTAAACCTTTTTAAGCACACTACACTACTTTCCAATGAAGGGAGATTGGATAAATTAATTTGCATGGGAAGATGCAGTGTCTGTGTTTTTCAGTGCCATCTTCTGCTAAATTCTGCAGCTTTGGTGGTATGGTATAAAGCGGGCTGGATAGCATCCTCCATGCCTGGGTTTCAAATATTTGCATTTCATACCTATACAATTTGATAACAGAAAGAATGATTTTAATTTCTTTATGGTGCACGCGCAGATCTATCTTGAATAAGTCTTTAAATTGGAATGACAATTGTCTATGATATGTTTTAACAGATGTCCTTTGCACAAATTGTATTTAGTTGGTTGTTGTGGAGATAATTGAACTATTTTTAATGACTAATACGCCTGTCTCTGAATGTGCATAGACCATTCCCCCGAATGTTTGTGGTTTTATTTATGCACTGTGTTGATAACTGGAGGCAAATATGCCGGCTGTGTAAATCTTTTCTTATTTTGCTCTTTTTAGTCACTATTTTTATGTGTAGCACAATTTTTAAACTTGTAATACAAAAATTGAGCAAATAATTACTTGGAACTAGCCTCTAAAAGCACATGCACATGCACTTTATGTCCTGCTCTATAAGATGGCAGATGCCTGGGAAAGTTCTCCCAGCGCGTGGAATGTAAATCCTTTTGTCTTGCTTTTTATCTATTGTATTTTACCCAATTTTTAATTACTACTTAAAAATTGTGCTTTTATGGCCCATTGTGCCGAAATAAAGTTTTATGAACTGAACTTAATTTCATTATTTGGGCAGTTCGTCCATGATTGCAGACATGAGCCATTCACAATTGTGCTGTCAAATTCTTATTTCAGAGAAGAATATTTGTGGATAGATTAATACTGTCATGATATACATATGTATATTTGCTATGCTACATGGAATTTCCATGGTGCAACACATGTTTGTCAAACCGTTCATACCTGGGTGTGTAAAGTGCTTTCAGGTTGCTTGTCTCCTTGCTTCACCATGAATATAGTACACACTTATCTATAGTTTTTGACACAACAATATACTTTTAGAACAGGACAATGTACACTTGGTGGGGTTAACTGTGGGCCTGTAGATTTGTGAAGGTGTGTGTCTGTCGGGTAAGAAGCATTCCCCAAACACTCGCAACAACACAGCTGAACGGCACTTCTTCGCTGGCATACAGGTGCATTGCTTCCAACTGAGCTATGGTTGTCATTGTTCACTACAAGACTGGCTTGATGCTTTTTCTCTGTATCCAAAGTGACCTCGAATTATTGTGCAGGGTGGCCATGGCTTATAGGTTATGTACTAAATCATAGCATGTAGTGTATCACCCCAGGTAACTATTTTTCCTCTGGCCCCCTAGTCAGCCTTTCAACCAAAAGTTTCTGTGATTGTGAAAGGAGCCACCCATTTAACACACATTTATATATCCACACTGTTTTTTTAGGGCTTTTTTAGTGGCTTGCTCACTGTATATATATATTCATTGAAAAAACCATAGGTTTCAGGGACGTTATAGTTAGGAATTAGCATTTTAAAAAAGTTAGAAATTCACTGAAAAAAACAGAGGTTTCAATTATGTTATAGTTAGGATGACATTTTACTCATACAAAAGCAAAGAAATTCAGCCATTATAGTTAGCTAAGCTAACTATAACTCATACCCCCACAATGCACTGCTGATGACATCACATATAACATCACACATGACATGGTCAGTGACATTACTGATGACATCACTGATGACATCTCAAATGATATCACTGTTATTTTTTAGAACATTTTATTTATGAGAAGATGTTTGTAACTATTTTTTAATTGTTTGTCTATGTTTTTGCAAGTATTTCTATAAAGTTTAAAAATAATTATAGTCAGTTTTTAAAAATATATATAACATAGCTGATCAAACATTTATAGTGTTATTTATTTGAATTAACATTGTTTTATTGTTAGTAATTTTGTACAGTGTGATATTATATACAGAATTTTCAATTCAAAAATAAAAAAAATGTTTAGCATATTTTTAAAGTATTTTTTGTTAAATTATGTTTTGTATGATTGCTTTTAATAGTATGAAAGTTGTTTTGTACTTTTCTTATGATAACTATCTTCTTTATAGATATATATATATACGTATATATTTTTTTTAATTAAAAAATAGTTGTATACCGTACGTGACCCTACGCGGTGGGTGCGCGGATCTGTTATACGAATATCACTCTAAAACACATATTTAGAATGCATTAAAATATTTTTGGGATGTAGAGGTTTATTACTGTGTATATAAAAATAGTAATAAAGAAGTCATAAATTTGTTTTAAAATGGTTTTAACAGATTTTTGTGGACGTGAAGGTATCTTGTACCGGACGCGGATCTACGCATTGGGTGAGCGAATCCGTTACACGAATGTAACCCTAAAATACATACCAACACTAAAATAATATATTTTTTTAACAAAGAGGTTTATTAATAAATCCTAAAAATTAGTATCAGTGTTCTTGTGTAATATTTTTAAGATGTTTAAAGCACATTGTTGTGTACACGGCACCATAGCGCATCGGACGCGTAGGGGTCACAAATCCTGCCGTCACATATTTCCGGGATCGCATAGGGACGCGACTCCGGCATAATTTCAAAAGTGTGAAATATGAATGCTTCCAGTTTAAATATCTGTTTTGCATAAAGACTTTTCATTGAAATACTTTTAAACACAATATCCTAATAATAATTTACAGTTTTATATTACATTTAGTAAATTTTACTGGTGCGTGACGTATACGCAGTGGGTGTGCGACCCCTACACGACTCCTTGTCACATAGAAAGAAAGCTTCTTATGGGTAAAAGAGTTTTTCATTTTGTTGGTGGGTGGAACCAAGACCTCTTACAGTCCTTTCATTTTGGGTGTGTCTTGCTTGAAGACTACCTGTTTTGTAGGCTCTGTTTATTTTATTTTTTTTGGGGTGTTTTTCATTTTTGGATAAAAAAATGGCATCAGCTTTCTCTGAAGAGCACGAGGAGGAGATGGAAGAGGTAGAGGAGCCAGTGAAGAAGAGGTGGGAAAGCATTGTGTGGGCTTTCTTCACTGTGCCTGAAGGGGAAAAAAAGAAAGTGAATGCATGAAAGGTCACATGCACAATTTGTCACAAAGTCCTCTCAAGATGACCAGAAAAAAAGTACTCATGTGGTACTGCTTCCATGAGAAAACATCTCAATACAATACACCCTGTTCGTCTGGCATGAGAGGTGGAGCGCCGAAGAAGGGAAGAAGCAGCCAATGATGATAGAACACAACCATCAACATCTGCAGGGGTTGTCTTGAATACTCCACAACCTCTCATTGTTACGGAGTTGGCGGATGCTGGCATCCACTGTAGAAAATGTTTAACAACTCTGGGGCCGATTCCGATTCGGGCCGGAAAACGTACCGACCGACTCGGAGCCGGAATTCTTTCCGACCGACACGTACCGGTTCGGCCCGACCCGCAAAGTACGATGAGAAGCGTGCAAAATCCGACCGACTCGTAGGGAACACAAGCCGAACGACCGAGCCGCGCGGAAAACAGCCATCTGGCCGGAAAACCACGCGAATCGAACCGACCGACACGCACCAGGAAGAATCCCGAACGAAACGTACCCGCGAACTCCTACCCGCCAAGTACGATGCAACGCGTGGAAAACACGACCGAGTCGCACGGAGGCCAAGCCGTACGACCGACACGCATACAAAACTGCGAGCCGAAGCAACCCAATACACTGCGACCGATGCGTACGCAGCATAGAAAACAGCACAAACACGGCGTGAACGACTCGGACAAGCTCGTACGAGACAACTGCAGGGTCCGACTCGGTCACAAGAACGTCTCCTACATGCACAAAAAGTACAAAGGGAAAAACCCACAAAAAAAGGCCAAACAAGCAATTACAAAGGCAATAAATACTGGGGGGGGAACAGGGAACAAAGACACACCCACAACTCCACCCATATAAAGGACACAAATCCCTACCATGATCCTTTGCAAATTCAAATTACCTGCCAGCACTCAACAGACAGCAACCACACACCCACCCACAGCTCATCCATCACACAAGCCACACACCATCAGCACCTCAACAAATAGCACCCTCACATACACCCAGCAAAACACACACTCACACACCCTCACCTGCACACCAACACACACATCACTCACCATCACCACCCATCACCATGCCCCCAAAGAAGAATCATAAGTTCCTAGATAGTGAATTGGAAGTCCTGGTAGATGAGATCCTCAGGGTAGAGCCACAGCTGTTTGGTACACTGGTCCAACAGACACCCATGTCGCAGAAAACCAAGATGTGGGAGAGGATCGTCGACAGGGTGAACGCACAATCACCATGTTTGCGGACAAAGGTAGACATCCAGAACAGGTGGTATGACGTGCGCAGGAGGGTCAGGGAGCTGTTGAAGAAGGACTACCTCTTGAGCCAACACACCGGCAGTGGCCCTCCTGCCAAACCAGTATACCTCAGGCCCTGGGAGGAGAAGGTGCGGGCCATCCTACCACCAGTGAGCGTCTATGGACTAGAAAACATCCCAGAGCCTGGATGAGTACACAACAAATGTACACAATATTGTGCGGCAATACACACACATCACTGTCAAGGGGAGAGTCAAACCATGCACCCTAAGCAAATACACACCAACCAAATCAGAATCATCCCAAAATGTGTATGTCAGTCAGATAAACACAACACATGCCATCTCATAGTGATATGTAACTGTGTCATCACATGTACAAACACAACTACAACTACAGCTAGGCAGTGGCACAAATATAACTAACAAACACATCCAGACATGTAGCCACCACTACAACACCACCTCACAGTGAAGCCCACTGAAAGGAAGGAATCTTGTGTATGCTGGGCAAGTCAGTGTAGCCAATAGCATCATGGGAGTCGTAGTCACAGATATTGCCCACCCTCACAATGCGCACATCAACACCACCATGAACCATGCTCACATCACAGGGAGTGGAAAACAACTGACAAGATGGCTGACACTGGCTACTGCTGTGGGGAGCACAAGGACCTGCTGGCAACTGTGCACCAACCAACAGCAGGACACCACTGACTGACATCCTGAAAGACAACTTGCACTCCCTGCAACGGAAGCACGTTCCATGGTGGAGAATCTGGCTGGGTGGGAAGGAGGACTGACAGCACTGACCATAGTTACCAGCAGCTCCACTCACACACACCCCTAACACAAACTCCACACAACTCACCTGGGAGAATGCATTGCCTCACACTCTAATCAAATATCCCACAAAGAACCACAACCCTGGGTCATGCAGTGTGAAGCACAGGGACACACATGGGACTTGTAGCAAAACTAACCCCAGGATAACACTGTCAGCCATCTTGTCAGCACAGGCACACAACCCCACAGGGAAGCAGAGTCAAAAGGAAGGAAGCATGGGCATGCTGGGAAGTGGGGTGGAGGCAATAGCATGATGGGAGTGGTAGTCACAGATATTGGTCACCCCCACAACTGTCCCATCAACACCACCCTGAACCATGCGCACATCACAGGGAGTGGAAAAGAACTGACAAGATGGCTGACACTGGTGCTCAGTTGTGGGGAGCACATGGCCCTGCTGGGAACTGGGCACCAACCAACAGCAGGACACCACTGTCAGCCATCTTGCCATTGCTCTCACACTCACACACAGTGAAGTCCACCCAAAAGCAAGTAAGTATGGGCATGCTGGGAAGTGGGGTGGAGGCAATAGCATGATGGGAGTGGTAGTCACAGATATTGGTCACCCCCACAACTGTCCCATCAACACCACCCTGAACCATGCGCACATCACAGGGAGTGGAAAAGAACTGACAAGATGGCTGACACTGGTGCTCAGTTGTGGGGAGCACATGGCCCTGCTGGGAACTGGGCACCAACCAACAGCAGGACACCACTGTCAGCCATCTTGCCATTGCTCTCACACTCACACACAGTGAAGTCCACCCAAAAGCAAGTAAGTATGGGCATGCTGGGAAGTGGGGTGGAGGCAATAGCATGATGGGAGTGGTAGTCACAGATATTGGTCACCCCCACAACTGTCCCATCAACACCACCCTGAACCATGCACACATCACAGGGAGTGGAAAAGAACTGACAAGATGGCTGACACTGGTGCTCAGTTGTGGGGAGCACATGGCCCTGCTGGGAACTGGGCACCAACTAAACAGCAGGACACCACTGTCAGCCATCTTTCCATTGCTGTCACACTCACACACAGTGAAGTCCCCCCAAAAGCAAGTAAGTATGGGCATGCTGGGAAGTGGGGTGGAGGCAATAGCATGATGGGAGTGGTAGTCACAGATATTGGTCACCCCCACAACTGTCCCATCAACACCACCCTGAACCATGCGCACATCACAGGGAGTGGAAAAGAACTGACAAGATGGCTGACACTGGGTACTGCTGTGGGGAGCACAAGGCCCTGCTGGCAACTGTGCACCAACCAACAGCAGGACACCACTGACTGACATCCTGAAAGACAACTTGCACTCCCTGCAATGGAAGCACGTTCCATGGTGGGATATCTGGCTGGGTGGGAAGGAGGGCCGGATGTCAACCAAATACAACCAATGCAGACCATGTACACACCCCAACATTCATATAGAAATGCCCAAAGTATGCAGGACAATGTGCTACACCAATATCAACCTCTGACTGTGACAACTTAGGACAATGCAATGTACAGGCCCGCATCCAGAGGTACAGTCACAACTGTCAGGTGTGTCAACCATTGATGCCTGCAGAAACATAACATACATTGTGTGTGTCTCCCAAAAACAGGTGATGATGGGGACACAGCAGCAGACGCTGAGGAGTCCCCGTCCCAGGCTCAAGGGGAAACGGAGCTCACTGGTGTGGAACAGCCTCTGCCCTCCTCGGATGACGAAGACCTACCTGGCACCTCCGGAGCAAGTCATCATGCAGCACCAGCAGGACCACCAGCTGCACCCCCTGCACCCACCCCTCCAACGACTGTCAACACACATACCACCCCTGCCGACATGGACAGACCAAGGAGCACCACCACCACCAGCACAGGGACCCTGGACCAACGTGGGGCTATGGACACCAACACCACCAACAACCCCCAAGGGGGCCCAGGGTCACCTGTGCGTGCCACCTCAGGTACTGCACGTGTCGCCAGGGGTGGTGGGAGGGGTGGGAGACATAGGTCGCTGAGCGCAGAGGGGTCTGGACTGCATGATGACCCACAACTGGTACGCATAGCCGATGCGTACCAGTCCAGCACCGGAGACCTCAGCCAGGCAGTGGGGCTCCTCAGGGACATTAAACAGCAGCAGGCTGCCCATCATGCACGCTTGGACTTACACATGTCCCGCGTGGAGTCCAAGTGGGACACACTGCAAGAGATGACGGCGGTGCATAGGGACATATTACAATGCCTCCGCCAGATGAGCAGCAACCAGTCAACACCTCCCTGTGTGCCGACAACATCTGGTGCTGAAACAACTGCAACTGCCACAGGGAGGGAGGATGACTCTGGTGGAGAGTCCCCTGCACCGCAGCAGCCTGCACTTGAGGGTCCCCCCCAAAGAAGAGGGGTCGTCCGAGGAGGGGCAACTGAGAGGCCGATGGCCATGTGCAACACCCAGGAAGCCAAAACCTGTTCTGGATAATCACCTTTGTGCGCAAACTGTTCACCCTGTTGACTGCAACACAACTCCCTCACATGACATGGGGAGTAAAAGTTGGACCAATGTATCAGATGACTGTGGACTTTATTCAGGACATTTCTGCTACCAGGACTTCCAATTCATCTAGGAACTTTGGATTGCAATCAAAATGTACAGCACCCACCATCCTGTGCACTATACACACACATGTATGACAATAAACACACTAATACACCATACCTGCCTCTGTTGTGATTCCAACGTGGTTTCTGTCATGGAGATGATGACCTGCGAAATTACACTGTGCATGCTAACTGCTACAGCAAGTACAACACAGGCATGTGAGTCATGGCAACGTGACACATATGAGGGAGACACACCACCAGGGCTACACAACATATACACACCTAGGCCATCTGACTCATCGCCTACACTGATGTTGCCAGGAAATACGGTGCAATGCACAGACACAACACCTATTCACAGTCTTTGTCAACTAGCCCACTGGTGCAGTAAGCAAATGTCAGTCAGATGTGTGACCACAGACAACGCACATCACAAAGTGAAGCACAGGTTTATTACACATTTGCAACATGTTGTAACCACTACAGATGCAAGGTAATCCCACCTGGCAGCGGGCACACAGCCAACAAGTGTAGAAGGAAGGAAGTCCATGGGTGTGGCGCACATCACCTGTAGGGACACGACAGCTACCACCCTGGAAGTCGAATCACGGTGTCGGGGATCACAGTTGACCAAACGACTCTGAAAGTACCCTGTGAAGGACAGAAATGAAACACAGTCAAAAGCACTGAAGAACAGGACAGAACTGCAATACTCATGCCCAATACATGTCACAAGATACCCACCCAGAACCAAGTTAGCATGTCAACACTGTTGGGGAGTACAGACTACCTGTAAGGACACATCGCTACACGCATACAGTCATGTAGCACATGGACACACTCAAACAGCACCAGAGCACCACCAACACATATCATGCATACTCACATCATTGACATGACATCTCTGGATACTCACATTCAGCTGAAGAAGTTGGTGATGAGCTGTGTGCGGACATCACCATCATCATCATCATCATCACTGGCATCGTGGTCCAGGCCAGGATCCTCCACAGGTGGCAGATGTTGGTCATCGTCATCCAGGATGAGAGGCAACTCCTTCCGCACTGCCAGGTTGTGTAGCATGCAGCAGACGATGATAATCTTGCACACCTTTGCTGGGGCATATGGGAGGGCCCCTCCTGTCTTGTCCAGGCAGCGGAAGCGGCTCTTCAGGAGACCAAAGGTCCGCTCAATCACTCTCCTGGTCCGACCATGTGCCTCATTGTAGCGCATCTGGGCTGGTGTCACAGGGTTCCTGAGGGGCGTCAGCAACTACGGCATGTTGGGGTATCCGGAGTCACCTACATACAGACAATTGCACATTAGCTGAGTTGGAAAAGAGGGTGGAACACTACATTGCAGAACACACACAATGGTACAAAGTCAGTACACACCAACAAGCCAGGCACGCTGGTTCCGCATCTGTGACATCATCCTCGGGATGCGACTACTCCTCATCACGTAGGCATCGTGTGCAGAACCGGGGTAACGGGCACACACGTGTGAGATGCTCATATCTGCAAGACATACCACCAGTGCATTGACCGAGTGGTAGTGTTTGCGGTTCCTGTATGCCTGCTCTTGGGCCTGTGGTGGTACCAAAGCAACATGTGTCCCATCAATGGAGCCAATGACATGCGGCATCCTCCCCAGGGCATAGAAGTCACTCTTCACGTCAGTGAGTTGTTGGAGTCTAGGGAAATAGATGTACTGGTTCAGGTATATCAACATAGCCTCCAAAACATCGCGGAGCACACGGCTGAACATGGTCTGTGACATCCCACCAGCAGTCGCCACAGTGTGTTGAAAGGTACCGGTGGCAAAGAAGTGTAGGGCTGCCATCACCTTCACCTTGGGGGTCAGCGCTGTAGGGTATGTCCGGCCAGCTTGCAAATGTGGGGCCAACCGCACCGTCAATACCTCAATCAGCGGCCTGGTGAAGCGGAACCGTCGGATGCAGTCCCGTTCCACCATGGTTGCAAGGTCAGGGAATGGTCTATGGACAGCTGGTGCCCTGCAGTGCATAGGTGAAGAAAGAAAGATTGTCAGTCACCCCACATATGTGGCATTGACCATACTCAATATCACATGATACATCATTATGAGGCACAAGTACATGATGTGTGCAGTTCCGTAAGGACATGTATGGCACATACATGGCCAACATCTAACATCACAGTTCAACAAGTGGCATCAACAAGTCCCAGGTTGTGCCATGGGATATCATGAGGCCGTGTCACAGTTCCCATCTCCTGCTGCCACGTTCCAAACACACCCCACAGTGACATGTGAGGACAGATGTGCCCCAGGCATCACAGCTCAACGACAGGTAGATTCCCAGGGACCCTGTATTGCCACATGGACACTGGCATGACATGGTGTATCATGAATACACCACAGCAATACAACCATGAGCCCCACAGGTAGTGGTCCCTGTTGCCTCGGCAGGACAGACATGGACGTCTGTGACACACACACGCACAACATCAAAGTCCATGCACAAACAACGTGGATGTGGAGACTGACTCCCATTGTGCACATGGAATCAGAGACATTCTAAACACAACATGCACACAGACTGTGGAGGACCATCACTATTGTGGCAATGGGTCACCCTGGGACGTACATACCGTCCCACATGGTACTCAGGGGGTATGTGACATGACATACACATACACCACCGTGAAATGTGACCATGCCACATGCTCAGAAATGAACAGTTGCACATCACAGTGGTCATGTACATGAAACACCAAGGATTCTGTCCCCATGAACACGTGCACAGCCTGGGAGTGGCTGCCCCCAAGTGACACCCACAGAACAACATGTTCACCTCCATACACGGAATAGGTAATGCAGCCTTACATTCCTTAGGATACAGTGTGGACAGGCTGTGGTGTTGTAGATGTGCCCCTCACTCCCTGGGAAGTATATGTGGCTGGCATATGTTCACCTGTGACAGGCATGGTGACATATGCCAGTGACTTGTACAGGGACGCGTTGGACAGCAATGGACCGATCGGTGCGCACACATTGGCCATTGCATTCAATGTGAGCGGGTACGCGTTGTATCACGGGTACGCGTTGAACAGCAATGGACCGATCGGTGTGCACCGGCTGGCCCATTGCATTCAATGTGAGCGGGTACGCGTTGTATCCCGGGTACGCATTGAACAGCAATGGACCGATCGGTGTGCCCGGCCGGCCCATTGCATTCAATGTGTGCGGGTACGCGTTGTAACCGCAATACGCGTTGAACAGCAATGGACCGATCGGTGTGCCCGGCCGGCCCATTGCATTGAATGTGTGCGGGTACGCGTTGTATCCGCAATACGCGTTGAACAGCAATGGACCGATCGGTGTGCCCGGCCGGCCCATTGCATTCAATGTGAGCGGGTACGCGTTGTATCCTGGGTACACGTTGAACAGCAATGGACCGATCGGTGTGCCCGGCTGGCCCAATGCATTCAATGTGAGCGGGTACGCGTTGTATCCCGGGTACGCGTTGAACAGCAATGGACCGATCGGTGCGCACACATTGGCCCATTGCATTCAATGTGTGTGGGTACGCGTTGTATCCCGGGTACGCGTTGAACAGCAATGGACCGATCGGTGTGCCCGGCTGGCCCATTGCATTCAATGTGTGCGGGTACACGTTGTATTCGCAATACGCGTTGAACAGCAATGGACCGATCGGTGCGCACCCATTGGCTATGGCCTGGCCTGGCAACGGACGCGTTTTCAAATCTTGAACGAGTCTGATGCTGGAAATTCAGTTGGTCACCCACAACAATGTTGCAAATTCGTGGGTGTCATGAAGTTGAAGTTTTGAAGGATGCTGTGGGCGTGTGTAAGTGGTGCAATTCCATGGATTGGCCAGATTCAGAAGATGCAAACGACTTGGACCTATCCCTTTGGACACATGGGACAGTATCTGCCTCTGCAGCACACATTTAATGCTGGCTGTTCCCCTGAGAGCTCACTTGCCTGCACTACATGCTCCAGGACGACATCTGCAGACCACCACTGCTGCTGTATCTGCACCCTCTGGACCCTACAATGGCACGTACTGTGGAGAGAGCCCCAGCCTTCAGCACTGAGGAGAACCAGGCCCTGCTGGACGGCCTCCTTCCACAGTACAGCAAGCTGTATGGGAAAGCAGGGGAGCAGGTGAGTGTGCTGTCCACTGCCTTACTAAATGTGCATGTTGTCTGACTAGCAAGGCTAACAGTCTGCACGCCACTGGCTAGCAGGCTCACTGAGTAGTTGTCACCCCCATAGTGTGTAGTGACATGCACTGAACAGGTATAGTGCAGTGACAGTGCATTTAAACAAGGTTTTACTTCCCAGGCAATGATACCATGTAGTAACTGCTGGCATACTGTCCATAGCCATCGTTGCACTGCCTGTGTACATCATGTGCCCCTGTGATTGAGTGATGTATATCCAACTGTGTAATGCACGGATATGTTGCATGTGTAGTAATGGCATTCTCACTTTGTCATCCTCACAGGTTGATGCCCACCAGAAGCAGCAGATATGGCTGACCATCGTCCGGGCAGTGAGATCCGTGGGGGTCTACAAGCGCCGGATCCGCAACTGCCAGAAGAGGTGGCAGGACCTTCGGGGCTGGACCCGGAGGATCGCACAGGTCCAGCTGAAGCTGTCGCCTCCTCGCAGGAGGGGCGGACACCGGACCCTGACCCCCCACATGCTCAGGATCCTGGCGGTGGTCTTCCCTGATCTGGATGGGCAGCTGAAGGCCAGAGAGCAGCAAGGAGGGGGTGAGTCCATGACTGCATTGTGAACTTTGTCTGCCATGCTATGTGCCCTCCTCTGGCCTGGTTAAACTTCCACAGTACATCAGTCATGTGGTCCAGGACCCATGTCCCTTGATTGTGCACTGCCCACTCCTCATTTGATACCCAGGTGTGGCCCTTGCAGTCAGGGAATTGTGTCACTTGGGTACTGTGTCCTTGCAGTTTGCTTGGCTCAAGGTGGGGGACAGCATCTGTTCCCCTAACTCTGTGGTGGCCATCATGGGTGGGTCCATTGCTTACACACTGCCTGTGTTCTGACATGTAATCTGCGTGTCACTTTGATATGTGGTCCAATTGCTGAGCTGATGCACCACATGTGCCTGGGGTATCTGGTACACACCCATGCTGCGGGTGGGAACAATGTTTGGGCCCCAGGAGTGTGTATATTACGTGTGTCACACATACTTAGCCAGCTGCCTACTGTCCAGGGCTCATCCTTCATTCATGTGGGGCAGGACAGTCATGCCTACTCCAGGCCATACAATACACTCTGTACTCCCACTCCCGTGTATCAGCTGACACGTTGTGCTCAGTGATATGTCCCCTCAGGTGTCTGCCTCTGTGTCAGTGTGCTGTGGCTTCGTTGTCAGGACTGCTGGGGTGTTTCTCGGTTGGGGCTCAGCATGCCACCGGAGATGTGACCATAGGAGACGATACTTGTGTGACACATAGGTGTTTGCTCACCTGACCGTGCAGACTGGGGTATGCGAATGTGAAGTTCAGGCAGCTGTTTCCCATTCACAGCAGATTGTGAGGTGCTCAGGTTCAGAGGGTTGTGTTACAGGTCTCCCATATGTCCAATCGGTATGACCTGGACAGATAAGGGTTCAGATGATGTGGTGTGTGGGGGATGTACATGTGCACTTGTTCAGCTCCAGGACTTGCATTCCCCATGACCTACTATTGTGACACAGTGCAGAGTGTTGTTGTCTGGCTGCCCTGCCCATGTGACTGGAGACAGTGATGTATGACTTAGCAGGCATGCCTGTGCCATGGCATGTAACTTCCTATGAGTGATCCTGCAGGGGAGTGACATGTGCTACTTGCACACCATTGTGGCAATGGCTATCAGGACATGGGTGCATCATGGTGTCTGTCGCTGGTATGCATCACATGCATTTCATATTTGACTCTGGGCATCCCTTTCATCCGGACACCTGTACTGACTCAGTGGCAAGAGTTGTGATGTGTGCATGTTCACATGCTTCACCGTGTTTTCTGCACTGTCCAACTACTGTGTAGGTGGTGCATGTGTCCACACTGGGGTATTGCCATCCAACAGACACCAGACAGATGGGTGCAAGGCCAGGAGGGATGTGAGTGCCATGGTTGACCATCAGACTGACAATTGGCTTCTCCTATTCTATTTGGGCACTTTTGGCAATGTTCAACTAAGGATGCCAGGGCTTGCTCTGTAATGTGCTGTACTTACTGTGGTGTGTGCGTTCGGTGCAGGTGACTGATGTCTGTCTGTTTCCCTATTGTTTGCAGATACATCCACGGCCACAGGAGGGGACAGCTCCACGGACCAGGAGGAGCCGCAGAGCCAGACTGGGTCAGCAGCCGAGGAGTGGTCGGAGGGACCCAGTGGCACGGAGGGCGAGGGAGCCACACCGAGGAGTCCTCAGCACCATCCACCTCAGCTGAGGACCACAGCAGCTCGGAGGATGACTCCCTTGTGGATGCGGGTGTCAGCAGCCACCACACCCCAGCTAGTGTTGCTGTCCCCGCCACCACCACCACCACCACCACCGCCCTCCCTTCGGCTCCCATTCCCGAGGTCCGTGGAGGCTCCCATGTTCGGGAGCGTGTCTCCTTCGGGCCAGGCACCGCACCCCCTGCCCCTGTGTCCCCTGCTGCCCTGAGTGAGGAGTCTGTGTACCTCCTTCGCCAGCTCCATGTAGGGCAGACAGCGATGCTGAGTGTCCTCCATGCACACACCACTCTGTTGACTCAGCTGGTGTCGTTCATGGAGGGCATCTCATCGGGCATGTCTGCCCTACAGAGGGGCAATAGGTCCATGGACTCCTCCCTGACGGCAGCAGTGTCCCTCCTCCAACAGTCCCTCGCCCCTTCTGCCTCTGCCCCATCCACACTCCCCGGCACCTTACCTGTCCCAAGCACACACACACCGGCACAGGCACACACCAGCACAGACACGAGCAGCACACAGACACACACGCCACAAACAAAACGCACACGCACGCACAGTCAGGGGACTGAGACCACACTCACAGGGGATGGGGCCCAGGCACACAAACACGCATCCACGAGCACTGCGCAGTCCTCAGTTGCCTCTCCCTCCAAAGCCCCCTCCCTTGCCTCACCTGCAACCCCAAAGACACAGCGGCTCTTCCTCAGTGACCTCGGCCTCTTCCCTCCGATCCAGCTGATCCAGCATTCAGGGGGAAGAGGAAGCCCACCCACATGGAGCGGAGTGCCCCTCGCCCCCGGACACCCTCCCCCAGGCGCAGACCGACTGACGCCCCCATCCGCAAGTCCCCCCGGACCCGGAAGAGCAAGACCCCGCTGCCGCCCTGCAGCTCAGGCACCAAGTCTCCTTCCTCCATCTCTCAGGCCCCCACTCCACAGGTGCCCCCACCACACCCTGCCCCAGGTTCCCCCACCCACAGATACACCATCCCCAAAAAGATCAGGCCTTCTCCCCCTGCCACTTGCTCTTCCGGCCCCACACCCCCCGCTGTGCTTGTCTGTGCCACTGGTGTGGAGACGGTGTCCTCCCCTCTGTCCTGCCCACCTTACCTGATCCCCATTCTCCTCCCCCGGAGGTAGGCACTGCAGTGGAGTCCACTACCACCCTGTCTGACTTGGGCACTGCAGTGGGGAACCTGTCCACTCCATCTGCACGGTCCACTGCAGTCGTGCCAGCACCCACACCATCTGAGTCATGCCCCCCAGTTGTGCCAGCACACACCATGTCAGACAACTCCACTGCAGTTGTCAGTGGCCCTCCAGCACCCACCACCCCTTCCCTGCCTCCTTCTGGTGAGCCCTGATCCTGTCCCTGCGGTGCCTGGCCTGCCCCCCCGTATGCCCCTCCGAGGGGATTGTCCCTGGTTTTAATCAGTGCAGGCATGCGTATGGTGACATCTGCCACTGTCACCCTGTTTTGACTTTCAGGATGGACTGGCCATTGGCCTTTGTTTCTTTTTTTACTGGACTTCAAGTTTTGAACCCACATATGCTGAATAAAGCAACTTTCTGTTCTCTAGTGCTTTTGCTTCTGATGTACATGATGTTGATGATGCTAACCATGCCCTTGCTGCAGTGATGGGGATATTTGGTCTCATGAAAATGAAGTGTTACTGTGCAGGAACCCATGTGGTCCAGGGGGAATGTGTCCTATCCTGTGGTGTATCCATGTCATCCTTAGCAGCATCTGAGGGTGTCATGTTTTCAGTATTTGGCAATGGGATTTCCTACTTACATTAGCAATGTCACATCTGTGGCTTCCACCCCTGCACATCTGTTGTGCTTGCCATTGTTCAATTTGTCTACTTCCCTGACCGTGTGGCCATCTCCACTGGACATGCAGGTTTGGGCATCAATGGGGAAGGACTCATCTGTGTTGTCAGTGCAACTTGCTATACATGTGTGTTGGATCTGTGCTGATGATTTCGTTGACACTCCCATGACCAGGCTGATGTGACGGGAGCCTTCAATTGGTGCTAATTGTTGACTGTGTGACCAAGTGTTCTGCTGACATGATGGAGCCCTACTGAGGCAACATATGGCACAGCTTTCCTCACACAGGAGTGGAGTCCCCTCATGGCAGTGTGTACTCCTGTGACATCGCCTGCGCCCAAGGTGTGTGTTGTATGAGCATGTCTGTGTGTTCACTTCCATTTTGCTGTGCATGCTGGGATCCCTAGTGGTGTTCCTGTTTGTGATGCTTGCTGAGTTGACCTATGTTCCCCCAAAGTCTTCTCCCTGGGTTCTCTGTGATGTGGGTGCATGGCACATTACTGGTCATCAGGGTGTCAACCATAGGTGTGTTGGCCGTCAGGGCTGTGTTTGTGGGCAGACGCAGATGGGTCACAGTCAGGATTCCCCTTGGCACTTGTTGTTTACACCTGTCATGTGATTTCCAGTTTGTGTTAGCTTTCAGTGATTGTGACACGTTGTGTGTGTGACTGCTGGCACTCCTCAGGGTCAGGGCTGCAATGTTGGTAGTTGTCTATGTGTGTTGTTTGTGGGTGACCTTGGCTTCTTCATTGGTGTGGGACTGTGGCTGGGATCCCATTGGTTGGTGTGGTATTGGCATCATGTCCATGTACAGCGTAGTATGCAGTGTGTCAGACATTAAGGAGTCTTGTTGAGTGGCCATGTGTGATGTGTTTCTGCACCTTGGTTCCCACCACCACCCCTGGGATTGTCATGGGTGCATGTGCAATGTCACCAGTGCATGTGAGCTTCACTGCTGCACATTGTTGGAGGTCGAGGTGTGTGGTGTTGAGTGTGTGCAGATGAGAGTTGTTGCCCGGCTAGACCCCTGCCTCCATGTTGGCCTTGGCTTACTGGCCGTGCTGATTGATTTGTGCTTGTGTAGGTGTGATGGTAGTTTTTTGCTCAGGACACATGACTGTGGTTCACAGTGTGAACGACATCTAGCTTTGTCATCACAGTGGGATTGTAATGCAGCCCAGGGTCACCACATTGTGGGGACCCTGGGGGTAGTGCTGTGGTGTGTCTGTGTCTTGCTGTGTCAGTTGCTGTTCCTACATGCTTGTGTGACATGTGTGATTTGTGCTCCCTCTCATCTAACAATGCCTGATTGCCCACATAGGGTATTTGGATCCATGAGTTACCTTTGTGTGGCACTGTATGCACATCTGTGTAATTGGTATTCAGGCCTCCTCATGTGTTGTGTGGTTGCCTGGGGACACTGGCACCCCCCTCACCTGTTGTGTTTGATGTGCAGTGTGGGTCTGCCTGTTTGTGTTTGTGCATCTGCACCACTGCATTGGCATATCTTTGGTGTGCCATTGGCTGTATGTTGTTTGGTGGGTTTCCCCTGCTGTCCCTGGGACTCCTAGGTCATCAGTCAGCACAATGATCATTGTTTGTGTGTCCCATTGCTGCCATGGTATGGTATCTGTTCACCTCACATCTACAGTCTCCACAGGGTATCTGCATTTGTGTGCCCATTGGTGCAAATATGTGGGTCTGCATTCTGATGGTCACTTCTCTCATTGTGTCATTGATGAATGTTGACAGTGTCAGCCCCCATGGGTGATGTTTGTCTGCACATGGCCAAAGGTATGTCTTATTTGCACTGCAGTGTTTGCCTCCCCCAATCTATGTTGCTATGGGACACAAGCACTACTTTGCCACTAATGTGTTTGTTGTTCTGTGACCAGGAATCATCCATGCAGTTTGGCAGTTGCAGCTTTTTCAATGTCAACACTTACATTTTGGTCTCTGTGATGATGGGGGTTTGGACCCCATTGCCACAATGTTCAAGATGTGCTTCAGCTATGGGCCCCACACTTACATTTTGGTCACTGTGATGATGGGGGTTTGGACCCCATTGCCACAATGTTCAAGATGTGCTTCAGCTATGGGCCCCACACTTACATTTTGGTCACTGTGATGATGTGGGTTTGAACCCCATTGCCACAATGTTCAAGTTGTGCTTTAGCTATGGGCCCCACACTTACATTTTGGTCACTGTGATGATGGGGGTTTGGACCCCATTGCCACAATGTTCAAGATGTGCTTCAGCTATGGGCCCCACACTTCCATTTTGGTCACTGTGATGATGGGGGTTGGACCCCATTGCCACAGTGGTCATGGTCTGCTTGCATTGTGGGGGCCACACACATTTATGTGTGGCACATGTGATAGGGGGTCACATTGTATGTTCAAAGTCATGTTCAGTGTTGTAGGCATTTGACACAGTCTACACACGCTTGTCATGGTGTTGGGGGGATGTCTTTATGTTGCATTGTTTATGTTGGTGTGTGCTTGTTGTGTCATGTATTAGCCATCCTGTGAGTGGGGGTGTTGTTGGTGGTAGGCATCCACCCCCTGGGTAGAGGTGGTAGTAGTGGTAGGCATCTGGCACCCCCTGGGTAAGGGTGGTAGTAGTGACAGGCATCCAGCCCCCCATGGGTAGAGGTGGTAGTGGTGGTGGGCATCTGGCACCCCCTGGGTAAGGGTGGTAGTAGTGGTAGGCATCTGGCCCCCCCTGGGTAGGGGTGGTAGTAGTGGTAGGCATCTGGCACCCCCTGGGTAGAGGTGGTAGTGGTGGTAGGCATCTGGCACCCCTTGGGTAAGGGTGGTAGTAGTGGTAGGCATCTGGCACCCCCTGGGTAAGGGTGGTTGTAGTGGTAGGCATCTGGCACACCCTGGGTAGAGGTGGTAGTAGTGGTAGGCATCCAGCCCCCCATGGGTAGAGGTGGCAGTAGTGGTGGGCATCTGGCACCCCCTGGGTAGGGGTAGTAGTAGTGACAGGCATCCAGCCCCCCATGGGTAGAGGTGGTAGTAGTGGTAGGCATCTGGCACCCCCTGGGTGGAGGTGGTAGTGGTGGTAGGCATCTGGCCCCTCCTGGGTAGGGGTGGTAGTAGTGGTAGGCATCTGGCCCCCCCTGGGTAGGGGTGGTAGTAGTGACAGGCATCCAGCCCCCCATGGGTAGAGGTGGTAGTAGTGGTAGGCATCTGGCACCCCCTGGGTAGAGGTGGTAGTGGTGGTAGGCATCTGGCACCCCCTGGGTAAGGGTGGTAGGCATCTGGCATCCCCTGGGTAAGGGTGGTAGTAGTGGTAGGCATCTGGCATCCCCTGGATTGAGGTGGTAGTGGTGGAAGGCATCTGGCACCACCTGGAAAGGGGTGGTAGTAGGGACAGGCATCCAGCCCCCCTGGGTAGGGGTGGTAGTGGTGGTGGGCATCCAGCCCCCCATGGGTAGGGGTGGTAGTAGTGACAGGCATCCAGCCCCCATGGGTAGAGGTGGTAGTAGTGACAGACATCCAGCCCCCATGGGTAGAGGTGGTATTGGTGGTGGGCATCTGGCACCCCCTGGGTAAGGGTGGTAGAAGTGGTAGGCATCTGGCCCCCCCTGGGTAGAGGTGGTAGTAGTGGTAGGCATCTGGCACCCCCTGGGTAAGGGTGGTAGTAGTGACAGGCATCCAGCCCCCCATGGGTAGAGGTGGTAGTGGTGGTGGGCATCTGGCACCCCCTGGGTAAGGGTGGTAGTAGTGGTAGGCATCTGGCCCCCCCTGGGTAGGGGTGGTAGTAGTGGTAGGCATCTGGCACCCCCTGGGTCGAGGTGGTAGTGGTGGTAGGCATCTGGCACCCCCTGGGTAAGGGTGGTAGTAGTGGTAGGCATCTGGCACCCCCTGGGTAAGGGTGGTTGTAGTGGTAGGCATCTGGCACACCCTGGGTAGAGGTGGTAGTAGTGGTAGGCATCCAGCCCCCATGGGTAGAGGTGGCAGTAGTGGTGGGCATCTGGCACCCCTGGGTAGGGGTAGTAGTAGTGACAGGCATCCAGCCCCCCATGGGTAGAGGTGGTAGTAGTGGTAGGCATCTGGCACCCCTGGGTGGAGGTGGTAGTGGTGGTAGGCATCTGGCCCCTCCTGGGTAGGGGTGGTAGTAGTGGTAGGCATCTGGCCCCCCTGGGTAGGGGTGGTAGTAGTGACAGGCATCCAGCCCCCATGGGTAGAGGTGGTAGTAGTGGTAGGCATCTGGCACCCCTGGGTAGAGGTGGTAGTGGTGGTAGGCATCTGGCACCCCCTGGGTAAGGGTGGTAGTAGTGGTAGGCATCTGGCATCCCCTGGGTAAGGGTGGTAGTAGTGGTAGGCATCTGGCATCCCCTGGATTGAGGTGGTAGTGGTGGAAGGCATCTGGCACCACCTGGAAAGGGGTGGTAGTAGGGACAGGCATCCAGCCCCCCCTGGGTAGGGGTGGTAGTGGTGGTGGGCATCCAGCCCCCCATGGGTAGGGGTGGTAGTAGTGACAGGCATCCAGCCCCCCATGGGTAGAGGTGGTAGTAGTGACAGACATCCAGCCCCCCATGGGTAGAGGTGGTATTGGTGGTGGGCATCTGGCACCCCCTGGGTAAGGGTGGTAGAAGTGGTAGGCATCTGGCCCCCCCTGGGTAGAGGTGGTAGTAGTGGTAGGCATCCGGCACCCCTGGGTAGAGGTGGTAGTGGTGGTAGGGCATCTGGCACCCCTGGGTAAGGGTGGTAGTAGTGGTAGGCATCTGGCCCCCTCGGTAGGGGTGGTAGTAGTGACAGGCATCCAGCCCCCCATGGGTAGAGGTGGTAGTAGTGGTAGGCATCTGGCACCCCTGGGTAGAGGTGGTAGTGGTGGTAGGCATCTGGCACCCCTGGGTAAGAGGTGGTAGTAGTGGTAGGCATCTGGCACCCCCTGGGTAAGGGTGGTAGTAGTGGTAGGCATCTGGCACCCCTGGGTTGAGGTGGTAGTGGTGGAAGGCATCTGGCACCCCCTGGGTAGGGGTGGTAGTAGTGACAGGCATCCAGCCCCCCCTGGGTAGGGGTGGTAGTGGTGGTGGGCATCCAGCCCCCCATGGGTAGGGGTGGTAGTAGTGACAGGCATCCAGCCCCCCATGGGTAGAGGTGGTAGTAGTGACAGACATCCAGCCCCCCATGGGTAGAGGTGGTAGTGGTGGTGGGCATCTGGCACCCCCTGGGTAAGGGTGGTAGAAGTGGTAGGCATCTGGCCCCCCTGGGTAGGGGTGGTAGTAGTGGTAGGCATCCGGCACCCCCTGGGTAGAGGTGGTAGTAGTGGTAGGCATCTGGCCCCCCTGGGTAGGGGTGGTAGTAGTGACAGGCATCCAGCCCCCATGGGTAGAGGTGGTAGTAGTGGTAGGCATCTGGCACCCCTGGGTAGAGGTGGTAGTGGTGGTAGGCATCTGGCACCCCCTGGGTAAGGGTGGTAGTAGTGGTAGGCATCTGGCATCCCCTGGGTAAGGGTGGTAGTAGTGGTAGGCATCTGGCACCCCTGGGTAGAGGTGGTAGTGGTGGTAGGCATCTGGCACCCCTGGGTAAGGGTGGTAGTAGTGGTAGGCATCTGGCATCCCCTGGGTAGGGGTGGTAGTGGTGGTAGGCATCCAGCCCCCATGGGTAGGGGTGGTAGTAGTGACAGGCATCCAGCTCCCCATGGGTAGAGGTGGTAGTGGTGGTGGGCATCTGGCACCCCTGGGTAAGGGTGGTAGTAGTGGTAGGCAACTGGCCCCCCCTGAGTAGGGGTGGTAGTGGTGGTGGGCATCCAGGCCCCTATGTGTATATGTGGCATTGCTGATGGCCATCCCGCCCCTATGGTGCTGCTGTTGCTGGTGTGAGTAATTTCGGCATCCCTCTGTGTGTGTGTGATGTGTCGGGTACGTGTAGTTTATTTTTGTGGTTGGTGTCTGACTTACCTTCTGCACCGTACGCGTCCGTGCCTGTTCCGGTAGTAGATGTAGAATATTGGTAGGATCGGCACGATGGGATTCATGGTTGGTTCGTCTCGTTCGTCTTTCTCTTTGCTTCGCCTCGTCCTCGTCGCTGGCGTGTTCGTCTCGTAGCCGTGGATCGTGTTCTGGCGCGAATCGGAGCTTATGTGCGCCTCTCCCGGATGCTTTGACGTGCCGTGCGTAGCGACGGGTACGGCGCATACGGAAAGCGCATCGTACTTGTCCGGCCGGACGGGGCTGCATTTTGGCTTCCGTGCGACTCGATTTTGCGTTTCTGGATCCGCCTCGGTCGGATGACAGGACCTGGATTGGGTGAGTACGACTGGGTCGGAATCTATGCAGTTGTGCGCATCGTACTTGCTTGTTCGGTATAATGTGCGGATCGGTCGGGAAACAGGCATTCGCCTGGCTTTTTTCCCTGCCGAATAGTGTTAGGTGCGCCTCTGACCGAGATCGGAATCGGCCCCTCTGTGTGTTGGAAAACTCTTCATTGATGCCATCAAAACACTTGTCAGAGCTCACAAGTGTTTTTATTTGTTTGTTTGTTCCTTGTGTTTCTTCGTTCAAAAGAAACAGCAGAGTTGGACTCTTTCACTTTTATTTTTTGTTTTAAAAAAATGAAAAACACCAAAAAAATAAAAAAAACAGAAAATACAAATAAATATAACATTGGTCAAAAAAAAGCTTCTAATGGAACCACCTAAACTGGTTAAAAATAGAAAAACTGTATGTAGTAAAAGTGATTGCTTGTATGAATGTGTGTATGATCAATGTTAGAGGTGTGTATAAGCAGTGTCTCAGTGAGTGGATGAGCACATGCATAATACATAAGTGAATGAATAAATAAAAGAATAGTGCATGTCTGATTTGATATGGGCATAATTAATGGCATAGTGAATGGATGACTGTATGCGTAAGACCGGTGTGAATGGTTTAGTGTAAGAGTAGTGTTTGAATGCTTGCATGAGTGCAAGGCTAATGCCTGGGTCATTGAAAGAGTGCATAAGTAGTGTCTGAGTGAATGGTTGAGTTTAAGAGTAGTGCCTGAGTGATTACATGAATACATGGGTAGTGCCTAGGTGAATGTATAAGTGGAGAGGTACTGTCTGGGTGATTGGATGAGTGCATAAGTACTGCCTGAGTGAGTTTATGATTCAAAGGGTAATCTCTGGGTGATTACCTCAGTGCATGGGTAGTGCCTGAGTAAAAGGATGACTGTAGGAGTAATGCCTAGGTCATTGGATGAGTGCATGGGTACTGCCTGAGAGAATCGTGATTGTATGAGTATATGGGTAGTATGTCGGTGATTGCATTAGTACAGGGGTAGTGCCTGGGGGATTGCTGAGTGCAAGGGTAGTGCCTGGGTGATTGTATGAGTGCATGGGAAATACCTGACTGAAAGTATGAGTGCAAGGTTAATGCCTGGGTCATTGCATGAGTGCTTGGGTAGTGATTTAAGAAATAGATGAGTGCATGGGTAGTACTTGAGTGAATGAATTAGTCCAACTGTTGTGCCTGCGTGATTGGATAAGTGCATATGTAGTGCCTGAGTGAATGGATGAGTGGATAGATAGTGCTTGAGTGAATGGTTGACTGCAAGAGTAGTTTTCTGTGTGATTCCATGAGTGCATGGGTAGTGCCTGAGTGATTCTATGAGTGCATGGGTAGTGCCTGAATGATTCTATGAGTGCAGGGGTAGTGCCTGAGTGTTTGGATGAGTGTATGAGAAATATCTGAGTGAAAGAATGAGTGTAAGGGTAATGCCTGGGTCATTGCAAGAGTGCATGGATAGTGCCTGAGTGGATAGATGAGTGCATGGGTAGTGCCGGATTGAATGTTTGAGTGGAAGAGTAGTGCCTGGGTGATTGCATGAATCTATGGTTAATGCCTGAGAGATTAGATGTGTGTATAGGTAGTGCCTCCTTGATTTCATAAGTGCATGGGAGTGTCTCAGTGAATAGTTGACTGCAAGAATAGTTCCTGAGTGATTGCATGAGTGCATGGTCAGTGCCTGGGTGATTCTATAAGTGCAGAGGTACTGCCTGGGTGATTGCATAACTGCAAGAGTAATGTGTGGGCAAAACACACAAGATGATGGACGGAATGCTGCACATTGGCAAACATTCACCCCCAGTCACAGATCTGGGTTTAATCCATCGTTATTTTGCTTCACCACGCCACCCCAGTTCAGACATAGCCATATGCAAATCAGTCTTGACCCTGTGCCTCATGGGAACAGTCCAGACCGAACTGCCAAGCCATGTCTTCCCTGGACCGGAATCAAGCATCCTAGGACCGGTTTCAGGCTATCAGCCTTCATCAGCCAGGATAGCTTGACTCCAGTGGCGTAGTGAGCACGGGACCCACGTCTGGGCATACCCTTCCCACTTAGGGCGAAATGCAAAACACACAAGATGATGGACGGAATGCTGCACATTGGCAAACATTCACCCCCAGTCACAGATCTGGGTTTAATCCATCGTTATTTTGCTTCACCACGCCACCCCAGTTCAGACATAGCCATATGCAAATCAGTCTTGACCCTGTGCCTCATGGGAACAGTCCAGACGGAACTGCCAAGCCATGTCTTCCCTGGACCGGAATCAAGCATCCTAGGACCGGTTTCAGGCTATCAGCCTTCATCAGCCAGGATAGCTTGACTCCAGTGGCGTAGTGAGCACGGGACCCACGTCTGGGCATACCCTTCCCACTTAGGGCGAAATGCAAAACACACAAGATGATGGACGGAATGCTGCACATTGGCAAACATTCACCCCCAGTCACAGATCTGGGTTTAATCCATCGTTATTTTGCTTCACCACGCCACCCCAGTTCAGACATAGCCATATGCAAATCAGTCTTGACCCTGTGCCTCATGGGAACAGTCCAGACCGAACTGCCAAGCCATGTCTTCCCTGGACCGGAATCAAGCATCCTAGGACCGGTTTCAGGCTATCAGCCTTCATCAGCCATGATAGCTTGACTCCAGTGGCGTAGTGAGCACAGGACCCACGTCTGGGCATACCCTTCCCACTTAGGGCGAAATGCAAAACACACAAGATGATGGACGGAATGCTGCACATTGGCAAACATTCACCCCCAGTCACAGATCTGGGTTTAATCCATCGTTATTTTGCTTCACCACGCCACCCCAGTTCAGACATAGCCATATGCAAATCAGTCTTGACCCTGTGCCTCATGGGAACAGTCCAGACCGAACTGCCAAGCCATGTCTTCCCTGGACCGGAATCAAGCATCCTAGGACCGGTTTCAGGCTATCAGCCTTCATCAGCCAGGATAGCTTGACTCCAGTGGCGTAGTGAGCACGGGACCCACGTCTGGGCATACCCTTCCCACTTAGGGCGAAATGCAAAACACACAAGATGATGGACGGGATGCTGCACATTGGCAAACATTCACCCCCAGTCACAGATCTGGGTTTAATCCATCGTTATTTTGCTTCACCACGCCACCCCAGTTCAGACATAGCCATATGCAAATCAGTCTTGACCCTGTGCCTCATGGGAACAGTCCAGACCGAACTGCCAAGCCATGTCTTCCCTGGACCGGAATCAAGCAACCTAGGACCGGTTTCAGGCTATCAGCCTTCATCAGCCAGGATAGCTTGACTCCAGTGGCGTAGTGAGCACGGGACCCACGTCTGGGCATACCCTTCCCACTTAGGGCGAAATGCAAAACACACAAGATGATGGACGGAATGCTGCACATTGGCAAACATTCACCCCCAGTCACAGATCTGGGTTTAATCCATCGTTATTTTGCTTCACCACGCCACCCCAGTTCAGACATAGCCATATGCAAATCAGTCTTGACCCTGTGCCTCATGGGAACAGTCCAGACCGAACTGCCAAGCCATGTCTTCCCTGGACCGGAATCAAGCATCCTAGGACCGGTTTCAGGCTATCAGCCTTCATCAGCCAGGATAGCTTGACTCCAGTGGCGTAGTGAGCACGGGACCCACATCTGGGCATACCCTTCCCACTTAGGGCGAAATGCAAAACACACAAGATGATGGACGGAAAGCTGCACATTGGCAAACATTCACCCCCAGTCACAGATCTGGGTTTAATCCATCGTTATTTTGCTTCACCACGCCACCCCAGTTCAGACATAGCCATATGCAAATCAGTCTTGACCCTGTGCCTCATGGGAACAGTCCAGACCGAACTGCCAAGCCATGTCTTCCCTGGACCGGAATCAAGCATCCTAGGACCGGTTTCAGGCTATCAGCCTTCATCAGCCAGGATAGCTTGACTCCAGTGGCGTAGTGAGCACGGGACCCACGTCTGGGCATACCCTTCCCACTTAGGGCGAAATGTAAAACACACAAGATGATGGACGGAATGCTGCACATTGGCAAACATTCACCCCCAGTCACAGATCTGGGTTTAATCCATCGTTATTTTGCTTCACCACGCCACCCCAGTTCAGACATAGCCATATGCAAATCAGTCTTGACCCTGTGCCTCATGGGAACAGTCCAGACCGAACTGCCAAGCCATGTCTTCCCTGGACCGGAATCAAGCATCCTAGGACCGGTTTCAGGCTATCAGCCTTCATCAGCCAGGATAGCTTGACTCCAGTGGCGTAGTGAGCACGGGACCCACGTCTGGGCATACCCTTCCCACTTAGGGCGAAATGCAAAACACACAAGATGATGGACGGAATCCTGCACATTGGCAAACATTCACCCCCAGTCACAGATCTGGGTTTAATCCATCGTTATTTTGCTTCACCACGCCACCCCAGTTCAGACATAGCCATATGCAAATCAGTCTTGACCCTGTGCCTCATGGGAACAGTCCAGACGGAACTGCCAAGCCATGTCTTCCCTGGACCGGAATCAAGCATCCTAGGACCGGTTTCAGGCTATCAGCCTTCATCAGCCAGGATAGCTTGACTCCAGTGGCGTAGTGAGCACGGGACCCACGTCTGGGCATACCCTTCCCACTTAGGCGAAATGCAAAACACACAAGATGATGGACGGAATGCTGCACATTGGCAAACATTCACCCCCAGTCACAGATCTGGGTTTAATCCATCGTTATTTTGCTTCACCACGCCACCCCAGTTCAGACATAGCCATATGCAAATCAGTCTTGACCCTGTGCCTCATGGGAACAGTCCAGACCGAACTGCCAAGCCATGTCTTCCCTGGACCGGAATCAAGCATCCTAGGACCGGTTTCAGGCTATCAGCCTTCATCAGCCAGGATAGCTTGACTCCAGTGGCGTAGTGAGCACGGGACCCACGTCTGGGCATACCCTTCCCACTTAGGGCGAAATGCAAAACACACAAGATGATGGACGGAATGCTGCACATTGGCAAACATTCACCCCCAGTCACAGATCTGGGTTTAATCCATCGTTATTTTGCTTCACCACGCCACCCCAGTTCAGACATAGCCATATGCAAATCAGTCTTGACCCTGTGCCTCATGGGAACAGTCCAGACCGAACTGCCAAGCCATGTCTTCCCTGGACCGGAATCAAGCAACCTAGGACCGGTTTCAGGCTATCAGCCTTCATCAGCCAGGATAGCTTGACTCCAGTGGAGTAGTGAGCACGGGACCCACGTCTGGGCATACCCTTCCCACTTAGGGCGAAATGCAAAACACACAAGATGATGGACAGAATGCTGCACATTGGCAAACATTCACCCCCAGTCACAGATCTGGGTTTAATCCATCGTTATTTTGCTTCACCACGCCACCCCAGTTCAGACATAGCCATATGCAAATCAGTCTTGACCCTGTGCCTCATGGGAACAGTCCAGACCGAACTGCCAAGCCATGTCTTCCCTGGACCGGAATCAAGCATCCTAGGACCGGTTTCAGGCTATCAGCCTTCATCAGCCAGGATAGCTTGACTCCAGTGGCGTAGTGAGCACGGGACCCACATCTGGGCATACCCTTCCCACTTAGGGCGAAATGCAAAACACACAAGATGATGGACGGAAAGCTGCACATTGGCAAACATTCACCCCCAGTCACAGATCTGGGTTTAATCCATCGTTATTTTGCTTCACCACGCCACCCCAGTTCAGACATAGCCATATGCAAATCAGTCTTGACCCTGTGCCTCATGGGAACAGTCCAGACCGAACTGCCAAGCCATGTCTTCCCTGGACCGGAATCAAGCATCCTAGGACCGGTTTCAGGCTATCAGCCTTCATCAGCCAGGATAGCTTGACTCCAGTGGCGTAGTGAGCACGGGACCCACGTCTGGGCATACCCTTCCCACTTAGGGCGAAATGCAAAACACACAAGATGATGGACGGAATGCTGCACATTGGCAAACATTCACCCCCAGTCACAGATCTGGGTTTAATCCATCGTTATTTTGCTTCACCACGCCACCCCAGTTCAGACATAGCCATATGCAAATCAGTCTTGACCCTGTGCCTCATGGGAACAGTCCAGACCGAACTGCCAAGCCATGTCTTCCCTGGACCGGAATCAAGCATCCTAGGACCGGTTTCAGGCTATCAGCCTTCATCAGCCAGGATAGCTTGACTCCAGTGGCGTAGTGAGCACGGGACCCACGTCTGGGCATACCCTTCCCACTTAGGGCGAAATGCAAAACACACAAGATGATGGACGGAATCCTGCACATTGGCAAACATTCACCCCCAGTCACAGATCTGGGTTTAATCCATCGTTATTTTGCTTCACCACGCCACCCCAGTTCAGACATAGCCATATGCAAATCAGTCTTGACCCTGTGCCTCATGGGAACAGTCCAGACGGAACTGCCAAGCCATGTCTTCCCTGGACCGGAATCAAGCATCCTAGGACTGGTTTCAGGCTATCAGCCTTCATCAGCCAGGATAGCTTGACTCCAGTAGCGTAGTGAGCACGGGACCCACGTCTGGGCATACCCTTCCCACTTAGGGCGAAATGCAAAACACACAAGATGATGGACGGAATGCTGCACATTGGCAAACATTCACCCCCAGTCACAGATCTGGGTTTAATCCATCGTTATTTTGCTTCACCACGCCACCCCAGTTCAGACATAGCCATATGCAAATCAGTCTTGACCCTGTGCCTCATGGGAACAGTCCAGACCGAACTGCCAAGCCATGTCTTCCCTGGACCGGAATCAAGCATCCTAGGACCGGTTTCAGGCTATCAGCCTTCATCAGCCAGGATAGCTTGACTCCAGTGGCGTAGTGAGCACGGGACCCACGTCTGGGCATACCCTTCCCACTTAGGGCGAAATGCAAAACACACAAGATGATGGACGGAATGCTGCACATTGGCAAACATTCACCCCCAGTCACAGATCTGGGTTTAATCCATCGTTATTTTGCTTCACCACGCCACCCCAGTTCAGACATAGCCATATGCAAATCAGTCTTGACCCTGTGCCTCATGGGAACAGTCCAGACCGAACTGCCAAGCCATGTCTTCCCTGGACCGGAATCAAGCATCCTAGGACCGGTTTCAGGCTATCAGCCTTCATCAGCCAGGATAGCTTGACTCCAGTGGCGTAGTGAGCACGGGACCCACGTCTGGGCATACCCTTCCCACTTAGGGCGAAATGCAAAACACACAAGATGATGGACGGAATGCTCCACATGGGCAAACATTCACCCCCAGTCACAGATCTGGGTTTAATCCATCGTTATTTTGCTTCACCACGCCACCCCAGTTCAGACATAGCCATATGCAAATCAGTCTTGACCCTGTGCCTCATGGGAACAGTCCAGACCGAACTGCCAAGCCATGTCTTCCCTGGACCGGAATCAAGCATCCTAGGACCGGTTTCAGGCTATCAGCCTTCATCAGCCAGGATAGCTTGACTCCAGTGGCGTAGTGAGCACGGGACCCACGTCTGGGCATACCCTTCCCACTTAGGGCGAAATGCAAAACACACAAGATGATGGACGGAATGCTGCACATTGGCAAACATTCACCCCCAGTCACAGATCTGGGTTTAATCCATCGTTATTTTGCTTCACCACGCCACCCCAGTTCAGACATAGCCATATGCAAATCAGTCTTGACCCTGTGCCTCATGGGAACAGTCCAGACCGAACTGCCAAGCCATGTCTTCCCTGGACCGGAATCAAGCATCCTAGGACCGGTTTCAGGCTATCAGCCTTCATCAGCCAGGATAGCTTGACTCCAGTGGCGTAGTGAGCACGGGACCCACGTCTGGGCATACCCTTCCCACTTAGGGCGAAATGCAAAACACACAAGATGATGGACGGAATCCTGCACATTGGCAAACATTCACCCCCAGTCACAGATCTGGGTTTAATCCATCGTTATTTTGCTTCACCACGCCACCCCAGTTCAGACATAGCCATATGCAAATCAGTCTTGACCCTGTGCCTCATGGGAACAGTCCAGACGGAACTGCCAAGCCATGTCTTCCCTGGACCGGAATCAAGCATCCTAGGACCGGTTTCAGGCTATCAGCCTTCATCAGCCAGGATAGCTTGACTCCAGTGGCGTAGTGAGCACGGGACCCACGTCTGGGCATACCCTTCCCACTTAGGGCGAAATGCAAAACACACAAGATGATGGACGGAATGCTGCACATTGGCAAACATTCACCCCCAGTCACAGATCTGGGTTTAATCCATCGTTATTTTGCTTCACCACGCCACCCCAGTTCAGACATAGCCATATGCAAATCAGTCTTGACCCTGTGCCTCATGGGAACAGTCCAGACCGAACTGCCAAGCCATGTCTTCCCTGGACCGGAATCAAGCATCCTAGGACCGGTTTCAGGCTATCAGCCTTCATCAGCCAGGATAGCTTGACTCCAGTGGCGTAGTGAGCACGGGACCCACGTCTGGGCATACCCTTCCCACTTAGGGCGAAATGCAAAACACACAAGATGATGGACGGAATGCTGCACATTGGCAAACATTCACCCCCAGTCACAGATCTGGGTTTAATCCATCGTTATTTTGCTTCACCACGCCACCCCAGTTCAGACATAGCCATATGCAAATCAGTCTTGACCCTGTGCCTCATGGGAACAGTCCAGACCGAACTGCCAAGCCATGTCTTCCCTGGACCGGAATCAAGCAACCTAGGACCGGTTTCAGGCTATCAGCCTTCATCAGCCAGGATAGCTTGACTCCAGTGGCGTAGTGAGCACGGGACCCACGTCTGGGCATACCCTTCCCACTTAGGGCGAAATGCAAAACACACAAGATGATGGACGGAATGCTGCACATTGGCAAACATTCACCCCAGTCACAGATCTGGGTTTAATCCATCGTTATTTTGCTTCACCACGCCACCCCAGTTCAGACATAGCCATATGCAAATCAGTCTTGACCCTGTGCCTCATGGGAACAGTCCAGACCGAACTGCCAAGCCATGTCTTCCCTGGACCGGAATCAAGCATCCTAGGACCGGTTTCAGGCTATCAGCCTTCATCAGCCAGGATAGCTTGACTCCAGTGGCGTAGTGAGCACGGGACCCACATCTGGGCATACCCTTCCCACTTAGGGCGAAATGCAAAACACACAAGATGATGGACGGAAAGCTGCACATTGGCAAACATTCACCCCCAGTCACAGATCTGGGTTTAATCCATCGTTATTTTGCTTCACCACGCCACCCCAGTTCAGACATAGCCATATGCAAATCAGTCTTGACCCTGTGCCTCATGGGAACAGTCCAGACCGAACTGCCAAGCCATGTCTTCCCTGGACCGGAATCAAGCATCCTAGGACCGGTTTCAGGCTATCAGCCTTCATCAGCCAGGATAGCTTGACTCCAGTGGCGTAGTGAGCACGGGACCCACGTCTGGGCATACCCTTCCCACTTAGGGCGAAATGCAAAACACACAAGATGATGGACGGAATGCTGCACATTGGCAAACATTCACCCCCAGTCACAGATCTGGGTTTAATCCATCGTTATTTTGCTTCACCACGCCACCCCAGTTCAGACATAGCCATATGCAAATCAGTCTTGACCCTGTGCCTCATGGGAACAGTCCAGACCGAACTGCCAAGCCATGTCTTCCCTGGACCGGAATCAAGCATCCTAGGACCGGTTTCAGGCTATCAGCCTTCATCAGCCAGGATAGCTTGACTCCAGTGGCGTAGTGAGCACGGGACCCACGTCTGGGCATACCCTTCCCACTTAGGGCGAAATGCAAAACACACAAGATGATGGACGGAATCCTGCACATTGGCAAACATTCACCCCCAGTCACAGATCTGGGTTTAATCCATCGTTATTTTGCTTCACCACGCCACCCCAGTTCAGACATAGCCATATGCAAATCAGTCTTGACCCTGTGCCTCATGGGAACAGTCCAGACGGAACTGCCAAGCCATGTCTTCCCTGGACCGGAATCAAGCATCCTAGGACCGGTTTCAGGCTATCAGCCTTCATCAGCCAGGATAGCTTGACTCCAGTGGCGTAGTGAGCACGGGACCCACGTCTGGGCATACCCTTCCCACTTAGGGCGAAATGCAAAACACACAAGATGATGGACGGAATGCTGCACATTGGCAAACATTCACCCCCAGTCACAGATCTGGGTTTAATCCATCGTTATTTTGCTTCACCACGCCACCCCAGTTCAGACATAGCCATATGCAAATCAGTCTTGACCCTGTGCCTCATGGGAACAGTCCAGACCGAACTGCCAAGCCATGTCTTCCCTGGACCGGAATCAAGCATCCTAGGACCGGTTTCAGGCTATCAGCCTTCATCAGCCAGGATAGCTTGACTCCAGTGGCGTAGTGAGCACGGGACCCACGTCTGGGCATACCCTTCCCACTTAGGGCGAAATGCAAAACACACAAGATGATGGACGGAATGCTGCACATTGGCAAACATTCACCCCCAGTCACAGATCTGGGTTTAATCCATCGTTATTTTGCTTCACCACGCCACCCCAGTTCAGACATAGCCATATGCAAATCAGTCTTGACCCTGTGCCTCATGGGAACAGTCCAGACCGAACTGCCAAGCCATGTCTTCCCTGGACTGGAATCAAGCATCCTAGGACCGGTTTCAGGCAATCAGCCTTCATCAGCCAGGATAGCTTGACTCCAGTGGCGTAGTGAGCACGGGACCCACGTCTGGGCATACCCTTCCCACTTAGGGCGAAATGCAAAACACACAAGATGATGGACGGAATGCTGCACATGGGCAAACATTCACCCCCAGTCACAGATCTGGGTTTAATCCATCGTTATTTTGCTTCACCACGCCACCCCAGTTCAGACATAGCCATATGCAAATCAGTCTTGACCCTGTGCCTCATGGGAACAGTCCAGACCGAACTGCCAAGCCATGTCTTCCCTGGACCGGAATCAAGCATCCTAGGACCGGTTTCAGGCTATCAGCCACCATCAGCCAGGATAGCTTGACTCCAGTGGCGTAGTGAGCACGGGACCCACGTCTGGGCATACCCTTCCCACTTAGGGCGAAATGCAAAACACACAAGATGAAGGACGGAATGCTGCACATTGGCAAACATTCACCCCCAGTCACAGATCTGGGTTTAATCCATCGTTATTTTGCTTCACCACGCCACCCCAGTTCAGACATAGCCATATGCAAATCAGTCTTGACCCTGTGCCTCATGGGAACAGTCCAGACCGAACTGCCAAGCCATGTCTTCCCTGGACCGGAATCAAGCATCCTAGGACCGGTTTCAGGCTATCAGCCTTCATCAGCCAGGATAGCTTGACTCCAGTGGCGTAGTGAGCACGGGACCCACGTCTGGGCATACCCTTCCCACTTAGGGCGAAATGCAAAACACACAAGATGATGGACGGAATGCTGCACATTGGCAAACATTCACCCCCAGTCACAGATCTGGGTTTAATCCATCGTTATTTTGCTTCACCACGCCACCCCAGTTCAGACATAGCCACTTAGATCAGTGCATGGGTAGTGCCTCAATAAAAGGATGAGTGCAACAGTAATCCCTGGGTGATTACATGAGTGCATGTGTAGTACCTGAGAGCATGGATGAGTGCATGGATAGTACCTGAGTGAATGGTTGAGTGCAAGAGTAGTGCCTGAGTGATTGTATGAGTACAGGGGTAGTGCCTGGGTGATTGGATGAGTGCATGGGTTGTGCCTGTGTGAAAGGAAGAATGCAAGGATAATGCCTGGGTTATCTTATTAGTGCAAATGTTATGCTAGAGAGAATAGATTAGAGCACAGGTAGTGTTTGTGTGAAAGGATGACTGTCTGGCTGATTACATCAGCAACATGATGATAGTTTGCAAATAGTGTAAAGGTTCAACATTATTTATATTAGAAACAAATAGCATATAAATGAATTTTAAACATTTTTTCACGTTATCATGCATATTATATCATGTATTCTTACCTTTTAAGTAATTTAGATACATTACTTAGCAGAAGTATTTTACAGTGGTATTCTCCTAAACTGCATTTAAACTCTTTTCAAACTTCAACAGTACCTACTATAAAGAAGAAACAGAAAAACTGTTATTTAACGATAATATATTACAGAAATTATATTATATTTTTAAGAACACAACATAAATTTAGAATTACATAACATTTTCAGTTTCCCTTTTTTGCTGTTTTCAGATTCCACTTAACTTTACCATACACAGTGATTTCAATGTAGTATCATCATTGAACAGCGGGGAAAAAAACAATCTAATTGATTGTAGAAAAAAAAATCAGCGTTGAGCATCATTTACAATATGTGTATCTATGTGCACTTTGATAATGACCTCCTTCATCTACATTAACTCTATTATTTATGTCAAATACATTTGCCAAAATGTAGACTCTCATTTAAATCTGGTACAATATACACAAATATATAAACTATTTCCTTCTAAACACAATTTTCCAAATGCAATATCAATTAGCACAAATATTCCAAACACTAATTATAAATACTAATTATTTGCCGTGCTGTCTACTTTCTCTTCACATCTTCCCAATAGGTCGAATGATGTATTCAAAACTTTGGATTCAAAAACATCAAATATGAATTTGGGAATTCATAAGGCAATCTAGATTTGAATTCCAAGTGGGCATCATTGCAATGTGTCCATCCTTTATTACACTTTAAATACACAGTATAGTGTCCAGAAGTTGTAGTAGGTCCATCATGGAAAATAATAGCCATTGCTATATAAGTTCTTCCTGAAATAGAAATTTGACTTCCATTAAAAATTTTAATTTTGGTTTCCAATTTTCTTCCATTTGCTCTACATTGTTGTAGCATTAAAATAAGATATTTTCCAAATATCTCTTTATATAATGTAGACAACATCTCTGATCTACAATGCGAACATTTCATGTCCTGATTGGCTGTTTTTATCAATTTGTTAAAAGGTACTGATTTACAATTTGGTTTGGTCAAGTATATAAATTGTTCTGCTTGTATTTTAGTGCTGGAAGTAAATGAACACTCTTCACATTTATGATCCCATCTATAACTTAGTCCAAATAAGTTTTCAATCTGTATTCCTTCATGTTCTAATACTCCAAGCATAAGCATTAGACATTCGTGTGCATCTTGTTGTATATTGAGAGTAAATGTCAATGAACCAGTACATATATCCAAAAGATGCCGAATGGCAGAAGCAGTATGGATTTTACTTTTGTCAGTTACCAACTGTTGAAATACATGATGTAGTAAAGAACAGAATCTTTTTTCATGATTTCCCATGATTTCATGATGAAGATCTTGTAGATAAAATACAACATTCAGAATCACATTAGCATAACAGTTGATACCTGAACTATTTTCCAACTGGTATCCTACAATGTCGTCCACAGTTTCCATTTTCTTTTTCTTTAGACCTTCAAGTTTCTCTTCAATTATTTTCTTTTTTTCATCCTCAGTTGAATGTTTGACATATTTCCATTTTGGACACACTACACGTTCTCATATATGGGATATTCACCTAAATCAGGTGTATAAAGTCTTCTTAAATGATTATACTCTTGTACACAATTTGCATCAGCACTAACCTTTTTCTTATCATAATCTATCAAATACAAACCAGACAATGTTCTTACTTGAGATAATGCAACAGATACCATTCCCTCTTTGAACACTGTACTTCCGATATTTACAAAAGCACTGTCTATACTTAAACCTTGAGATTTATGAACAGTTACTGCATATGCTAAAGACAGAGGAAACTGTTTTCTCCGAACAAACACATCTTTTGCAAGCAAAAAACGTACAACAGAACACCCAATCTGTCTTATCTCTTTAATCTGATCACATTTTATAGTCAAAAATTCTACTCCGTCTCTGTTCTGAAATTTTACAAAATCAACAAATTTTCCCATTGCTCCATTTACTAAACCTTCTTCTACATTAAAATGATGCTGTATAATTACCCGACAGTTTATACATACATGTAAAGTCTTTTCTAAGCCTGCAGTTTTAGATACAGACTTTTCAAAATAATGCAATTTAGCCTGTAGTTTGTCTGTGAGAAGAATAGTCACTCCCTGGTTTCAATTTATCAATAGCTTCAATTTCCACTATTTGTTGTTTTTCCAGTTTCAAAAGTTCTCGATTAAATATAGAACACTTTTGCAGTCTAGGCATTAGGAAAACTATAGACTGCTTTTCTCCAAGCATGTTGTACATTACTTCAGCTGCTGTGTTTCCAGTTGTAAACAAGTTCCTTAATAACCGACTTTATAAAGCTTGTTTACCATGTTTTGTGAGGACACCAATTCTTATGTCTTGAATAATTTTTCCATACTCTTCATCACTTGCTTGTCGCATATTCTTAAAAAGTTCTTTATATTCAAAATGTTACCAAATGTTCACATTTCCAATACTTCCCAAAGATTTCCTAGTGTCTTCATGGACAAGTGTTTTAAAAACAGGTTGTCCTTTTACAGGAGTTAGTTGTAGAAGATCCCTGAATACAATTAAATGTTTTGCTCCAAACAGAACATCGTAATCTGTTTTTAAAATCTGTTGCATTCTCAAATGCACAAAGGCAAGTATTAAGTTTGAGACCATGCTCACCTCATCAATGATTAAAAGTTTCATGTTCTTCAGTACTCTTGATCCTTCATGACAAGCTTCTCCAGACAGCTTTTGATATTCCAATGTATTATCATGTTCAACTGCTAGCATAAGTAATCTATGTAAAGTAATCCCTTTAATGTTGTGTGCTGCTAATCCAGTTTGAGCTGTTACAACACAAGATTAATGTGATTCTGTAGTTTTGTGTAGATAATTGGTCAAAAATGTAATTAAGAAACATTTTCCTGTTCCAGCTTGACCACTGATGTACATTAGAATACGTTTAAATGATGAACATTGGCATTCTTTTTTTTCATGTAGCAAACCATGTTATATATGTTCTTTAACTTGTATATATATTTCTTTCTGTTCAGTATTGAATTGTTCTTTTAACTTTTCCAACAGAATAATATCCTGTTGTGCTTGTTGCATTGCAGTTTCTGCCTCATTCATGGCTATTGCTGCTTCATTTTCGATAATTGGTTGACCCAGTGGATCTTGACTTAGTTGACCAGAACTTTGACTATCTTGAGAACTGTCTCTAGCTATTTCAGCTGCAATAGTACTTTCTTGTTCAATCTCATCATTTAGCATTTGTAGATATGTAGGGAAAATTGTGCATTGAATGCTATCTTTACATGCATTAAAAGAATCTTCATAACAGTCGAAATCTCCAAGTAATTCTGTTTCACTACGCCATGGCTTAAACAGTTGCAGAAGTGCTAAATAGAAACATTCCCTCTTATCTGGACTTTCACAACTGAGTTTTCTGTGGTTAATAAGATTTCCTTTGGCATGTTTTACTAAACATCCGTCACATCCAATTACTGCATATTTATCTTCTTTTATTTTTTCTGTACCTTTTCTTTTAAAGCTGTAATGTTGAAGTATTTCATACAGACATAGGTTTTCCAGATGTGGACTGCTTTTGGGACAGTATGTATCCAGCATACTAGTTTCAACAATATCTGTACTTTCTGATTCATTCAGTGCTAAGTATTCGATTCGATTTTAGAACTTTTATTCGGTTAAATAAATCAACCATATAAGCAACACAGACATAAAAAGCTCAATCTACAATTAAATCAAAAAGAAAAAAAGGTATAAAACAGTGGGATAAAAAATGCGAATACATCAAGGTGCGTAAACATATTAATACAGATACAAAGTGCAAGTGCATAATTCACATGAGGGTCCAAACATTTACTGGATCATATATTATCCTAATTCAAAAGTGCAAATGCATATAATTACATATAATTACATGATACCCTTAAAACACACAATCAGATGTCAATAGTCATAGATTTCCTAATACTAATAGATTTCAGAAGAAATGTAGCTAAATAAAAGCACAATCGTGGGTCATCCAATCTGAAAAGCAAGTTCAAGGAATCTGTAGTGGATCTTATATTGTAGTGTAGAAAAAAGGGTTTTAAATAAAATCTCCTAAGATGAGAATAAAATATACAGAATAATAACATATGGCAGCAGCTTTGTCTTGAGACTCCATCACATGGGCATACGTGAACAGAGCACTGATTCATAATTGGAAAATTAACAAGGTGATGTACAATACCCAATCTTAAACGTGTCAGCACAAATCGATGTGAAGCTCTAGTCACGGCTGACAAATAAGTTTGAAAACCCTGTTTAAGGTCCAATTGCGAATAAAAGAGGAAGGTTGATTGATTCTTAATAACACGTGAACGGGCCTCTATTTTATTCGCTAGCATGGTTAGTTTTATCTCAGCTCTAGCAACAGAGAAAGTACACCCAGGATCCAATCTGATGTCACAATTGAATAAAGATTTAAACCAATAAATAATATAGTTAAGCCAGGGTATTCTTAAACAATTCTCCAATTTGAGGCAGTCCCGTATAATAGATTGAGTAAATAGTGTTTCCTCTTTTGACCATATAGATTTCCATAATAAAAGGGGTCGTGTTGAAGCCAGGTCTGAAATATATTTGATGCCCACCTCACGGTGGATCAGTTCCGTAGAGGCAGATGAAGGGACACAAAGTAAACGTTTTAAAAACGAATTTTCAGTTTGTTGTAATATATTACTTTGAAAGTGACCCCAAACACCTGCCCCATAAAGAGCTGCGGTGACGCATCGTATCTCATAAATTGTCAACATATCTTTAATGCGTCGATTGCCCAATTTAGCCGCAAATCTAAAAATACCATTTATATTTCTAAGCATCTTAGAACAGGCATTTTCCTGTTCCTGGGCCCATGACCTATTCCCTGCAAATGTAATACCCAAGTAACAAAATGTCTTGACTAACTGGACCTTGGAACCTTCAATAAAGTAAGAGCTAGATGTTATAGGGTTCCTACCGCAAGCCATAACAAAAGTTTTTGATTTATTGATTAAAAGTTTTCTTTTAGTAATAAAAACAGTAAAATTATCAATAAGACGCTGTAGCCCAATAGGGGTGCGAGAGAGTAAAACCGCATCGTCGGCATATAAAAGGATTGGGACAGGCTTCCCATCCACCCTAGGGGCATCCGACTCAAACAGTTTCAGAGCTGCGTCAACTTCATTGATAAACAATGAAAAAAGTAATGGAGCTAGGACGCAGCCCTGTCGGATGCCTCTTTTGACTTTAAAAGGCGGGGTATATTCGCCTAAATGACCGTACCGCACCCTACTTGATAGCTCCCATATAATCTAGCCCAAAAAAATATTATCTCTTTGGGGGCACCCATATCTAACAATAAGGGCCATAAAATAGAGTGATCTACCAAATCAAAAGCGCTGCTAAGGTCAGCAAAACATAAATATAAATTTCCCTCCTTAGCTAATGTGTACTTGCCGATCAAAAGATCCAGGTTGACACACTGCTCCAGTGTGCCAACACCCTTTCTGAACCCATATTGCACTTGGGTAAGGACTGACTTTTCTTGGACCCAGGTTTCGAGTCTTGATAACATGACCCTACTCATGATCTTTATAGACGAGTCCAATAAAGAGATTGGGCGATAATTACAAGCATCGGTCTTAACACCCTTCTTATAAATTGGTATTATAATTGACTGGCCCCATGATAAAGGAAAATGAGTCTCAACAGCGACATTAAAAACTCTGGTTAAGAACGGCGACCATAAAACCATTTCATTTTTATAAAGGTCTATCGGAACCCCATCGGGACCCGGTGCCTTACCCCCCTTACTACTAATTATGCCCTCAAATACTTCCTCTATACTAATTGACAAGGGCAATTTTGGCCATTCAACAGGATTTTGATTAGACAAGGTGAATGGAACATCTTTATCAAATGGATTGAAAATAGTGGAAAAATGGGCTACCCAAGAATTACAATTAATATAAGAATTAAATTCTGGAATATGGTCATCCTTCAAAAAGGTACTATTGACGGTATCCCAGAAAAGTTTATTATTTTTGGTATCGGCTGCCAGACTTAAGTCTTCCCAGGCTCTTTTTTGGAGTTCCGATTTTCTAATTTTTAGGGCTAAAGCGTATTCTGCACGTAAGGCCTTAATTATATCCGGGTTTCTTGGCTTACACCCCAGAGCTTGTTTAAGACGGCCCAAAGCCCCTATGCAGTTATCATCAAACCAGCCCACCTTAGGTTTTTTATTTCTACACACTGGTTTCAACAAAAGGTTCTCCACAGTATTATTGATCCTTGTAAAATTATCAAGCAACAATACTGGGTCAACCTCATCCCCTAAGCAGACTTGGATTTCATTCTGACACTGTGTAATAACATCATACTGGATTTTAGATGGGTCCAGACCAGCCCATTTTATCCGGACACCATTCGGTCTGGTGGGGGCAATACATAGGCTGTGTGGAACACTGGTGATATTTTTAAAGCCCCAACATAATAAATACAAAGAAATACTATTATGGTCACTAGTTGGTTGGTCCGTTATCCAGGGGGTTGAAAATAAGTGTACACTATTACTAGAGATAATAATGTGATCAATATTAGACGTTGCATTCCTACCTGTGAATGTGGGACATATCATGTTGTGTTTATCGGTAGCACAATACAATAATTCTAAATCCAGTTTAGCGATAACACCATTTAAGGCCCTACCATATTCACAATGGGGGAAATGCATATAACAATCGTCTTCAAATTCCCCCCTCCTAGGCCCACAAACTTTGGTCAGGGACAGTGGGCATATTTGAACATTAAAATCGCCAACCCAAAGAATAATAATCAGTTTCCTAATGGTACTAGTCAGCTTCTCGAGTTCCCTTTCCAGGGTATGGACAATAGAACTACGTAGGGAATTAAACAAATTGTTATAAAAATTGATCAAAATAACATCATTACCCACAGTGGAAGCCATCCACATAATCTGAGCATAAGTGCCCACAGTAATACAACCTTTAATTTTACATTTATTCAAATTAGTAGAAATCAAAATCAAAAGGCCGCCCTTAGCTCTACCCGAAAGTGAAGCCTGGGCTGGTAACCAATATGAGGTAAAACCTTCTACATATATTGGATCAATGCACCACGTCTCCTGTAAACATATAATATCATGTTGGGCCAAGATGAAATCAGACCATGATGGTGTACCTATTTTGCTTTTGAGCCCAGCAATGTTCCATGTAGTAACTTGGTACCCTTTGCCCATATTCGTTTCATAGAATTCCTGAGGGAGTACTTCATGTCCCACCTCTTTACTAGTAATAATTGATTCTACTGGAATACTTTCTGAATTACTAGGGATACTAACTGTCCATAATATGTTAGTGGATAACGACTCACACTGCTCTATCATACATAGACCGATTTTACTAGTTATGTTCTTGACATTTGGATTTTCCATTGTGGGACTTTTAAGTAAATAACTCTCCAATGCAACCTCACTAGCCTGTATCAGTCCCTCACGTCAATCATTGGTATCCAAATTACTCAGAGCCTGATACCTATTGGTTACTGGAATAGCAAAATAAGGCAGGGGGGAAACCCGAGAAGAGGCTAACAAGGATCCATTTGGAGGCCAGCTTACGTTTCCATGCATCGCCCTCAGGTGTCTATAGAAGTACCCCAGAGGGAGAAGCGTGGTATTAAATTCCCCCCGTATGGGAGGTGGTGCATTTTTAAGGGTATTAGATGCCCATCTTGGTGATCTAAAATTGATAATAATACAGTCCCCATCAAAGCATTTTTTCAAAGGCCTGATCCAGCCCACTCTGCAAGTTGTTAAAATCTGGTTTATTCCTTCCATAGGATAACCACAACTATTAGTCAGCCAAAACCCTACTTTGTTCATAAGTGAGCCATGTTCTTCTGCCTGACCAATTTGAAGTTTGGTGACGTTGGCCAAAATTGCAACATAGGGACTACATTCGGGAGGCAAATTTGCAACCGAGGCCGTTATCCTATCCCCATGGGCTAAGGCTCTTAGACCGTCAGGCTTTGTAGAATCAGATGATTTAAATTTGTCTGGCTTGTTCATTATTTGCTCCTTTTGGGGTGGTGCAAATCCACTATTAGTAATTGGATTTCCTATTACTATATTTCTATCTTTTTCCCTATTTTCCGCTTGTATAATGGGGGCCCGCTCCTTAGGATATTTGCTACAATCACTACGATCGTTACCTACGGCAGTAGTCGGGTCAATAGGGCCTATAATAACATCCTTTTGATGATCCCTAATTGACTCTTTTGGAATTTACAATTAACTATATCCAGCACTCCACTAATTTTATGGATTTCTCTAGCTAAAATGTCCAATTTATCATAAAGCGGCCTTAGAAGCTCTATTATTTTATCAGAGATAGTCACTAATGTTGAGTGTTGAGATATAGGGTCTGTACAAGACAAAGGATCAGCAGGCGGTCCTGGTTTCCCATTACGAATACTCTTAACATTTTTAGCTTTGGCCTTAGAATTAAAATTCCCCTGTTCTAGGGTATTCTTTCTACGTCCCCTGGTCTTTATCGGTAGCGGCGGGCTATCAAGGGCAGTCAAGTTAGGGGTCATAGATATTCGGGTAAGATCCCCACTGATCCCTCCCGAAACAATAACGACCGGCTCAAGCTCCTCGGCCGCCAAAGGGTTATAGGTCGATTTACTGGATCCGCTCACATTAGAGGGACCGGAAGGGGCCCCAGCCCCATTTCCCTGTTCTACCCCGATAAAGCTTGAGCCCATAGAGAGACGCCTCTCAGTACGGTCGATTTCCTCGGTGAGAACATTGACCGCTTTAACCAAAAATGAATCAATCGTAGTACATGATTTATCAGTAAAAGGCTTAGCTAGCTTCCTCCTTGCCATGAGGATACAACAAAGAGGGCTATACGGGCAAAGGTAAATATGTGTCCCTATAAAAGTGCCTACAAGGGCATAGGGGTTACTTCCCCGAATGTAATACAGTGGCTAAAATAAAGCTAGGAGGGCCAATACAAGGCAGTAAATATTAACCTCCTACAATCTTGATGCCTTGAATCTTTACTAAACAAGAAATTTGCCCCCTTAATGGATCTCTTACTATAAGGTTTCACCTTTAAAAATAAAGTGCAAAGTAGGTTGGCTATATAATGGCACGTGCTACACAGTATAGATTAGTCTTCCACAGGCAAACTCACTATACCTAACCTTTGGGGGTTTAAGCAACCCGCTAGTAATAAAATATAAAATCGATAAACCTTAAATAAAATGGCGTGTACTAAAAGAAAACAGTACAACAATAAAACTATTGGGCTACAAATCAGAAACCCACAAAGTCAATACAAAACATAGATCTATCTACCACACAAATGTACTCACTATGCTGGGACTTAATATTTAAATGGCCCGTTAGTAATAAAGTGCAAAAAGAGTAATCCTTAAAGTGACATGTGCTAAGCAAAATTGATATATCGCATAATTATATAAAATCCCACAGTATCACACGTACAATACAATGTTAAAATGGGAAATTAAAACCAAGAAAATGTTAAAAAGAATAAAAACCAAGAACAATGGCAACAGAGAAATATTAAAATACAGGGGGTCAGTTTGCAGTAACGAGCACCAAAGTTAAGAGAGGTCTAAGACGATATTCTGCATCTCCAGTTGCTCATGGATCAATATAAGAGCACGACTATCAGGCACAATTAGGCACAGTACCTATCCGTTAAGTTCTATATTCCGGTTACGGTCCCGGTTGTTAGGGGGGGGGCCCAACCTGGCTATGACGGGCCCACCCTTAGCGCTGCGATAGGCGCTCGATAAATAGATAGCGCCTCCGAGCGCAAACTGAGGCGTCACAAGTGCGCCTGGGTCCCCGGGGACTACTGGAAATTAAGGACGCTCAACGCTGGCCGTTTCCCTCACGGCTCCCAGTCTGATACTGCGGGAAAGTTACTGACTTAAAACGTCCCAAATCGCCTTCTCTTTCACAATCAGTTTTCATGCAGGGTGTTTGGGAATACTGGGGAGGCTTACTGGGACAGCAATACAATTCCAACTACCTCGATCAATGATGTGGCCCTGCCCGGCCTCCTTCGGCCTCTGACGGGCGCAGACGGGCCCGCCCTTGGCCCGGGCTTCGCCCGCGCGCGTCCAGCGCTGCGGGAGGGCAGCCGCGCCTTTATCCTGGCGGGAGAAGCTGGGGCAGCTGGGAGATGTAGGCCGTTCCCCTCACGGCAGCGTAGAGTAGGCAGGAGCCGTTCCCCTCATGGCGGCAGCGTGGAGTGAACAAGAGCCGTTCCCCTCACGGTAAGTCCAAAACTATGCAAGTGCGTCCCGCGCTGCGGGAGGGCAGCCGCGCCTTTATCCTGGCGGGAGAAGCTGGGGCAGCTGGGAGATGTAGGCCGTTCCCCTCACGGCAGCGTAGAGTAGGCAGGAGCCGTTCCCCTCACGGCGGCAGCGTGGAGTGAACAAGAGCCGTTCCCCTCACGGTAAGTCCAAAACTATGCAAGTGCGTCCCGCGCTGCGGGAGGGCAGCCGCGCCTTTATCCTGGCGGGAGAAGCTGGGGCAGTTGGGAGATGTAGGCCGTGCGCCTCCCGGGTGCGGTGAGTAGGCAGGAGCCGTTCCCCTCACGGCGGCAGCGTGGAGTGAACAAGAGCCGTTCCCCTCACGGTAAGTCCAAAACTATGCAAGTGCGTGCCGCGCTGCGGGAGGGCAGCCGCGCCTTTATCCTGGCGGGAGAAGCTGGGGCAGCTGGGAGATGTAGGCCGTTCCCCTCACGGCAGCGTAGAGTAGGCAGGAGCCGTTCCCCTCACGGCGGCAGCGTGGAGTGAACAGGAGCCGTTCCCCTCACGGTAAGTCCAAAACTATGCAAGTATTCGATTTCTTGTAATGTTTTCAATACTCTATTTCGTGTAGAGGCAAGACCTAAACTTACCCAAATGATTCCTCTTGACTTTGAATATAAACTGGCAGAGCTCAAGCGATCCGAACATTTATAGGATCCATGGGAAAGCATTTCCAAGCTAAAGCTGTACAATTTCTTGCAAAGACCCTTTTCTTATGAAATTTCTTCCCACATTTCTTTCATCTCTGTCTTTTCAGATTTCGTTTATATGATGTAACATAGCAAGCAACAGCAATTGAATTATCTGCAAAATATTGAATATCCATGCTTGCATTCCACATTTTCAAATCAGTGGATTGTGGTTATTAATATACTTTAAATCTTCGGATCTTTTTAAGTTGTATGTATTCTTCGGAGATTTCTGAGTTATGGTATGCCTTACTGCTGACATAAAACTATTTACTCTTCCTTTTGAAATTATTGGACATGGGAATCCAAAACAACATTTTGTATAAAATTTCCCTTTAGACTTGTATTTTCGTCAACAGTATTTTCCACATCGATGACTTTGAAACCGAAAAACATTTTGTCTCAAGCTTTTTTCTCCTCCTTCTCTTGGACTGGCACAGGTAACATACTGTTCGATGAAAGACAAAACACTTTCATCAGCATCAGTTCCAAATTTTGGAGCATTCTTGATCCATAATAGTATGTGTATATGAGGTGCACCTCTGACTTGGTGCTCTATTCGCCAAAAGAAATTAGTAACTTCTTCCAGAGGAGGAATATTTTTATTGCATATAAATAACATCATACTTTGAAACCTATGGTTAAAATACCTGCAGACATTTACAGGATCCAAGGAACAGAATTCTCCAGGTGTCTTCAATTCAATATGTTTCACATTTGAATTTGCTTCTCGTAGAAATTCAAGTAAATCTTCCCACACATATTCAGCACAGCTAAGTGTTACAAACCAAGTAGGTGTACCTATGTTTCGTAACATACATTTAATGTTACCATGATGACGAAACCAATATTCATTGGTACCACATTGACATGCCATCAAATTAATTAACTGTGATTCTAAATTTTCATCTCTTTGTTGAACTTTGTCCAGGAGTTCTTTTGCAGAAACATGTGGAAGATGAACTCCTGCTTTTAATTTGTGGTTCACAGCATATAAAAGTGCAGACAAATCACTTTCAAACAGAAGATGAAATATATATGGAATGCACTGACAAAATCTTGGATCTTCAGAGTACAATCTTGTCGAGCGGTATTCTAAAGCTGGAATCCGTACAGCTCGCTTATCAAATTTCCCACCTTCTCCAGTGGGGAACAACTGTGGAAAACAACAAGCTTCTGAACTTTTTTCTCATACACTCATGCGAGTTCCCTTTGCTTCCTTCATTTGAAATAATTCAATACTGTTTCCTATCACTTCTTTTGAATGTAGAGAATGTATAGTATAATGTTCAGAAATCTCTTCACTCCTAGACTTGTCCACTTTTTCTATTTGGTCACTTGAAATTTCTGTTTCATCTTCAAAGCATATTACCTGTTCATCAACATTTACATTCTTATAATAAAAATTATTCTGTACCAGATATAATGTAGTCTTTTGAAGTTTATTAACATCTACAAACTCTTGCCATATTTTTCGACTCTTTGTTGCTACACCATTAACTAGAATAACATTTTCCTTCCTGTCTACACCAACAGTTTCAATATTTTTCTTTAAATCTAAAGGGAAGTGCACAACTCTTCCTTTCAGACCTCTGTGTAAATATTTGGTTGCAGCTTACCTGTTTTAGGCTCCATACAAACTATAGCCTGAAATGGGTGCACAGATTGAATAAGAATGGACTCATATGCATTCAAATCTGCCAGTTCCGGAGGAATAGCTACCAACCCTAAGTTGCTATGTACTGCTCTAGCTGGCATTTTGTTCTCTTCTAATTTGTTGTAACACTATTTACAAATACTTTGATTAGTAGCCAACTCAAACGGACCTTCTACAACAAATAAGCACCAAATTGCTGCCACTTATTATTGTTTTCCTTTTCACTTTTTAAATATAAATCATCATTCCTAGTTTGACTTCTATAATGATTACTTCAACAACAAATACAAGCATAGTTTTGTTTTTCAGATGAAACTGTCTTAAACTTTGTAATTTCTTCTGCAAACTCATCAATTCTAATATCTTCCACCTGTTCTTCAACACCTACACTTATCAAGCTCTCACTTTCTGTACACTCCTCTTGTGAACCAAAAAAACGAAACTATATATCATAACAAACTTTTTGTACATCAGATACTGAACCATGCAAAAGAGCTGTGTTCATTTCACTTAAAATTAATGCAGGAGTTTTTACATAGTAGAGTCTCCTTACTAAATTCTGTATTTCTGAGTGGTGTACTGCTAACATGCTTAAATAATGAAAAGTACTTTGACACACTTTTCTTGAAAGACAAGCCAGAGAATGACCCTGCAAAAGTTACTGTATTTTTTTACTTTACATGGATCTAGTCTTTGTAATATCTTAATCTTCTGTTTAAGACTTTTTTTGGCATATCCTCGTAAACAAATTTGTAATATGTCAACAGATTCCTGTCTAATACTGAAAATACTACTACAATCCCACTTATATACCGGAGCTTGTGTACGCTTCCCTTGAACTTCTTCAGCTATTACTTCTTCCACACTCCTAACAACCATATTTTCTTTTGGAATGGGACAACCATCTTTCATCTCATAGCATCAACCACTAGTATCAACTGCATGAACTAAGGTGTTCTGTTGAAAATAGCTTTCTTCATTAAAGAAAGGCTCAGTACTGGAAGTGTGCTTCCATTCACCAGTAAAAGTTTTGCAAAAGTTACTTCTATTAACCAGTCTTTTTCTTTTGCTTTTCTCCTTCATAAACAGCATTGTTTATTTCAATGTTTTCATTCTCTTTAATATTAATATAAATGATTTTCTTTTTATTTCAAAAGCTTTATCAACTACACTTTCAATCTGTTGCTTTTTCTTATAAGCTGCTGATCTTCTTTTATATTTTTTACAATCTTCCAATACATTTTGTAGTGCTCTACTTCTATACATTCTCTTCCCTATGCCTTTATGTTCTTTCAGCCTTCTTTCAACATGCATTGTTTTCCCATAACATGATTTTCTTTCATCATCTCCTTTTTTCCTTTCCTTCTGATTTCTTGTTGAACTTTTCTTTTTCTTTTCAATATTTTCAAATTGCTTTACATTCTGTAAAAGTCTTTTAACAAACTCTTTAGTTCTCTTACCAGAACTCTTTTTCTTCTGTATAACATTTTGTACTTCATCTAATTTCCTCTTCTCTCTTTCCTTTAAATAGTACTGTTTTCTCTTGTCTTCTCTTTTGATCTTTTTTCCCATTCTCAATGTTTTTTACCAATAAATGTAAATATCTGAAAAACAAAGATAAGTTTCAATAGCTTGTTAATTAATTTTATACGTTTGAAATAAGTATACATTAATATTCATAATAATAAAAAACAAATACTTTCAATTACATTGCAAATGTCTCCATAACACGTAAATATTTAGAATTTTGTACTTTACCAAATAGCAACCTGACAGTAGAAGACGAACCTTTAAACAATAACATGGTTCAGATTGCTGTTTTAAATTTGGCTAGGCCCAAGATTCTCAGCAGTTGGTGAAAACTGAAGCTTCAACAGAAAAGTGATGTTTAAGACATGTTGACAAAAGAATAAGAGATTAGGCTACTTGCTATGAGTTTGTGGACTGGTACACTTGAAGTAGGCAGTATAATTTTATGTATCTGATTGAAATGAGAAATGTAGTTTGTCAAATTTATAACTCTGTGTGCTCTTGTGAGTGAGGTATGTGCCTACTTCTACATCTAAAAATGGTAGCTTGAAAACCTGGTTAGTTTGGATACCGGTGGACAAATCTCTCAGTTCTCCTCTATCATTCGGTTGCACAGACTGTAATGTCTTCTGTATATAGGTGTTATGAGCCTCTCAAATAACCTATTCAATACTCAGGTGCCATGTTTTACGAGCTGAGAGGAATACATAGACCTTTATTTACACAAATTTAGAGACCATACGCTGTGAAACACAGGTTTCCAAAATGCACAGACTGATGTATGTATGATTTAAGAAATATGGTGAGACTTATAACAGTGATATAGTTGAATACCTGTGTTTCAGAGCGCATGCTGTCTAAAATTGTGTAATAAAAAGTGTATGTATTTCTTTCTGCTCATAAAACATTGCATCTGCATATTGAACAAGCGATGTAGGAGGCTCCACAATGCCTTCATTCATAAGACATCACAGTCTCTGCAACCGAGCGACAGAGCAGAACCGAGAGATTTGTCTACCAGTAGCCAAACCAACCAGGTTTTCAAACTACCATCTTCAGATGCATAACACATTAGACAATAGATATAGAAGCAGAAACATACGTCATTCACAAGACCATAAAGTCCCTTAAACTTGACAGACTGCACTTCCCATTTCAAGGAGACATCTAAATTTAGGAGGCATATTTCAATTGTACCTTTCCACATAGTAAGTAGCCTAATCACTAATCCTTTTGCCAACTTGTCTTAAACCTCACTTTTCTCTTACAGCTTCAGTTTTCAACTACTGCTTAGAATCTTGGGCCTAGCCAAATTTAAAACAGCAACCCTTCCGATACCACTGTTATAAGTCTCACCATGTTTCTCAAAGCATGCATGCATGTGTCTGTACCTTTTGCTAGTAGCATCATATATAAAAGAAACATACAAATAGATGTATACCTATGTTTTATACATCTAGCATCTTCAGATACATAACACATGTGAGAATATATGAGCAAGTAGAAACATACCTTAGTCACAAGACAATAAAGTCCCCTAAAGTCCCCTAAACTTCACAGACTGCACTACCCAATTCAAGGAGACACCTAAATGTATGCGGCATACTTCAAGTGTACCTTTCCACATACACATACAAAGTAGTCTAATCACTAATCCTCTGTCACTTTTATGCGGCAGCTTCACTATTCAGTGTCTACGCAGAGTATTGGGCCTACCAAACATAAAGCAGCAACCCTTTGCATGTCTCTGTTGTGATTCTCACCATATTCCCGTAACCATGTATACATGTGTCTGTGTCTTTTGCTAGTGGAACGATATATCAGTAATCCCTCTACCAACATGTCTTCAACCTCACTTTTGTGCTGCAGCTTCACCATTCTACTACTACTCAGGATGTTGAGCCTAGTCAAATATAAAGCAGCAACCATTCGCATGTCTCTGTTGTAAGTCTCACCATATTCCTGTAAGCAGACTTGCATGTGTCTGTACCTTTTGCTAGAGGTATTATATGTAAAATAAACATACACATAGATGTATATCTGTGTTTTATTTGTCTAGCATCTTCAAATGCATAAGATGTATGACAATACATGTGCAAGTAGACACATACCTCAGTCACAACGCCATGCAGACCTTAAAACGTAACAGACTGCACTTCCCATTTCAAGCAGACACTTAAACTTTTGTGGTATATGTCAAGTTTACCTTTCCACAGACTCATACAAAGTAGCCTAATCAGTAATTCCTCTACCAACATGTCTTAAACCTCACTTTTGAGCTCCACCTCCACCATTCTGCAACTACTTAGGGTGTTGAGCCTCGCCAAATATAAAGCAGTAACCCTTTGCATGTGTCTGTTGCAAGTCTCACCATATTCCAGAAATCATACATGCATCTGCACCTTTTCCTAGTGGTATCATATATAAAAGAAACATACATATAGACGTATATCTGTGTTTTATATGTCTTGCATCTTCAAATGCATAAGACGTATGACAATACATGTGGAAGAAGACAAATACCTCACTCAGAAGACCATGCAGACCTTAAAACTTCACAGACTGCACTTCGCATATCAAGAAGACACCTCAACTTTTGTGGCATATTTCAAGTCCACCTTTTCACAGACTCATACAATGTAGCCTAATCAGTAATTCTGTTACCAGCATGTCTTAAACCTCACTTTTGAGCTCCACCTTCACCATTCTAAAACTGCTTAGGGTGTTGGGCCGAGCCAAATATAAAGCAGCAACCCTTCGCATGTATCTGTTGTAAGTCTCACCATATTTCAGAATGCATACATGCATGTGTCTGCACCTTTTCCTAGTGGCATCATATATAAAAGAAACATACAAATAGACGTATATCTTTGTTTTATACGTCTAGCATATTCAGATTCATAACAAGTATGAGAATACATGTGCAAGTAGAGACATAACTCAGTCAGGAGACCATGCAGACATTACAATTTGACAGACTGCACTTCTTATTTCAAAGAGACACCAAAAGTTTTGTGGCGTACTTTAAGTGTACCTTTCCACAGAGTCATACAAAATAGCCTAATCACTAATCCTTTTACCAACATGTCTTAAACTTCACTTTTGTGCTGCAGCTTCACCATTCTACTACTACTCAATGTGTTGGGCCTACCCAAATATAATGCATCAACCCTTCAAATGTGTCTGTTGTAAGTCTCACCATATTCCTGCAAGCATGTATGCATGTGTCTGTACCTTTTACTAGTGGTATCATATATAAAAGAACCATACAAATAGATCTATGCCTGTGTTTTATATGTCTAGCATCCTAGGATGCACAACATATATGAGAATACATGTGGAAGTAGAGACATACCTCAGTCACAAAACCATGCAGACCTTAAAACTTGACAGACTGCACTTCACATTTCAATTAGACACCTGGATTTATGCGGCGTACTTCAATTGTTCCTTTCCACAGACTCATACAAAGTAGCCTAATCAGTAATCCCTCTACCAACATGTCTTCAACCTCAATTTTGTGCTGTGGCTTCACCATTCTACTACTGCTCAGGATGTTGGGCCTAGCCAAATATAAAGCAGCAACTATTCACATGTCTCTGTTGTAAGTCTCACCATATTCCTGTAAGCATACATGCATGTGTCTGTACCTTTTACTAGTGCTATTATATGTAAAAGAAACATACAAATAGACGTATACCTCTGTTTTATATGTCTAGCACCATCTCATTCTTAACATGTATGAGAATACATGTGCAAGTAGTGAAATACCTCAGTCACAACACAATCCAGACCTTAAAACTTGACAGACTGCACTTTGCATTTGAAACACACACCTAGATTTATGTGCTGTACTTCAAGTCTACCTTTCCACAGACTCATACAAAGTAGCCTAATCAGTAATCCCTTTGCCAACATGTCTTAAACTTCACTTTTGAGCTGCAGCTTCACCATTCTGTGACTACTTAGGTTGCTGGACCTACCCAAATATAAGCAGCAACCTTTCGCATGTATCTGTTGTAAGTCTCACCATATTCCTGAAACCATCCATGCATGTGTCCGTACCTTTTGCAAGTTCCATCATATATAAAAGAAACATACAAATAGACGTATACCTGTGTTTTATATGTCTAGCACCTTCAAATGCATAAGACGGATGACAATACATATGCAAGTAGACACATACCTCAGTGGCAAGGCCATGCAGACCTTCAAACTTCACAGACTGCACTTCCCATTTAAAGCAGACACCTAAACCCTTATGTCATATTTCAAATGTACCTTTCCACAGACTCATACAAAGTAGCCTAATCAGTAATTCCTCTACCAACATGTCTTAAACCTCACTTTTGAGCTCCACCTTCAGCATTCTACAACTACTTAGGGTGTTGGGCCTAGCCAAATATAAAGCAGTAACCCTTTGCATGTGTCTGTTGTAAGTCTCACCATATTCCAGAAAGCATACATTCATTTGTCTGCACCTTTTCCTAGTGGCATCATATATAAAAGAAACATACAAATAGACGTATATTTGTGTTTGATATGTCTAGCATCTTGAGATACATAACAAGTATGAGAATACATGTGCAAGTAGAGACATAGCACAGTCAGAATACCATGCAGACCTTAAAACTTGACAGACTGCACTTCCTATTTCAAAGAGACACATTAAATTATGCGGCATACTTCAACTGTACCTTTCCACACACTCATACAAAATACCATGATCACTAATCATCTACCAATCTACACATATTAGTATGCACAAACTATTTCAATCATCATTTCAGTATAATAAAACTAACTACAATGCACATTTGTACATTTTGCAACATAGTTCAAACATCACACTTCTCTAATAATTTCAAAACTTTGAAAATAATGCTTTTCAATTCTAAAAATATCACTACAAAGAGTGAAGCACTACTACATAATACATGACACACCTTAGGAATGTGTAACTCAGATCTGTAATAGTATTGCAGAATATGAAATATCAGAAAGTCATAAAAGATTTTCTTTCTCACACAATAAATGTAATGCAGCACTCTCAACAAGGTAAAACTAGTAATGGCAAACTTTCCCTCTCTTTCTCCACACAAATAAATGTAAGTAACAAATCAAATTGCTTCCTACATTATTATAACAGGAGTCGCGACTCCACCGTGGTGCCAGAGTGTAGTGTCGCGATGGATCAGCGAACCCTTACGAGTGTTCAAAAATATATTTCCAATAATACTAGTATTATTTTTTAACATTACACTACTTCTAAACATAGAACTGATTTGAGAAAACTTACTGCAGTAGCATATCACATATATAAGTTAGCATTTCATATTTTAAAGCCACAGTTAAGGTTTAACCCTTCCCCCATTCTGCTTAATCTTAGTTTCCATAGTAACACTTTCTGCAACATTGAAGTGTACCAGAAGGTCGCAAGTTCACCATATTTTCAAGTTCAGCACACTAGCAGGTGTGGTTGACTTTGGCAAAATATTAGCTTCTCCTAGCTACTGTACCTTTCAAAAATGTTTCTATAACCAATCAGAAACATGCTTCTTTAGCAAAATAACATGCATCCTATTTTTGAGTGAACAATGTTGATGAACAGCCAATCACTTATCGGCTTTTTCAAAAACAGCATCTTCTCCACCATTTTAGATACCTCTCATCCTACCAACTGACTACCTCAGCTACTGACATCTTTCCTTTCCTTTCAGACATCCCTTCAAGATGCTTACAGTGTGGATTGTAGGGCACAGCTATGTTTTCTGGTGCAAAAGGTATGCTGAACACAGGAGTATTGACAAAGACCTAGGCTTGCAAAATGTACATATTAAATGGATTGCACAGAGTGGATTAAAGTGGCACCAATTGATGCCTTTGGTTAAAACCTTTTTGCATCTCCAATCCCCTAACCTCATGATTGTGCACTGTGGTGGCAATGACCTAGGCACATTGACTGGGGTAGGTCTGGAAATCCTAATGAAGTTTACCTTTGCACAATTGATGTTGCTTTTGCCTCAAACTGTCTTTGTATACTCTGATATATATGCCAAAGACAGAAATGGAAGTGGACAAATCAATTCTATCCACAGATTGAGAAAGCTAGGAAGAATGTCAATAAAGCTGTTTCTGCTTCCTTCAGAGACCATAGGATTGGCTCCATCTATTACAACAATGTACGTTTTGATATGAATGACATCTACAGAAGTGATGGAGTTCACTTCACAGATGAAGGGAACAGAGTGTTTCTGAATAACCTTAAGCAGTGCATCCGCACTTACATGTAGCTCCAACAAAGTCATAGCCACCCTATAACCCAACAGTGAATTGTTGTTTGTTTTTAAAAACATAGGGGCATATTAGCAAGACCACGTTAAAATTATCGCCGTTTAGCGGCAGGAAACTGCCGCTAAAACGGCGATAATGGGCTTGCTAATATGCGTTATAGAATTCAATAGAAGCCCATGTTAGATGTGCAGGACATCTAACCTGGGCTTCTATTGAATTCCATAACGCATATTAGCAAGCCCATTATCGCCGTTTTAGCGGCAGTTTCCTGCCGCTAAAATGGCGATAATTTTAACGTGGGTCTTGCTAATATGCCCCATACTCTTTTTTAATTTTTTATGGATTTGCAAACTTGTCGTGAATCCACAAATCAAAATCAATTTTTTTTATATACTTACTAACTCCATCAAATTGAATGTGAATATTAACTTCAGTCTCACTAACGCTATAAACAAACTTCACAAATACAACACTACCTTCTGAATTATACACTATTAAATTATTTATTTAAGGTAGATCCATGAATCCACTGCAATGTTATACTGGGGAGCCACGCTGAGAGCCGCAACTTCTATGATGACAGGGCCTGGCTATTTTTTTTTTTTTCAAAAAGGGAAAGGGGCCGCTTGGCCCCCCCTCCCGGGCCATTTTTGGCCTTGGGGACCTCATCCCCCTGGGCTTGGCCAATTTTTTAAATTAAAAACAGAGGGGGGCCCAGTGGCCCCCCTCCCGGCCTATTTTCGGCCCGGGGACCCCATTCCCAGGGGCTTGGCCTTATGTTGGGTTCTGCGGGGGAGCCTCAGTGCCCCTGTGGTCCCTGCTGGATTCCCCGCCTCCTGCGGGAGCCGGCATTGATTTTGGGCAAACGGAGCTGCAAACATGCAGCTCCCTTGGCCCAAAAGCAAATCTGCTTCGCTTCATGGAAGCAAGGGCAGTTTTCCTTAACCAAACAGAAGAACATACGGCTGACTGAGGTACTACACCTCTAATCCAAATATTACAAAAGTGTCCAAAGTTCCGTGCATACACTTCCGGAGCCCGCCGTACTTGGTCTCCACTGATTTCCCAGAGGTAAACTTTATTGCAAAGGGGAAGGTGCACCGATCAAATGAGTCCACAATGTTACCAACTTTTCCAAAGTGTATTTTCTTTATTTTGTATCAAAAGGAGTTTAGAACAGCAAAAGTCAGCCAACGCGTTTCGTTCCTATTGGAACTTCATCAGGGCTCATATATATTCATCAAAGACATGGGATAAATCGTCACCATTGTGTTGCGGATCACAAGCCACCAATCCAAGGTTTGAAAGCTTAAAATTAGCGTATCCTTACTTATCTGTAAGTGATGGTACCAGATCTATCCTGGATATTAATCAAATTTATGCGATCCAAAACCCTAGGTTGGGTATATTCAAGATCGGGAAAACACGCCCCTGATACGGCGTACTTCAATGTTCCTATTCGGGGTTGTAATTCAAACACCTGTAGGAACATTGAAGTACGCCGTATCAGGGGCGTGTTTTCCCAATCTTGAATATACCCAACCTAGGGTTTTGGATCGCATAAATTTGATTAATATCCAGGATAGATCTGGTACCATCACTTACAGATAAGTAAGGATACGCTAATTTTAAGCTTTCAAACCTTGGATTGGTGGCTTGTGATCCGCAACACAATGGTGACGATTTATCCCATGTCTTTGATGAATATATATGAGCCCTGATGAAGTTCCAATAGGAACGAAACGCGTTGGCTGACTTTTGCTGTTCTAAACTCCTTTTGATACAAAATAATGAAAATACACTTTGGAAAAGTTGGTAACATTGTGGACTCATTTGATCGGTGCACCTTCCCCTTTGCAATAAAGGGCAGTTTTCCTGCGGGGGGGACGCAAGGCCCCCAGCATTTTAATATGAAAGCCCCAGGGAGGTGGTAGTCCCCGGGGCAGTGTGGGGGGCAGGAGCCCCCCACACATTTTACTTAAAGAAAGCCCCGTGGAGGTGGCGGTTCCCGGGGCTGTGGGGGGCAGCGTCCCCCTCACATTTAAATGAGTATAGCCCCGGGGAGATGGAGGTACATAATTAAACTTTGCCCCAGGGACCTGGTCCACCAGGGGCTTAAAACAAACTGGATTCGCAGACCCTAAGCGACTTAAGCCGAACATTTATAAAAAAATGCTTTTTTTGGCGGGACCCTCTGAGCAGGCCTAGGGGGTCAGGGTGTTTCTACTCTGCCCCCTTTTCATCTTTTTTCACATTTTTGTACTGAGTCACAAGATGGCTGCCAACATTTCCTATTTTGAAGTGTTGGCAGCCAATCAGAAGTCAGCTTGTGATCAGGAGGGTTCGCGGATCCACTGCAGTCACCAGATACTAATATTTTTTTTATATGAATTTCTCAGGAACTACTGAATGGATTTACATCATTTAAAAAAAAGTCGCTTTTCGAACCAAGAGCTACCTTTTTGCCAAATTTGGTGTAATTCCGTTGAGCAGTTCAGGCTGTAGCTTCGTCCAAAGTTTCCTATGGAAATTAACATGGTGAAAACGCGTTTTGGGATCCTCCTTTTTTCTTGGCCCCCGCTTGACAAATCACCCCTAAACTTTCAAGACAGGAGCTGACCTGAGAAGGCCCTTAGTTTTGAAAATTTCACAAAGACTCGTCTAAGGGCGCCAATGATATTGGCAAAAGAAAAAACGCTTTTTGAATAGAAACAAGGTCCTAACTATAACTACCTCCTGGCGACAGCCAGGAAGTAAAATATATATATATATATATATATATATCAATACTTCACCGTATATCGCTTTGAGTCTTTCAAAACAACGGATCCGGACCACAGTATAGTGCAAAATCCTTTATTCAGTGCAAGACGGCATAACGCGTTTCAGCTCTCACGGGAGCCTTGATCACATATATATATTTACACTTCCGGGATTTGCTGCAATTTGCCAATCCACAGCCTACGCTGCCGATGCCTGCGACGGCAGCAGCAGCCATCTGTAAATAGCAACCACAGGACAATGAAGGAAATCCACCAAAGACCAAGCGGCACACCAGAGGACGGTACACAAATTTATTGTGCACACAAACAACGCGTTTCGGCGATGCCTTTATCAAGTTGGTATACTGTGTTCAACTTCCCATAGAAATAGTCATCCGTGTTAATAGACAGTGAAAACATACTGCAACCAGTGACATTCACAATTGGGCAATGCAAATAAATAAATGCAAATATTTGTACTAAATAAACATGCATAAATGTTGAGAGACTTATACAAAAATTAATAATAATGCCTCTTGCAATCATAGCCACAGAAGAAATACTTCCTGATTCACGTACTGGATCAGTACATCACGATACGGCAATTCATCACATGGTATTTGATAAAATTACTTTTGGTATATACCAGAATACCCCTAGTGACGATACTCCCTTAGACCATTTATATAATTAATCTTGGGCCACAGGGAGCATTAGCCGATGTCCGTGTGTGACTCATTGACAGTATCTAATGAGCATGAAGGAATACATCGTTCTCCATGATAATAACAATCAATGTTAAAACTGTTCATGCTCATTAGATACTGTCAATGTGTCAAACACGGACAACGCCTCTACTGGGAAAACTTACTGAACCGGCCAGGGTTTGTGGGGGTATTTTACCCCAGCACCACGTGCTGAGTGAAAGACAAACAAAAGGCAAGTAACATACCAATATGAGAACCATGTGTGGAATGGGAGCAGTATTTCCGTAACATTGACTTAAACTGAATGTCTTTGCCATGAGTGGAATTATATCCTGTAAAGGCTTGAAAGAGACATTTGGGAACAGTAAATGAAGCTCAAAACGGGGAAGGACAGGAATTTGAAAAGAAAGTAAGAACAAAGCATTATGGGCATTGTGGTCCTGAAAAGTATGAATAATATGCAAAACGAAGACAGTGCTGCAAGCAAATATGTTTAATCATGTAACTACTAAAAGTTTTTACCTGTGCAAGGATTATTGAGAACTTTCACTGTCTGCATGCAATATACATGTTACGAAGTTGAATACAATTAAGTGACAATTAAGTGACTGCCGCTTTAAACAGAACAATATATGAGCGTCCCATTCCTTCCTTTCTGTTTGGAGCCATGGCGCGTTGTAAGTTGGGGAATTAATTCCCCTTGAATACTGAGGGTCCCTGGGGGCCAACTAGCCCACCAGATACCTCCAGTATGCGCCACAGAGCTGCGTTGCAGAGAGGTGTTCCGAGGCCACACCCCTTTTTACACCTCTCTGCAACGCAGCTCTTTGGCACTTACTGGAGGTACCTGTATCAGCATCTGCACTCCTATTACAAGATCTACTGTGCTCCTGCTCCTCATGCAGCAGGTACTGAGCCACCTACCCCCAAGGTAGGTGTGGAAACAGTCGCTTCCACAACAGTAAACAAGTGCCCAGGTGATCTCAGGGGATCGTGCCTCAGTCGAGGTTTCACCCGTCCTGACGATCAAGCTGCCGTGCCCCCAGTATAGGCCAAAGCAGCTGCTGGTGAATGCACGGTGCAGCCTTGTGACGCTCAACTCCACTCACCAATCACCGGATTGTTTTCATGAAATCACTTTTATTCGTCAGATGTCACAAAGCATGTGCTACCATGGGTTAGGTAGCAACCTGCAAGCGCTAAGTACATGTTGATTTAAGCACCCTTATGAGAAAAAGAAACTTTTACAGTTAGGGTCATAACCCTTTTGTTTTCCCTCTAATTCATCACAGAGCTTGTGGTTTCTGCCTATTCAAAAAGTTGCCTGGGTGTGAAGAAACCCACTGACAGTAAATATGAGATGCATGAGTGCATGAGCAGGCCATCAATACAAATAGTGAAAAGATTGATTTTTGGAGCAGTGGTTTTGTCTCAGCTTTCATTTAAAAAATCAAAACAAAAACATATGTCTGCAAAGTTGCACAGTGAAGTGCGCAACACCGTTAATAGAAGCTTTTCTTGTTTCTGACAACAATCTCACTTAATGAAACACATTGGATTTTCCCATGCCGGCTGGTGTGAACGAATGCACCAAAGGACAGTGTGGAGACGAGAGAGCGCTCCATGTGGGCTGTTGGACTGCAATGTCTCTCCTTTTACGCATCAAAAGCCTACAATCAGGTTCATGTAATGAGACCCAGACACAGCCACCTCAATCCCTGTGACCTATCACATCCAACACTCAAGGTCAGTCTATGGGATGTACTTTGCCGTGCAGAGAAGGCATAACCCCCCATAAGCCCACGTTCCCTTCCCCGTGCATAGAAAGTATTTCAGTGGTCCCATTGAGCCGGTTCCAGCATCTTCCATTCACATGGTCTCACCTTTTAAAACAGGCCACAAGCTGACTAACACACACGGTCGCCTGTTATCGAAGTTTGACAGGTTCACATGCTAATTATATAACTAAGTACCAGCGAAGGCACAAACGAAACAAACCTGTCAGGGAAATGTTTCGACTTCACTGGGGCACCAGCGAGCCACACATTTGGATCAGGCCAGGCAGGGAAACTTCTAGATGATGCCACACACACCTGCAGTGCTCCTCAGCACCTGGCTGCCAGTAAAACACCAGATAAATAAATGATGGCGTCCACACAGTTCAACTCCTGCAACATCAGCGTGAGAAGCAGGCATCTCCAGTCTGCGCAGTGTGTCTTCAAAAGTCCTGATAACAAACTGTGCAGACTCAATTTCTTAGCTTCCCGCCTGCCTGCAGTCTGAATCCAACCCTTTCCCAACTCGTCACAGAGCATGACCCACCCCCCTGTGATGAGTTGGGAAAGGGTGGGGTGATCATCCTGTTATATGGCCATTAGGGTCCTTGTCGACATTGCTAAGTTAGCATGAGCTCTGCTGCCATGATGCTGCTTTTGCGCACGTTACTACATGACTTTGCTTTGCGAGACTCTGTTTGTGCCTTTCACATGAGAACTGTCTGCTTTCTGCTTTCTCTGCCTGTTCCTGGAGTTTAGTCTGAACACGATGTGCAAGGTCGATAAACAATGCCCCTTGTTATTCTGTTCTGGTCAATCCCTAGCATCTCGACAAAACATGCTAACACAGCTGCGCTACTGAAAACTCGTGCTTTGATATTACGGGGATGCATGTTGTTCTGACACACACTTGGAGAGGGTGCTTTCCAGGGAGAAGAACTATGCTGTTCCTATGATGTAAAGCTTCCATCTAGGCACTAAGGTATGGGGTCTGCTAACAAAGCCCAGAGATCTTCCTTTATATAATAAACTTCACATTACCAAGGGGAGGGTGGTTAGGCCTTATAGTCCTTTTTCCACTGTCTATATATGATGGCATCCCCCTTTATATTCTATGGAATTGTAACAATGCTAATTGTTCTAAGTTTATGCATTTCGTTGCTGGTAGTGGCTCGTATACTGCATTATAGAGCACGATAGTTAAAATAAACATTTTGAACTATAACAGTGACTATGACCATTCTTATTGTGAACAAGTACGAGTGAGTGAGCGAAAGGGTATGTCTTGCTACCGCGATTCCTAAGAGAGTCGGGAGTGTTGTGTTCTGGGTTGTCTAATCATTTGTAGCTTCGTGATTATGTAGGAGAACGAATGAGACACTATAGCTAGTCGGTTTTCGGATTTTGGGTACTAAGGTGGTAGGACGGTACAACCCCTATACACTGAGGTCTTGTTTTCCTGTGCATAGTTCTGTGTATGTGCAGAATCCCCGCAACAATCCTCTCCACTCTCTGACTGATGTGAAGCCCAAGGCACTACAGGGCTTCAGCCTGAAGTGCCCGGGGTTAACCTTATCCCCACATCATTAGGAGGAGGAGACTGGTCCTTGAGGACAAGTCTTGGATGAGCTGATAACCTCACAGCCCTCAGGGCTGTGAGCTCGTCAACCCAGCAAATACTGTAGACTCAGGGTGGACTGCACAAGCATCGCTGCCAGTTTCACATGACATGAGACTCTCATCAGTTATGACCACAGGAACAACAGCTTAGCCCGGCCCCAAAGGAAGAGTTGTGTGTGCATTATTTTTTAAAGCTAATTAAGGGTTTGTTTTCTAACGGCCGACCCTGGGGGGTGAAAGTAAAGGGGGGGTACAGCCCCAATGCCCTCACGCAGAAATCGCCATTGGTATATCCTCTGTAACTAAATACCAGCTTCCCTTTTGGGAATGTGATATATTTTGCTGTTTCTTGCATTTCATCATTTGGTTTTGGAGTATAAAAAATATACATTAATTATTGAAAAATATAATACGTTTTAAGTTTATTTACCATATCCACATAGCAGCTGCTCATTTCTACTTATGTTTCAGATGTTGTCTCTACTTGGTTCTATTTATTGTTTTTTTGCAAGGCCTTTTTGGTGTCGTTTTTGCCAAGATTTTTGTTTGCTGCAGTCTGTTGAGAGGAAGAGATATTCTTGTTGATTTGGTTTATTTTTTATTTAATTTTTAGTTTGGAGCATGTTAGGTTTAGTTTCTTTTTAATGATCCCTAAGCGAAATAGTTACTTTCAATTTAAGTTTTGTGCTTTAGTTACAATACGTAATTTGGGGGTGGTCTTTTTGTATTTCAAGTATTTCAGTGTCCACACCTGCATTTTCTTTTGCTTTTATTGTTTTTTTCTTCTTGTATTGAATGCACCTGCATGTTGGTGAAATAAATATGTAGCATGTTTTTACGTATTTTTTATCTTAAAATAGTTTAAACTTTTTACTAGTTTTGTTAGATATTATTTATTGTCAAACTTACTTTGTTTGTAGTATTTTGTGATTCTTTGAAGTGTTGAGACCTTCTTATGAAGAGTTGCAATATGGCAGCGTGGCGCTGTCCGGCTGTAATTGCTGTTCATGAGGCATTCTGTTGTGTGTTTTTTGTGCTGGGATTTTACAGTTTTTTTTATTGGGATAGCGTTTCTGTTTACTAACAGTTTTTAAGTGTAATTTGATAGGTTGGTGGAGAATAGTTTTATTTCTTTTTTGACAATTTTATGGTAAAGGGTATTAAGTGTGTTTGTATATATATATATATATATATATATGTATATATATATTTACTGAAAAAACCACAGTTTTCAGGGACGTTATAGTTAGTCAGAAATTTCACTCGTACAAAACCGGAGAAATTCGGCCGTTATAGTTAGTTGAGCTAACTATAACTTGCGCCCCCGCAATGCACTGCTGATGACATCACATATTACATCATTCATGACGTGGTCAGTGACATCACTGATGACATCACTGATGACATCTCAAATGACATCACTGATGACATCACAGATGACATAATCCAGTGACTGTGTGTTTCTGTAAAGTTTAAATATGTTTTATATATATATATATATGACAAGGTGTATTGAAGAATGAGTGGGTGTATAAGTGTCTGAATGGATGATTTAGTAGGTGTGTGACTGACTGTATAATTGAGTGATTAAAGGTGTCTTACTGACTGCATGGGTTAGTGACTAAACTGTGTGAATCTCTGTATCAGTCTGTTAGTTGGTGTGTAAGCGGCTGCATGGGTTGGTGAGTAGCTACATGAGTGTCTATATGGGTTATTGATTGGTTGTCTGAGTATCTGTATGGGTGCCTGAGTGTCTGTGTTGGTGGATGGGGGATGTGTGACTCTGTGCATAGATGTGTGAGTGGGTGATTCACTGGGTGTATGGGTTCAAGAGTGCATCTGTGAAGGGCTGTATGGGTGGGTGAGTGTGTGTACGGGTGTGTTGGTGAGTGAATGGATGTCTCAGTGGTACATGTGTGAGTAACTACATATGTGAAAGGCAGTATATGTGAGTGTTGGAGTATATAAATCACTATATGTGAGAGTGAGTGATTGTGAGAGTGGCTGTATGGATGAGTGTGTGCTTGTATCAGTGATTGTATAAGAGAGTAAGTATGTGTTAGTATCTGTATGAATAAGTGAGGTGGTGTGAGTATAACTGTATAGGTTAGTAAATGGGAGTGTGATTGATTCTTTGCATGACTGACTAGGTGTGTGAGTAACTCCTTGGATGAGTGGCGGTGTGTGAGTGTCTGTATAGGTGTATGAGTGCATATGATAGTGCCCTATTGATGAGTGACTGCATGTATGAGTGACTATATGGGTGAATGAGTGGATGTGTGTGTAGACCTAGGAATCAGTGAGTGGGTATGTAGTAACTGGTATTGGTGTGTCTATAGTTTCGAAAATGGTAGTCTGTATTTTAGAGTGGGTGTATCAAAGGTTATATTAGGGTGTGAGGAGGTGCATCAGATTATCAGGTGGATGATGTCATCAGTGATGTCATTTGAGATGTCATCAGTGATGTCATCAGTGATGTCACTGATATGTCATAAATGATGTAATATGTGACGTCATCAGCAGTGCATTGTGGGGGCGCGAGTTATAGTTAGCTCAACTAACTATAACAGCAGAATTTCTCTGGTTTTGTACGAGTGAAATGTCCAACTAACTATTGATTTTTAAATGCTAATTTCTAACTATAACGTCCCTGAAACCTATGGTTTTTAAGTGAATTTCAAAGGTTTTTAAATGCTAATTTCTAACTATTCCTACAGAGGTAGGACATGTGCAGAAAGAGGAAGAAAGGTGCAGAAAGAAGTAAGAGAAATGCAGAAAGAGGCAACAGAAGTCCAGAAAGACGAAGAAAGGTGCAGAAAGAAGCAAGAGATATGCAGAAAGAACCAACAGAGGTGCAGAAAGAGGCCTTGTTGCAAAGTCATCCTGTGCCCCCAACTTTTTGCTGACTGGTACTGGTGGTAACTGACTCTGACTAACCAGGCACGGAGCCAGTGCTATGCTGAAAGACACTTAGAATACAGTGAAAACACCTACAGGTTGTATGTTGGAACAACGAGTTCCACAATCACAACTTCTCTAACAACGAGGTCGCAACCACGACCTTGTCTAAACCACGACTTTTTTTTACCACGTATTCCTTTACCACGTTTTTTCGTGGTAAAGGAATGCGTGTTAAAAAAACAATGCTTTACATCTAGTTTCCCGATTCCCCCACCCCTTAAAAACTAATTACACCCACCCTATAAATAAACATGATTACCCACACACACGTTGTTCAGAATGTTTCCCGTTCTCGTCGGCATGCTTCATAGTGAGCTGATGACACCATAGAACCACAACGACAAGAAACGTCTGCACGCACCCTCGGAGCCACTTTCATCAAAGCGCTCCGAAGTTGTGTGATTGCAATACAACCCACTACGTAAATTCATCTAACTGCAACTCCCTCCTTTGACAATGGTGTGATCCTGGGCCAAACAAGCTGGGCAAGAGTCTCAAAGAAAATGCATTAGAATGAAATGCTGCAGGCGCTTTTCGTACATCGTTTCCCACAACCTGCGGGTCCCAGTCACATTATTCCCTTATAGCGCTTGAGTACTTGTGATGTTTAAGAGCTGTACTAAAAATATGAAATAAACATATACAATGTTTAATTAATTTTCGCATAAAGGTGCTGTCTTACCTGCTACGTAGGTGACGGCACCTGCCTGGAAGATTAGCAGAGCTCTGCAGATTAAAGCCAGCATCCTTCTGCAGATTCTCTCTTCATCCCCAGAACAATCACGAGCAGAAACAATCTGAGATGTTGATGAATTAAAAAAGTCGGATGCCAAATTTACAAAGTGTGTTTAACACGTTTTCTCTCGGCACTGAACAGTCAACGAGACAGCTGTATCTTCACACAAGCATCTGGTTCCAGCATCCGTGCCTTAAAAATCTTGTGACTGTACTGCGCAAGGCCAGTTCTTTTACTTTATAAATATATAATAAGTGATGTCTACCACTCTGGTCTCTCTAGAAGGTGCTGCATCTCTTTATTCTTATTTCGCCGTATTTTAAAATAAAAAACTGAACAGAATCAATGGTTGCGTCCGCTGTCCCGGATACAGACAAACCCCCCCTCTAAAGCCCTGACGTGCGCATTCCCTGTGACATTTTCATGGTTTATGTAAGTCGTTGTAAGGGAATTCGTTGTTAATGAAGGTCGTTGTTAATGAAGTCGTGGTGGTCGTGTTTGGTCGTTGTTCGGGATTCGTGGTTCAGGTCATTCGTTATTCATACTTCGTGGTTAATGATGTTTCCCACACCTACATACACTAGGGTACACTATGGGTTGGGGTACCCCTTTGATTGACATGACCTCCCCTGTAAGGCCCTAGTACATAATAGGGCAGGGGTATTAAAACTGCCTCTAAGTCAGAGGTGCAGAAAGAGGAAAGAGAAGTGCAGAAAGAAGCAACAGAGGTGCCGAAAGAGGCAAAAGAGGTGCAGAAAGAAGCAAGTGAAGTGCAGAAAGAGGCAACAGAGGTGCAGAAAGAAGCAAGAGAGGTACAGCAAGAGGCAGGAGGGGTGCAGAAAGAAGGAAGAGAAGTGCAGAAAGAGGCAGGAGAATTGCTGAAAGAAGCAACAGAGGTGTAGAAAGAAGCAAGATAAGTGCAGGAAGAGGCAAGTAAGGTGCAGAAAGAAGCAAGAGCAGTGCAGAAGGAACCAACAGAGGTGCAAAAAGAGGCAAGAGGGGTGCAGAAAGAGGTAGGAGAGGTGCACAAAGAGGCAAGAGAGGTACAGAAAGAGGCAGGAGTGGTGCAGAAAGAAGGAAGAGAAGTGCAGAAAGAGGCAAGAGAATTGTTAAAAGAAGCAACAGAGGTGTAGAAAGAAGCAAGAGCAGTGCAGAAAGAACCAACAGAGGTGCTGAAAGAGGCACGAAGGGTGCATAAAGAGGCAAGAGAAGTGCAGAAAGAAGCAACAGAGGTACAAAAAGAGGCAAGAGTGGTGCAGAAAGAGGGAAGGGAGGTGTAGAAAGAGGCTAGAGAGTTGCACAAAGAGGGAAGATGGGTGCAGAAAGAGACAAGAGGGGTGCAGAAACAGGCAAGAGAAGTGCAGAAAGAGGCAAGACAATTGCTGAAAGAAGCAACAGAGGTGCAGAAGGAGGCACGAGGAGTGCATAAAGAGGCACAGAAAGAGGCAAGAGTGGTGCAGAAAGAGGGAAGAGAGGTGTAGAAAGAGGCAAGAGAGTTGCACAAAGAGGGGGGGGGGTGCAGAAAGAGGCAGGAGGGGTGCAGAAAGAAGCAACAGAGGTGCCGAAAGAGGCAAGAGAGGTGCAGAAACAGGCAGGAAAGGAGCAGAAAGAGGGAACAGGGGTGCAGAAAGAGGCAAGTGAGGTGCAGAATGGGGCAAGGGATCTGCAGAAAAAAGCAACAGAGGTGCTGAAAGAAGCAAGTGGGGTGCAGAAAGAAGCAAGAGAGGTGCAGGAAGAGGCAATAGAAGTGCAGAAAGGAACAACAGAAGTGCAGAAAGAGGCAAAAGGGGTGCAGAAAGAAGCAAGAAATGTGCAGAAAGAGGCAACAGAGGTACAGAAAGAGGCAAGAGAGATGCAGAAACAGGCAGGAAAGGTGCAGAAAGAGGGAACAGGGGTGTAGAAAGAGGCAAGAAAGGTGCATAAAGAGAAAAGAGGGGTGCAGAAAGAGGCAAGAGATCTGCAGAAAAAAGCAATAGAGGTGCTGAAAGAGGCAAGGGGCATATTAACAAGGCCCGGCGATAAATATCGCAAAGCGCGCTTAGCGCTTGCATATTTATCGCCGGCTATCTCAGTAATTTATCACCCGGTTAGCGCGTTATCAACAACGCGCATCGCCGAGGCGATAAAATTCCAGAGATAGCGTGGATATCGCTGTTTTCCATGGTGGAAAACGGTGATATCCTAGATGATAGGGCCTGTGGTCTTAGCCACAGAATCCACCCCCCATGTTAAGAATGCCTTAGTCAGGAATTTAACAGACGTTAAATTCCTGCGTTAAGGCATACTTAACGCGATTTAAAAGATCGCTAACCCTCCTTGATAATATCGCAAAGCTGCCTTCGTGATATTATCCCTGTTTGGTTTCACAGCCACGCCTACTTTGCATCTCATTTCCGATGCAAAGTTAGGCGTGCTGGGAACGGGCGCTAAGTCAGCAAAACACGCGATAGCGTGTCTTTGCTGATAAGGCGATGAAATTATCGCCGCTTTTCGCCCGAAAACGGACTCAAAAGCGGCGATAATTTCATATCGCCCCCTTGTTAATATGCCCCCAAGTGAGGTGCAAAAAGAGGCAAGAGATCTGCAGAAAAAAGCAACAGAGCTGCTGAAAGAGGCAAGTGAGGTGCTGAAAGAAGCAAGACAGGTGCAGAAAGAAGGAAGAGAAGTGCAGAAAGAAGTAACAGAGGTGCTGAAAGAGGTGCGAAGGGTGCAGAAATAGCAAGAAAAGTGCAGAAAGAGACAACAGAGGTACAGAAAGAGGCAAGAGAGGTGCAGAAAGAGGGAACAGGGGTGCAGAAAGAGGCAAGAGAGGTGCAGAAAGAAAAAAGAGGGATGCAGAAAGAGGCAAGAGATCTGCAGAAAAAAGCAACAGAGGTGCTGAAACAGGCAAGTGAGGTGCAGAAAGAGGCAAGAGATCTGCAGAAAAAAGAAAGGCAGGTGCAGAAAGAGGCAATCGAAGTGCAGAAGAAGCATCAGAGGTGCACAAAGAGGCAAGAGGGGTGCGGAAAGAGTAGAGAGAAGTGCAGAAAGAAGCAAAAGAGGTGCTCAAAGAGGCAAGAGGGATACAGAAAGAGTCAACAGCAGTGCAGAAAGAACCAACAGAAGTTCAGAAAGAAGCAACAGAGGTGCTGAAAGAGGGACGAAGGGTGCAGAAAGAGGCAAGAGAAGTGCAGAAAGAAGCAACAGAGGTACAGAAAGAGGCAAGAGTGGTGCAGATAGAGGGAAGAGAGGTGTAGAAAGAGGCAAGAGAGTTGCACAAAGAAGGAAGAGGGGTGCAGAAAGAGGCAGGAGGGGTGCAGAAAGAAGCAACAGAGGTGCCGAAAGAGGCAAGTGAAGTGCAGTGAAGTGCAGAAAGAGGCAACAGAGGTGCAGAAAGACGCAAGAGAGGTGCAGAAGCAAGCAAAAGAAGTGCAGAAAGAGGCAAGAGAATTGCTGAAAGAAGCAACAGAGGTTTCGAAAGAACCACAAGAAGTGCAAAAAGAGGCAACTGAGGTGCAGAAAGAAGTAAGAGCAGTGCAGAAAGAACCAACAGAGGTGCGGCAAGAGGGGTGCAGAAAGAGGTAGGAGAGGTGCACAAAGAGGCAAGAGAGCTACAAAAAGAGGTAGGAGGGGTACAGAAGGAAGGAAGAGAAGTGCAGAAAGAGGCAAGAGAATTGCTGAAAGAAGCAACAGAGGTATTGAAAGAAGCAAGAAAAGTGAAGAAAGAGGCAAGTAAGGTGCAGAAAGAAGCAAGATCAGTACAGAAATAACCAACAGAGGTGCAAGTAAGGTGCAGAAAAAGGTAGGAGGGGTGCACAAAGAGACAAGAGAGGCACATAAAGAGGCAGGAGGGGTGCAGAAAGAAGGAAGAGAAGTGCAGAAAGAAGTAACAGAGGTGCTGAAAGAGGCGCGAAGGGCACAGAAAAAGCAAGAGAAGTGCAGAAAGAGGCAACAGAGGTACAGAAAGAGGCAAGAGAGGTGCAGAAACAGGCAGGAAAGGTGCAGACAGAGGGAACAGGGGTGCAGAAAGAGGCAAGAGATCTGCAGAAAAAAGCAACAGAGGTGCTGAAAGAGGCAAGTGAGGTGCAGAAAGAAGCAAGAGAGGTGCAGAAAGAGGCAATAGAAGTGCAGAAAGGAGCAACAGAGGTACTGAAAGAGGCAAGTGAGGTGCAGAAAGAGGCAAGAGAAGTGGAGAAAGAAACAGCAGAGGTGCATAAAGAAGCATGGAAAGTGCAGAATGAAGCAACAGAGGTGCTGAAAGAGGCACGAAGGGTGCAGAAAGAGACAAGAAAGGTGAAGAAAGAAGGAACAGAGGTACAGAAAAAGGCAAGAGTGGTGCAGAAAGAGGGAAAAGAGGTGTAGAAAGAGGCAAGAGAGTTGCACAAAGAGGGAGGAGGGGTGCATAAACAGGCAAAAGGGGTTCAGAAAGAAGCAAGTGAGGTGCAGAAAGAGGCAACAGAGGTGCACAAAGAGGCAAGAGTTACAGAAAGAGGCAAGTGAAGTGCAGAAGGAGGCAAGAGAATTGCAGAAAGATGCAGTAGATGTGCATAAAGAGGCAAGTGAGGTGCAGAAAGAAGCAAGGTAAGTGCAGAAAGAAGCAACAGAAGTGCAGAAAGAGGGAAGAGGGGTGGAGAGAGAGGCAAGAGGGGTGCAGAACGAAGCAAGACAGGTGCAGAAAGAAACAAAAGAAGTGCAGAAAGAAGGAACAGAGGTGCAGAAAGAGGCAAAAAGGGTGCAGAAAGACGTAAAAGGGGTACTGAAAGAAGCAAATGATGTGTAGAAAGAGGCAACAGGCGTGCAGAAAGAGGGAAGAGAGGTGCAGAAAGTACAAGAGATTTGCAGATAAAGGGAAGAGAAGTGCAGAAAAAGAAAGAAACATGCAGAAAGAAGCAACAGAAATGCAGAAAGAGGCAAGAGAGGCGCAGAGGGAAGCAAGAGTGGCTTGCACACCATTAGTACCAATTTAACACCCACATTTAGCAATAAGTAACAGGTGACCATTCTAGGTTTGCAAAGGGCCTTCCACCATGCTGTAAGACTTGTCGCTGCATTTTTGGTAACGTTTGAGCTAGAAACAAGGCTTTTTTTGTTCAAATCTGCAGATTAGGGACAGATGATGAATTATGTGGCTAATGCAGAAAATGTATAATTGTGCGAAAGTCGTGCAGCCAAACAGTCACATAATTCCCTGCTCATACCTCTGACTAGGTCCACAAGTGCTCCTAAGTGATTCCTTCTTTTTTTGTCTCACTGAGTTCATAGTTGAGCTTCTATGGAAACGAGGAAGACTAAACCTGAGGTTACCACTGCACAACTCAGACTACCATACCACATAATAACACATAATCCCACTCTACATAATTCCTATACACTAAATACCACATACTTTCTATCCACATAATCTCACTGCACAACATACCACATAATTCCACTACACACAACGTACATCCACTCCACTCCAAAAAACATTAGTAAAAAACTTTTGCATTTACAACGCCAATAGCTCTATTTCTCGCAAATGCGAAACCTATTACATTGCAAACACTTCTTTAACTAGTAGTCGCGTTTGCAGAGTGGTGGAGAAAGGGTGCTGGGCCTCCGACCAGCGCTCAGGAATTCCGCTGCATAGGACTTACAGGAGGTACTATGAGGGCTTCTTGGCCCCCAAAGTCCCTCAGGAGTAAATTGGACTTCATCCCCCATCCCGTAGTCTGCCAGGAGGTACGTTTTCAGAGTGGTGTAGAAAGGGGGGCATGGCCTCCGAAGACGTCTTAGCAATCCCACTGTGTGGGACTTACTGGAGGTAACAAGAGGGGTAGTTGGCCCCCAAGGACATCCTTGGGGGCCAACTACCCATCCTATTACCTCCAGTAAGTCCCACACAGCAGCATTGCTAAGTTGTCATAGCAGGCCACGCCCCCTTTGCCCACCACTCTGCAAACGCGCTCCCTGCTGGGTGTCCTTTAGGGGCCAACTAGCCTACCTCTTACCTCCAGTAAGCCCCACACAGTGGGATTGCTGAGAGGTGGACAAAGGCCACGCCCCCTTTTCCCACCACTCTGAAAACGCGCCTCCTGGCAAGTTCTAAGTTGGGGTATGTAGTCCCCTTCATTCCTGAGGGTCCCTGGGGGCCAACTAGCTCACCAGGTACCGCCAGTAAGCGCCACACACATGGATTGCTGAGAGTGGTCCGAGGCCACGCCCCCTTTTTACACCACTCTGCAAATGCGGCTCCTGGCACACTGCTGCTCAAGGGATGAAGACCACTTGTATCCTGAGGTACTCAGGACACAAGAGGACCTCATCGGCCCAGCAGTGCGCCAAGAGGAGCGTTTGCAAAGTGGTGTAAAAAGGGGCATGGCCTCGGACCACCTCTCTGCATTCCAGCTCTGTGTTGCTTACTGAAGGTACCCTTTCCCTAGGCCACTTCTGGCCCCGGGGACCCCATCCCCCGGGGCCTGGCCACCCTTTATTTTAAATTTTAGAGGGGGTCGCGTGGCCCCCCTCCTCAGGCCACTATTGGCCCCGGGGACCATATCCCCGGGGCCTGGCCTTACTGTTGGGGACCGTGGGGGGAGCCCCAATGCCCCCACGGTCCCAGCTGGCTCCCTGCCTCCAAAAACAGAAGCAGAGTTTGCTATGACAGGGCGGCAGCCGTGCTCCCACCCTGCCATAGCAAACAGCAATGTCCCGGGGGTGGGCACCCCAGGACATTTCAGGATCCGGCCCTAGGGGGTGGTGGTCCCCAGGGCCATCAAGGGCTCCAGGAGGGGGACCGCGCAGCCCCCCTCCCAATGTTTCTAAAGCCCCGGGGAGGTGGGGGTCCCCGGGGCTGGGGGGGCATAAATATAGAGTGCCCCGGGGAGGTGGTGGTCTCCGGGGCAGTGTGGGTGGGCTTGAGCCCCCCCACACTAATTACTTGTTACAGCCTCGGGGAGGTAGCGGTCCCTGGGGCATGGGGGGCCCATGAGGCCCACCGTCCTTATAGACTTAAAGCCCGGGGAGGTGGCGGTCCCCAGGGATTGGGGGGCCCACGAGGCCCCCCCGCCCTTATTGATTTGAAGCCCCGGGGAGGTGGCAGTCCCCGGGGCTGCAGGGGCCCCTGTGGGCCCCCGCTACATATATCAAATTGCCCCCAGGACCTGGCCCACCCGGGGGCTTTTAAAAACGAAGCGTGGGAGCCCACGCTTTGTTTTTTAAATTTTCAGACGGATTCGCGCACCGGCGCGACCCCGCCCGAAAATTAAAAAAATGCTTTTTTTGGGCCTGGGGGTCCCTGTGGGACCCCCTGATAAGGCCTGGGGGGTCAGGGTGTTTTTACCCTGCCCCCTTTTCCTGTTTGCAATGTATGTCTCACCTTTTTGATTTTCACCCAATGCGAGGCACAAGATGGCTGCCAACACTTCCTGGTTTGGAGTGTTGGCAGCCAATTAGAATGACACTCGTGCTGGGGAGATGTGTGGTTAGGCTCCGCCCAGATATCTATATTTCTTTTTCCTTTAATATTTCAAAAACTACTGAACAGATTTACACCATTTAAGAAAAGGGCGCTTTCTGTACCAAGAACTACATTTTTGCCAAATTTGGTGTAATTCCGTTCAGCAGTTCGGTCTGTAGCCTGTTCCCAAATTTCCTATGGAAATTAACATGGAGAAAATGTGCTTTGGGACCCCCTTTTTCTCGGCCCCGCTTCAGGAATCACCCCGAAACTTTCAACAGAGAAACTGAGAGGGCCGACGCATTAGTTTTGAAAATGTCGCAAAGATTCATCAAACGGCACCAAAGATATTGGCAAATCAAAATTCGCTTTTCTTATGGAAACTAGGTTCTAACTATAACTACCTACTGGCGACCGCCAGTAGGTAATATACATATACACATATATATATACATATAGTGAGCAAGCCACTAAAATATTATATATATATATATATATATATATATATATATATATATATATATATATATATATATATATAACCTACTGGCGGTCGCCGGTAGGTAGTTATAGTTAGGACATAGTTTTCATAAGAAAAGCGTTTTTGATTTGCCAATATCTTTGGCACCGTTTGACGAATCATTGCGAAATGTTCAAAACTAATGGGGCGCTCCAGTCAGCTCCTGTCTTGAAAGTTTCAGGGTGATTCATCAAGCAGGGGCTGAGAGATAAGGGGGGTCCCAAAATGCGTTTTTTCATGTTAATTTCCATAGGACATTTTGTCACGGCTACAGCCCGAACTGCTGAGACGGAATTACACCATATTTGGCAGAGAGGTAGCTGTTGGTCCAGAGTACACTCTTTGCTTTAAATGGTGTAAATCCGTTCAGTAGTTCTTGAGAAATTTAAAAACAAAAAATATTGATATCTGGTGACCAAGGAGGATTCGTGAACCCTCTCGATCATGAGCTTGATTTAGATTGACTGCCAGCACTCCAAACCAGGAAGTGTTGGCAGTCATCTTGTGACCGAGTCACAAGAAAACAGTAAAAAAAAGATAAAAAACAAGAAAAGGGGGCAGGGTAGAAATACCCTGACCCCCTAGGCCTGCTCAGGGGGTCCCACAAGGACTCCCAGGGCCTCAAAAAGCTTTTTTAATTTAATTTTTTTTAAACGGCAGGATTCGCGCTGGGTTCGCGAATCCTGCTGAGAAAATTAAAAAAAACAAAGCACGTTAGGAGTCCTAACTATACTACTACTAAATGCCTTCTGTGAATACCATAAGTAGTAAGTTTAGGATTTTATCTCAGTTTAGTAGTAGTAAAGTTAGGAGTCCTGACTTTACTACTACTAAATGCCTTCTGTGAATACCAAAAGTAGTAAGTTTAGGATTTTATCTCAGATTAGTTCTGTGAATCGGCCCCTTTGTGTTCAAACTTGTATTTCTGTAAGTAATTTTATTGAAAAAAACACTTTTCAATTGTATTTGACGTCTTGGCAACAAAGCTGGTTTTCACAATGATGTCGGCATTCGCAAATATCATGTGACTATGTAACAAAGATATTTGATTGGACAAGACAATTGTCATTATTCTTCAAAGGAAGCTCCCACCCATTTTCTCTTTTTCAAACATCCAGTAGAGACATTGGAAGCTTATTTGCAGGTGTCCTGTACTTTGCAGTGCTACAATTGTCTTTTGTTTGGTTTTTGTCTTTTATCTTTGATAAAATGGAATCTATAGGAAGTGAGGAGCAGAACCTATGATGAGGAACTGAAGAGCAGGATCCATGCCCTTCACAAGGAGAGTCATCAGATAAAGAACCAGCACCAAAACGCCAGTCCATTGCATGGGATTTTTACAATCCCCTCTGGAGAAAAAAGAACTGTGGCAAAATTTGTGAAGTGCTCTTTGTGTGACAAAACCCTTTCAAGGGGCACTCAAAAACATATTCATCTGGGACAACTAGCATGTTGTCCCATTTAAAAAGCTACGTTGGGACACAAATGAAGAGAGCACAGATAGAGAAAAGTAGTGATCAACCGTCAACTTCAGCTGCTGCACCCGCTGCTCCAGGAGAGAAAATTCCTGTTGAAGTGAAGAAACAGCTCTCAGTAAATTCTCCAGAATTGAGGAGAGTCGTAACATTTTGTCTAGACTGCAATACAGTGCTTACTGTTAGCGAACTGTGTGCTGCTGTAGTTGTGTGGACAGCAATAAATCATACGTTATCTTTTTTTTATTCATGTAACTAGTTACACTGTTTTTGATTTTCTGGAGATAATGTGTTTTTTTCCAAGTTACCATTTTGTTTAAGACAAAACTAAACAAAATTCAAAATGTTAGAAAACTAAAAATAAAGTTCAAGAAAAAAGACAAAAAGTTCTCATTAGAACCACCTTTCATTGAAAAAAATATATAAACTCTATGCCTGTGTTTATATAAGGAAGAGTGACTGTATAAGTGAGTGACTGGGTGTGTAAGTGGCTGCATGGGTGAGTGATTGGGTGTGAGAGTGGCTGCATGAGGGAGTGACTGCCTCTGTAAGTGGCTGTATGTGTGAAGGAATAGCTTTGTGAGTGCCTGTATGACTGAGTGAGTGTTTATGTTAGTGGCTGTATAGGTGAATGAGTGGGTGTGTTAGTGTCTATATGAATGACTGGGTGCATGAGCATATAAGTGAGTCACTGGATGTGTGAGTGATTGTATGTGTGAATGACTGGGTGTGAGTAGCTCTATGAGTGAGTGACAGTGTGTGTGAGTGGCTCTATGGGTGAATGAATGTCTGTGTGAGTGCTTGTATGATTGAGTGAGTGTCTGTATATGTCACTGCATAGGTGAGAGGCTAGGTGTGTTATTGCCTGTGTGAGTGAATGACTTGGCATGAGAGCGTCTACATGGATGAGGGCATGTTTGTGTGACTGCTTGTGTAATTGAGTGAGTGGTTGTGTGAGTGGCAGATTGGTGAGTGACTAGATGTGTGAGTGTGCATATGTGCTAGTAAGTGGGTGTCTGATTGTCTATGTGGGTGAGTGACTGGATGCAAGAATGGCTGTGTGAGTGAGTGACTGGGTGTGTGTCTATATGGGTGAGTGAGTGGCTGTATGAGTGAGACATTAGGTGTGTGAGTGGCTATATGTGTGTGTAAGTGGCTGTATGAGTGAGCGACTGGCTGTGTGAGTGGGTTTATGAGTGAACAAGTGGGTGCATGAGCTGCTGTATGAGTGAGATAGTGGGTATGTGAGTGGCTGTACAAGTGAGTGACTGGCTGTAAGGGTGGCTGTATGGGTGAATGAATGTCTGTGAGTGCTTGTATGATTAAGTAAATGGCTGTGTGAGTGGCTGCATAGGTGACAGATTCAGTGTGTTAGTGTGTGTGTGAGTGCCTCAGTGTGAGAGTGTCTGTATGGGTGAATGAGGGGGTATGGGAGTGTCTGTATGGTTCAGTGACTGGTTGTGTGACTGGCTGTATGAGTGAATGACTTGGTGTGTTGCTGCCTACATGAGCTAGTGACTGGGTGGGTGAATGTCGGTATAAGAGAGTAACTGGGTGTTTTAGCGGCTGTAGGGGTGAGTGAGTGGGTGGGTAAACGTGTGTATAAGTTAGTCACCGGGGGTAAATGGCTGTTTATCTGACTGAATGGGTATGTAAATGATTGTATGCGTCAGTGACTGTCAGTGTCAGCAGTTGTGTGGTTGAATAAGTAATTGTGTGAGTAGCTATATGGGTGTGTTAATGTGTGTATAAGTAGCTGTATCAGTGAGCGAGTAGCTGTATCAGTGTTTGCATCAGTGCGTGGGTGTTTCAGTGGCTGTATTATGGTGTGTATGGGTTTAACAGTGTATAGAACAGTCTGTGCCTGGGTGTATCAGTGTATATCAAGAGTGTATCTTGGTGTGTCAGTGATTGCCTGAGTATATTACTGTATCTATCAGTGTGTGTGTGGATGTATTAGTGTATGAATAATTGTATGCCTGGCTGTGTCACTCTATGCATGAGTGTGTGTCTGGGTTGTATCAGTGTCTGCATCAGTATGTGCCTGGGTGTGGTAGTGTGTACAACACTGTGTGACTGGGTATGTCACAGTCTGTATCTGTGTGTAAATGGGGGTGTGAGTATATATATAGATGAATAAGCAGGTACATGAGTGTCTGTATCAATGACTAATTAGCTGTGTGAGTGCCTGTACAGGAGAGAGAGTGACTTAGTCAGTGCCTGTATGTAAATATTGAATATGTATGGCAGTTCCCGTATAAGGAAATTGCAAAGTCCTAGGGCAACTCAAACATAATCAGTGACATGACAATAATTCATAACTGGTACATGAAGGGACAAAAAACATAGAATTGTAAACAAATACAAAAATAGCTTTTATTGAGGCAAGACTGTAAATATGGATAATAAGAACAATAAAACAGTCCACAGGCAAGCTACAGTCATGTCAGCATACACTCTAACATCATACTGTGCAGTACAGACAAAAAAATACATAGAAAATATCAGAGACAAAATATATAGAAGGATGTCTATTAATTTCTCCTTTGTAATGATATTCGATCCTGAAGATCTAATCTGTCTCCATGACATGTGATATCATCATGAATGGCAGGAAGCCAAATTCTGTTAGACAATGATTCAGTCTGATTAGTAGTCTGAAAATCATTTCAGCAACAGTCAGTGGCTGCAACCCAGATGGTATCTATGTGCGTTTTGGCACAGGAGTGAGTTCATCAGGTAAAGACACATAAGACAGTTTGATAATGCCTGGGGATATAAAAAAATCTATGTATAGGTAGTCCCTCCAAAACTTGGGTAACAGATTAAAAAGACTGATTTCATTGCTTCGTATCTCTGATCTGTTAATGTTGAAAGACCCCAGCTCAATTGTGAAGGAAATGAAAAAGCCTCAGAAAATACCACCTTCTCAGAAGGTGAAAAAAAGGGAAAAACGGTGAGTAAAGATTATAGAACGCGCTGCCAGGCCAAGTAGGATCTTACGCTAAACATACATGAAGTCATACCTTCCCACATGGTGAATGTGAGTCTATCAGAAATGGAATTCCATGGTGCGTAGATTACATATGGACTCCCAGAGTGTATAAGGAAAAAAGGAGTAACATTTTTTTCTAAACATAAGTACCCAAAAGGACAAAGTCACTTGAACAATGTATTGGAGATGTAACAGGTCTTCTCGAACACACAGTAGGAGGAAATGTCTATGAAATAAAGCAAGAAACTATATTTCTTTTCCTATATTCTAGGGATCAATAAAGGGACAGTTATAATGAGCATATTTACCTAACAACCAAATGAGATCACTGAGACTCGGGTGTCCGAAATATATGTTGGCCAACCTTTACCCTACGGTCCCAGGATGATGTCTTTTCGAAGTTACCTGAACAAACACAATAAAAGAAGTGACCAGAGCTGGAATATATATATTTGTATTTAAACTCAGGTCGTATATCTGTGCAGATTTAACTCATAATGCATCAGATGCTCATAGTATATTGACCAGGTAATGCGTAAGAGTATACAAATGCAATTTCAATACGAAGTCACCTTGTTATGTGTCTAACTGACCACACATATAGACAAGGTGAATCAATATAGTAGTTCAAGGGTGTGAAGCAGCAACATGGCGTTTGTTCTGCCGGGATCAAATGGTGCAAAAGTGCACCCCTGTTTGGCACCGATTAGGTTCGAATCATACATTTAAAATAAGCTCAAGAAATAGAAGTAGAAAGCAGGCGGAGGCACTAGTGGTGAGGTTCAAGTTCGTAAGCCCTGTATATGCCAAAAATGCCCGGAAAATGAAAAGGAATGTGCAGGTAAACAATTTAACTAAAGTATGGTCTAGACGCTCTGCAAACAAAAAGAGAAAGACCCAGTTGCTAGCGACTTACTTTAAAAATGGGCACACGATAATCAGGACAGAGGGGGAATCAGCAGCCGAACGCCGTCTGAGCCTCGAGTGCCGCGAGGGGAGGGAAGTGATAAATCCGACAGAGTGGATCATGTGACAAGTCACATGTTCAAGTATAACTCATAGCAGATATGCTAGTAGAGCGGCGGCCATTGCTGCATGGTGAGCAGAGCATGATAACCAATGAATAAAACTCAGAAGTGGATGGGAGAATCCCAATATTAATGGGTGACTATAGCAAATCAATATATAAAATAGAAAAGGTTAAAGAAGATTAAAAAAGAGACAATAAGTAAACCGGAGAGGATTCTGAGAAAATAGTTTTATTGATTCCACTGGGGTATCATAGGCACAGGTCAGAGCTCCTGTGGAGGACAAAAATGGAAAAGAAAATAAGATAATGTAATCAAACCATGATAAATCATAAATAGGTAGGTAAGAGTGCCGGAATATGTAAACAGCTTATCCAATAAGGTACTAGATGGTACAAGCCCAAAGACTGTAAGGCTTAATGGTGGTAATATAGCCCAGAGGTATAACATGGTATAGGGCCCTATGCCATGATAATGGAATATGGGTCATACATCTAAAATGTCAGTGATGTATCAAAACGATGGGGCTACAATCAAAAAAGGAAACAGACTAGCCTGTATTATAGCGAATGGCTTGTTCCTATGGTATTTCTTGGTTTAAGCCATGAGTGAAGGTATCGAATGTGAAAATCCAGTATACTTCTCTACGCTTCCTGATTTCATCTGGATCACATCACGGCTAGTTATTGATTTTCTCTCAAATAAGCCAATGGATATTTTCAGGTGTATGTCCTAATTCAAGGAAGTGCTTTACAAGGGGCACAGCAGTTTTTTTCGTCCGGATGGCCGAACGATGTTCAGTCAGTCGTGTGGATAAAGACCGAAATGTTTCCTCTACATATCCAAGGTGACAAGGACATAGCAAGAGATATACAATGTTCTTTGTTTTACAATTAGTGAATGATTTTAAACTAATGTGGTGTGCATTGTGTTCGAAAGTAGTTGTAACTATGGCATTATCACATGCCTTACATTGCGAACATTTATGATTGCCTACTACTGCTTTTTGTCCGTAAATGGTTTTCTGTATGAATGGTGCATTGGTACTCATGCGTGAATGAACTACATGATCCCTAAGATTTTTGTTACGCCTGTGGGCGAACATAGGGCGTGGTAAATCTACACTCTGTTCTGTGTTAGTATTCAAAATGTGCCAATTGGCGCAAATGATCTGACGCACTTTTTCATTGAAGATGGAATGTCTAGTCACACATACCAGTTTAGGCTCCCCTTTAGAGTGTTGATTATGCAACAGATGGTCTCTATCATAGAAGCGAGCTTGTTTGTAGGCCTCCCGTACCAATCTTCTTGGGTAACCTCTTGAGATGAATTTAGCTTTCATTGCTATGGATCTAAGGTCATAGCCCTTTAAGTTGGTGCAATTATGCCAAAGGCGAAGAAACTGTCCTAACGGAATACTTTCTTTCTGAGTTTTCAGATGGTAAATGTTAAAGTGCAAGATGGTATTCCTGGCTGTGGGTTTAACATAAAGGTCTACTTCAAATTTTGAATCACAATCTCTGATTACGACGTCAATGAATTCAATCTTGAGGCTACTGCTGTTAGCAGTGAATCTCAAATTTGTATCGCAATGATTGATCCACTCAAAGATTTTGTTAAGGGTGTCTGGCTCACCACACCAGATGAAAAAAATGTCATCGATGTAACGTGACCAACGATTGATGGACTAAAAAAAGCGCTATTTCGTTATAGATGAAATTCTGTTCAAAATGGGCCATGTAAATGTTGGCTACTGTGGGAGCACACGAGGCTCCCACACTGACTCCTTTGACTTGTCTGTAAAGGTTGCCATTGAACTCAAACGTGTTTTCCTCTAGCACCATGCGTAGAATATCTATAATGAAGGTGGTGCAACAATCTATATGGTATTTTTCGATGAACCAATGCACTGCTTTGAGGGCCTCCCTTTGAGGTATATTACTATTTAGGGACTGAATGTCAAATGTAACAAGGGTCTCTCTCTTAGCATTAAATGGAAGACCTTCCACTGTTTTAATCATCTCTTTGGTATCTTGAATATGGGAGGTAGTCTTGGATATATATGGACATAAGATCAGGTCTACATATTTAGAAATAGGTTCGGTGACTGAGCCTATAGTGGTGACAATCGGGAGGTATGGGGGTTTGGTGCTGTTCTGATGTATTTTAGGAACCCCGTAAATGCTCGCTATGTGTGGATGGGTGATGTTAAGAAAGTCATATTTGTTCTGACATATAATCCCTTGTTCTAAGGCTCTTTTAGTATGGACTTGAATTTTTCTCTGTACTTTGGTGGTAAGATCTATTTTGACTGGTAAGTAATGCTCTAAGTTGTTTAAAAGAGCATACGTATTTGTCACATACTTGTCAGTATCCAGGACTACAATACTTCCTCCCTTGTCACAATTTTTGATGGTTATATCAGAGGTACTTCCTAGCTCTCTTAGAGCATTAAGTTCACTCTTTTGCAAGTTGGGAGAAGGACGCAATTTGTTATTGGTCACTGCTTTCAGGCGGGTCACCACTGCACTTTAAAAAAATACTCAGTTCTGGGCCGACCTGGTCCAGAGTGGGAGTGAAGGTGGAAACAGGATGAAGTCCAGTACAATTGTCCAGTTTTATCCCAATACAAGGTGTATCCGCAAAAAAAAAAATGTAAACGTATTTTGCAGAAAAAGGCCATAATATCTTGAAACAGTTCGAAAATATTCGCGACCAGTGTGGCGTACAAAAGATAGGCATTTAGATAGTACAGACACCTTATATGATTCTAAAGGTTTCTGGGATAAATTAAAAATAGGTATTTCTTTTATGTTCTCCAATACTGTGCATTGCGCGTCACTAGGTATTGGGAATTGTTTTGTTGAAAATTGCACTGATTGAAGTTGTCCGATATCTGGGTTGGTATCTGGGTCTCCAAGGGCCCTCCATGCTCCTCGTCTGCCTAAAAATGTTTGTCCTGTTGTGGGGTTTGACTGGTACAATGGTCTATCTCCATCAGAATTGAAATGATGTGAGCTACTTTCATTATCTGAATCAGATGTATCAGAAAATGTGGTGATCTTACGCATGGGTTGTTGATATCCTGTGGTATCTGAATCTTGATATTCCCCTTGTGTAAAAAAATGTTCATTTAAATAGGGATATGTCCTCTCTTGGTGTGAACCATATGTCCTTTTTCAATTTATCTGTTTTTCTTTTAATTAAATAGTCAGAATAAGATGTTACTTCTTTGTTTATTTCTTCTAGCTTTTTTGGCTTCATCTAGGGCATCGCTCTGTCTAATCTTGTCTTCTAGTGCTGTCATCTCTGTGATCAACATTTGTACAAGCTCTTTTGCAGTTTCCACTATGAGGATCATGATGTCACGTGAACATCGATTGGCAATTAATGACCATTTTTCTAAAAATTGTCACACTTGGACAAAGAGTCCAGGGATGTTCTGGACCCGAAGTCCTTGAGTGATAACACCTGCCCTTAGATAATCAAGTATAAACTGTCCATGTAATTCTATTCTTTTAATTTTCTTCTTTAATAAGAGTAGTTCATTTATGTCTTCATTGTTGGCAGGGTTAGTACTAGTGGTTGCTTGCTGGTCAAAATTAGATTGATTACCTACCAATAACGCATATTGTTCGTCAGTAAAGCCAAATGTTTGCAGCATCTCCATGAGTCAGGAAGGGGTGAATAACAGTGTAAAAGAAAGAGAAAAGCCTAAAGTGCAAATTTGAATAAGAGACATCACAAAGAAAACCCCAAAAGAAAATTACAACTAATGGTCATGCTGAACAGATTACGAAGCTAGAGAAACTATTTAAAAGTACTTGTATAAGTAACTGACTGGCTGTGTTAGTAGCTGCTTAGGTAAATAAGTAGGTGCATGTGTCACTGTTTACAGGAGTGAGTGGATGTCTTTCTAGCTATAAGGGTGAGTGATTGGGTGTATCAGTCGCTAGATGAGAGAATGACTGAGTATATTAGAGATTTTAAGCATGGCTCACTGCTTGTATAAGGTAATGTGTATCTGAGTGAGTGCATGCTTTAGTACCTGCATTAGGAAGTAACTAAGCATGTGAATATCTGTATGGGTAAGTAGGATCATGTAATAGTAGATATATTCATAAGTGAGATGGTGTGTTACTAACTGTGTCAGTGAGCTATTGGGTGAGTGAGTGATTGAATGGATGAGTGACTGGGTGTATGAGCTATGTAATTAGTGAGTCTGCGAATGTGTCAGTGGCCGTATAAGACTCTATATTGGTATATAGTTTTACCGGACTTTGGCAAAACAAAGTGATGGGAAAGCATGCCAAGTGTTCTTCATGCATAAAAACAATCTCCAGGGGTATGTCTAGGAAATATTTCTGTGGTACAACAACTATTTTGAGACATCTAAAGACATAGAACTCCAGCCACTATTGAAAAAGAAAAAGAACATAAATATATGTTAGTATTTCATTTTAAAAATTGCAGAAATATAACAATACACATTGGTTATGCTATAACAGTATATAACAATATAGTAAAACATTTCATTTTCCCTTTTTACTGTTCTAGGCTTTCATACTAGTTCACCATAAATGATGTACTGCATGAAGATTAATCTTTAAACTTTTGGGAAAAAAACAATTGTATGGATTGTAGAAAACAAACTGCACAGTATATCTCTATTAATAAGTAATACTAAGCATGGCACTCACTACAATTCATTAATCAGTTGTTTTACCTATAGATACTACACTAATCTAAACAGCCATATCTTAAACACATTTTTTTTAAATATTATACCTGGTACAATACTACTAATAAATATAAACCACACTTGAATTTTGGAGAGCCTTTTGAAAATATCATCCCTGGTAGGTCAAATGATGTCTAAAATGCTGATGATCCCTTTAGGCAAAATCCCATACATTAAATTTTTTCCGCAAATAGTATGTAGAGGTTTGGTTGAAGAAACAAAAGGAGACAATTTTGTAGTTTCAAAGGCAGTTTTCGTTTGTATTTAAGGTTCCTGTGTTTGAATTGGCTCCATCCAGTTTCACACTTTAATTAGCGAGTGTAGCATTTAGATGTGATATTAACTCCTTTCTGAAATATAAAAGGGCTTTTCAATTTTGTAGAACTTTTTAAAGACATGACCCCGATACGCCAGATGATATGTAAAACACTGATGATCAATGTAGAAGAAACACTGTGCAACACTTTTTCCCCAGAAAACCTCCTTAGAACTTTGGTGGAATAAACAAAAGATAAGAGTTTGGTAGCTTGAAAGGAGGTTTTGGTTTAAATTTAATATTCCTGTCAGTGCATTCTGTTCATCTACTTTCTCTCATTAAATAGACAGTGTAGCATCCAGATGTTATATTGAGTTCTTTGTGAAAGATAACAGCCAGAGTAGTATAAGTTCTTCCAAGAATTGCTACTTGTCCAGCCTTGAAGTTTGTAATGTAAGTTTCTAATTTAGATCCATCTGCTTTGCATCGTTGTAACAATAATATAAGGTATTTTCCAGTTCTTCGTAGATGCAACATAAACATAACATTTGACCTACAATTTGGGCAGGTCATATTTTGCTTTGCATTTTTAACCAATACGTCAAATTGCACAGTTTTGTAATCTGGTAGTGTTAAGTCTAGAAATCGCTCAGAATTTATGTGAGTGGCAGATGTAAAAGTGAAATCTTTCCTGTCTTGGTTCCATTTGTAACTCAGTCCAAATAAATCATCAATATTTACTTCTTCTTGTCCTAAAACTCCAAGGATGGCCATAATAAATTCATGTGCATCTTGTTAAGAGTTGAGAGTAAATATTAGTGATCCGCTACATATATCTAAAAGGTCTCGAATGCCTGAAGCAGAATGTATTACAGTTCTGTCAGTGAGTAAACATTGGAGAAAAATATACAGTGCAGAACAAAATCTCCTATCTAGTTTTTCATGAATTTGATTTACAAGATGTGGTAAATGAAACTGTACCTTCAGAACAACATTTGCATCGCAGTTGACACCTGAGCTGTTTTCCAACTGGCATCCTACAATATCTTCTTCATTTTCCATTTTTTCGTCTTAATGCCTTCTAGCTTGTCCTTCTTTCCTTTCTTTTCTTGAACATCTGCCGACTCTTTAGTAAGCTTCCGCTTAGGACAGATTATCTGTTACTCATAAATAGGATACTTTTCTAAATGAGCAGTGTATAGACTTCTTAACCGATTGTATTCCCTGATGCAACTTGCATCAGTGCTAACTTTCTTATCATTAAAATCAATCAAAAACAAACCAGTCAATGTTCTAATTCATGACAATGCTACATATGACAGTCCTTCTTTAAATACAGTACTTCCAATATTAACAAAAGCTGCATCTAAACTTAAACCTTGTAATTTATGGATAGTTACAGCATAGCCTTGAGAGAGTGGGAACTGCTGGTGCCGCACATATAAGCCTTTCACTAGGAAAAACCTACAACACATCGGCCAATTTGTGTGACACATCAATCTGATCAAATTTTATGGCCACGTATTAAACCTCATCTTTATTCTGAAAGTTGAAATCTATAAATTTACTGATAGCACCATTTACTAACCCTTCTTAAACATTTAAATTACGCCCAAATTTACTCGACTATTCTTGCACATGCATATATGCTTTTCTTATCCTGCAGTCCTAGATACAGACTTCTCCAAACAATGTAATTTTGCTTGTAGTTTTTCTGTGAGCAGTATTGTCACCCCCTGATATTCCATTTTATTGATAGCTGTAATTTCCCAAAAATATCTTCTTTCACCTGTTTTAGTAATTGTTTGTTTAAGTTAGAGCTCTCTTGAAGTGTTGGGATTAAACAGACTGGATTTTTGTTCTTCAATAAACTTGTACATTAGTTCTGCTGCTGTAATGTAAGATGGAAATAGTTTCTTGATAAGTCAACTTTATAAAGCACATTTTCCATCGTTTGTTTGAACTCCTATTCTATGTCCTTAAGAATATTTCCATAATCCACATCAGATGATTGATGCATATTTTTCAATAATTCCTTGTATTCAAAGTGTGACCAAATATTTACATTGCCAATACTCCCCAAATAATTTCTTGTTTCATTATGGACAAGTGTTTTGAAAGCAGGTTATCCTTTTACGGGGGTAAGTTGGAGTAGGTCACTGAATGCAATCAAATTCTTTCCTAATAAAGAGTACATTGTAGTTTCTTCTTAAAATCTGCTGCATTCTTAAGTGTATGAAGGCAAGCATTAAGTTCAATACCATGCTCACCTCATCAATGATTAAAAGCTTCAGTATCTTCAATACTCTTGATACTTCATGACAAGCTTCACCAGATAATGTCTGGTATTCCAGTTTATTGTCATGTTCAACAGGTAGCATAAGTAGTGGATGTTAAGTAATTCCTTTAATGTTATGTGCAGCCTCATCCTGTTGGTGCTGTTACTACACATGACAAATTTGATTCTTGTGGATAAAAAGTAAGAAATTTAATTACAAAGCTTTTTCCAGTGCCAGCTTGACCACTGATGTATAGTAGTATTGGTTTAAAAGAATAACATTCACATTGTGTCTTCTTGTGGAGAAATCCATGCCCTATTTTATCTTTAACTTCAATGTAAATTTCTTTCTATTGATCGTTCAGTTGTTCTACTAACTTTCTGAAATGAACAGTTTCCTCTCTTGCTTGCTGCATTGCACTCTCCACCTCATTCTTAGCTATAGCTGTATCATTTTGAATTTTTGATTCTCCAAGAGGCAACTACGCTTTCTGTGGTTAATTACATTTCCTTTGTTGTGTCTCACCAAACAACCATCACATCCATGTATTGCATATCTTTCTTCTTCTATGATTTCAGTTAGATTACTTCTATATGTATAGTATTGAAGTACTTCATAGAGACACATGTTTGAAGATGTGGACTCCTTCTTGTGTAGGTTGTATCTAACATATCAGATTTCAGAATGTCTCTACTTTCTGGATCAAATTCTGCTAGGTACTGTATTTCTGAGAAAGACTTTAATACTTTATTTAAACTACTTACTGCTTACAAGGCCCAGACTTACCCATACAATTCCTCTTGACTTTGAGAACAAACTAGCTGAGCTCAGCCGGTCCGAGCATTCATAGGATTCAATCTCTCATGGGAAAGCATTTACAAGCTGAATCTGTACAATTTCTTGGTAAGACTCTTTTCTGCAGAAATCTCCTCCCACATCTCTGTCTTCTGTGATGTGATGTAGCGAGCAACAACAATGGAGTTGTCTTCAACAAACTGTAGATCCATATTTGCATTCCACATCTTCAGAATCACAGGGATGCAGTAATTAATATACTTGGAAACCTCTTTTCTTCTGAGGTCGCATATATTTTTCTGTGATTTCTGTCAGTGTATGTCTGACTGCAGACAAAAAGCTGTTCACTCTTTCTTCAGAAATGACATATTGTGGGATTCCAAAACAACATCTCATATAAAATGTGTGTTTGCATCTGTATTTTCGACGACATTGCTTCACACATCTATAGTTGAAAGCATAGAACTTGTTGTCTCTACCCCTTTTCACCACTGTCTTTTAGGATGGCGCATGCCACATATTGTTCTATGAAAGATAAGACACACTCATCACTGTCTGTACCAAAGTTTGCTGCATCTTTTACACATGGCAGCATGTGAATATGTGGAGGACCTCTAGCATGGTACTCTTTATGTCAAAAGAAATCAGTGACTTCACCCAGAGGAGGATTACTTTTGTTGCAGATGAAAGACATCATGGCTTGAAACCTGTGGTTAAGATATCTGCAAACATTTGCAGGATCCAACAAACAAAGTTCTCCAGCTATCTTCATGTTTATGTTCTTTATGTGTGAGTTTGCTTCTTGCAAAAATTCAAGCAGATCATGCAAAGCATACTCAGCATAACTGAGTGTTAGAAACCAAGTAGGTGCTCCTATGTTTTTCAACATGCATTTCAACTCACCATGATTACAACGCCAATACTCGTTAGTACAATGTTGGCACAGCAGCAAATTAATTAGGTTGTATTCCAGGTTTTCATCTTTTCCTTGAACTTTGTCAAAAATTAGTTGCTGTGAGATTTTGCAGATTTACTCCTGTCTTGAGAATGTGGTTTATTATATAAGATATTCTTGACAAGCTACTCTCAAATAAAAGATGGAATATATAGGGAATACACTGGTGAAATCTAGGGTCCTCTGAATATAGTCTAGTTGATCTGTACTCAGCTGCTGGTATTTATAAAGGCTGGTCATCATACCTACCACTCACTCCAGTGGGAAACATTTGTGGAAAACAGTGAGGGGGATATTCACAAGAACGTGCGCTGAACATCTCCAAAAAATGTTAACGCAACTTTACACATCGCAGTCTATCGCGGGAAAATAACCCTGTGTTAACCTGGAATTCACAACACGGCGGTACCATGCGATAGTCTCCCTAAACCGCGGCCAATGTCCGCGATACAACCACCGCGAAGGAGATAAAAACACAAACCCCAACGCAAAAAAACATGCGATGAGCCCATTCGCGATGAGGAAAGCAGCGATAGGCAGCGCAAGGCCCGCGACACATATACGGCATGCGGGAATAAGCACAACAAAAGCAGGAAAAAGAAAGACAAACCAAATAGAAAACAGCCAAGCACAATGGAGGCAGTTGGAACTAGCACACAACCCCACAAGCACCATTGGCAACAAAACATTAGACATGGCAGGCCATTGTGGACAAGGTGAATGCAGCCGAAGAGCGGAGGAGGACAATGGCAGAAGACCAGAACAGCTGGAATGATGCCAAACGCACAAACAAGTACAAACACGCCAACAACCAGAAGGCAGCAATGCACACCGGAGGTGGGAGTCCAGCGCCACACCAGGAGCTGGATGACATGGAGGAAATGGTGTCCACCACATCAGTCTGGAGATGGTGGCAGGAGTCGGGGGCCGGAAACTGTTCAAAATCAACAGACACAACAGCAACAGGGAGAGGAACGACCAGGGACTGGGGGGACGGGGGAGATGGGCACAATGGCACACATGCACAATTAAGCACAGCACAACTGCAGGCAAACCATGCCCAAGAGGAACAACACCAACCAAGACCACAAGTCACACAAGTCGGCAATACCACACCACTGAACAAGAACAGAAGTGAAAACCACACTGCCTGAAAGGGAGAAGGGTGAGCCAAATCAGAGCTGAAGGGACATCTCACACACAATGCAGCACACACACATAGGAAGCAGACCACCCCAACATCCAACACAATGTGGTACAAACACCAACATATGCACAACCCAACACAGGACACAAGTGCACCCGCTTGTGGCCAGGAAATGGCCATACGTGTCTAGCAAAGCACGAAACAGGGACATGATAATGCACAAGTACCAACCCACAGCCCTGATGGGGTAGCAATGCATGTAAGGCAGGGACCCAGATAGGCCGTGACACACACATTGGCATACAAATAAACACTCAACACAGTTGGAGACAAGTGAACGTGCGGAAACTTTATCAACAATTGCGTGTCAGTACGGCCAAGGGAAGTGCCACGACATGCAGACCAATGCAGCAGCATGTCTGAATGAGGAACGTTGGAAAGCGCCCATGTCCACCCCGGGGGAGTCCATCACCAACACAAGTCATTGCCAACTCACGTATGTTGTCCGCGCATGGGTCAGGAGTCCAGGCCAATGCAGCCATGTCCACTGTCTCCTAGGGACATGTGACCAGATCCCCAGCATGCAACAAGGCGTCGGGACACGTGCAATGGGTCACATGCAGTCCTGGCTGCAGGTACCTTGTCACTTGTCCATGAACGCGAGTGCAGCAGCATAGGCCAACATTTCCAATGCGAGATCGTTGTCTACCACATCTGACATGTCGGCGACGTAACCCATCAGCTGTCCCGGACAGATGTGTTCACTCCAACCCCTGGCCCCTATATGCACGAAAGCCCAATTAGGGAGCGGCTCAATGTGGTCACTGCACAGGACGACTCCTGCAATCTCCAAGGTCCAGTTCCCAGCATGCATGCCAAACATCCAGCCATGCCATAAACGGGCATCACGGTGACACTCCTGGTTGCGGTCCAACAGGGGGCGCACACACACACGTCGAAATCCAGGTCAGCTACCGTAACGGTGGAGAGGCAGACATCCATGGACCACTCGAATATGCACGAGCGACAATGCAACACAGGCTGAACGCAGGTGACGTTGGCAAGGCGGAAGCTCAGCCTGTAACTGATCCGCAGCACTGCCAATGGCAGTGCCCCCAGTACATGCAGCAGACGTGCACAGTACAGGTCCACGTGACTGGAGTAGAGCATGTGTCCGGGATGGTCTGCCGTGGCGTCAGTGGCTCTGCTTGAAGCGGCACTGTGAGGACCTAAGCCAGTCCTGTGGATGAAACGCCACAGCTCGGAGCAATGAGCAGTGTATGTGTGCAACGGGTGCAGGACTGGGGTGTGGTGGGAGTACGAGTGAAGGTCATTTCACGCACGCTAACTACGACCAAGGACTTCTGCGTGTGGGATGTGTACACGTTGGCCTCACGTCTGGCAGTGCGTAGTGCGGGAGTTGCCTGGAAATGCTATCGTATCTGTCAGGGGGTGCTGGGCACATGCAAGTCACATCTAGGAGCTACAGATATGCTACCGCCCGATAGTGCAGACAAAGGACCATTCATCCCTACAGTAACTTCACCATCTGCATGCATACAGGAGATGCACAGAGGCCTATCGTGGGTGGGGCGGGATGTCTGCAACCCATGGAATCATGGTTAACATGCCTAGCACGTGGCACATGAGCGGCATCACTGTGTGTCACGTTGCCTCACAGCTGCTCCTCTCTCCCACAAGCCCCCACACATGTGTGTGCTGTGCGGTTGTATCACGTGCACTCCTACGGCACACCATTGTCATGCCTGTCCGCGCATGTCCAGTGGCATGCCAACAACACCTGTAAGCTGGCCGTTGAGGGTGTGCAGCCACGTGAGTGTAGGCCAATGGTCTGGACAGGGCGGACACAGGTGTACAGTCCATGGCTGGCTGTGACCGCACCGCGATTGGGGCCAGACACCTGACTCATGCAGCCGCAGGACTGATACACATAACACTTGGCATGCATGTGCCAAGTCCCCGAGTGAGCTTGCGCTCCTACATTTCCCCGTACATGCGGGTCCGCCCTCCGGGTGCATGCTACATTGCAACATCGACTACTGTGGCCCTGGTGGCGACAACCCCCAACACAAGGACACACTTACCTCACTTCCTGTTCAAGGCCAGACCAGAGTCACGCCCTGATCCCTCTGCCAAATCAGCACACCCCTGCACTGACCTGACGTACGCCGGACCAGCACACGCCGCTTGTGCATGCAGGGGGGGGCGGGCGAAGCTTCATGTCCCAGGTCTCAGCCACTGCTGAGGTGACATGGTATCCTCCGCCGAAGACAGCACACTGTGATGTTGGAGGGCTCCGGCCGATCATGCTGACATAATGACCACACGGATACACTTGCTTAGATGTTGGGAATGGCTACCGGCACGTACGCCCAGCCACTTTTATTAGCAGGCTCACATGTCGAGTGACACCTGTGTTGGATGTGTGTGGGGTGTGTGTACACCAGCCGTCATGCAGTGCCTGGTGCAGTCCAAAAAACGACAACAGTGTACATCGTAAAGGACACAACCATTCAACCGTAAAGGACCCATGACCAGCTGCACAAAGTTAGTGGCCCCGGATGCACAGCGTCCTGCACGGGCCTACCGCCATGGGCCACTGACTTGCGGTGCACTGGGGCAGGGTCGCGAGAGCAGAGCAGGTTCCCGCAGATGACTAGGGGGTTGTCGCGGAGTGTCTCAGTGGACAGTGGAAGTTGTACCCCCAGGGCATGATGCCGAGGGCAGAACCACGCTGAAACAGTCACCATGGTGGAGATGAGTGGAGCAAACACATGTCGGACACCTAGTCCATCCCAGCCAGATGATGATGCAGACAAACCCCAGGCCATGGACTCACACGCCACCAAAGTTCAACCAGAGAGTGCCCATGAGTCATTGCGCACAGAGTTAGTGGCACCAGTGCTGATAGGGGATGCCGCCTGTGATGAGGCGTGTCCAATGGTGTGGACTACTCCTTATCTTACCCAGGACACAGCTCCACATGTGTGGCCTACTGGACCGCATGGTAGGCCTGAGGCAGCGGCCAGCAGGGGCCATTCACCGAGTGTCGCCAGCTTAGGTTGGATGGTCCCACCGGCCTGGGTAGTTCAGGTTCAGTGGCACCACGGGACGCGGACTTGCGTTGCACAGGGTTAGTGGCACCAGGTCAGTTGTTGCTAGTGTTCGGTCACCTCCCTAACGAGGATCCGGGTTTCATCCGGACTGAACCGCATCTTCCTCTTACTCCTCTCCGTGCGTTCACTGGTATGGATTCTGCCATTCATGAATCACATCTGGGTGCTGGATGTGGGGCCTACTGGACCGCAGTGTCGGCCAGGGGCAGCGGTCAGCACGGGCCCACAGACACGTGTTGTGTGCTTGTGATGCATTCGTCTGCTTCACGGATAGCAGGGAGTTTAGTGATATCACCCCTGCAGAAGACATCTGGTCACTGCCATTCATCACTCAGGACACAGTTCCACATGTGGGGCCTACTGGACTGCAGTATAGGCCGGGGCAGCGGCCAGCACGGGCACACAGACACGTGTCGTGTGCTTGTGATGCATTCGTTTGCTTCACTGATAGCAGGGAGTTTAGTGATATCACCCCTGCAGTAGACATCTGGTCACTGCCATCATGACTCAGGACATAGTTCCACATGTGCGACCCACTGGACCGCTGTGTAGGCCTGTGCCCTCATCCACGTGTCGCCGGCTTGCGTTGAACAGGGTTAGTGGCACCACGTGTCGCCGGCTTGCGTTGAACAGGGTTAGTGGCACCACGTGTCGCCGACTTGCGTTGAACAGGGTTAATGGCACCACTTGTCGCCGGCTTGCATTGAACAGGGTTAGTGGCACCACATGTCGCCGGCTTGCGTTGAACAGGGTTAGTGGCACCATGTGTCGCCGGCTTGCGTTGAACAGGGTTAGTGGCATCACGTGTCGCCGGCTTATGTTGAACAGGGTTAGTGGCACCACGTGTCGCCGGCTTGCATTGAACAGGGTTAGTGGCACCACGTGTCACCAGCTTGCGTTGAACAGGGTTAGTGGCACCACGTGTCGCCGGCCTGTGATATGGAATTATGCCTCACTGATCGAATGGAGTCTGGTGCTGTGGCCGCAGCCAAGGACTTGGGGTCACTGCCATTCATGACTCAGGACACAGTTCCACATGTGGGACCCACTGGGCCGAGGAGTACGCCGGTGGAGTATGTAAGTGTAAAAGGAGTACTGTGGGCCTGCGCCGTGGAGGCCAGTGCTGCTCTGCGGTGGCTGCAAAGGTCGCGGGCCTGGGGCCTGGAGCTTGCACCGGCACGTGGTGGGCCCTCTCTGACACACGCCAGTGTCAGCAGGTAAGCAGAGCCTCGTTGGTGCACTGGGGCAGGCATGACGGGTCTGGGGCCCAGCGGCCCGGGGTGCAGCAGGCGCACAGGGACGCAGGCCCCGCCATGCTCGGCGCAGGACTCGTGGCGGGCTGAGAGGCGCCGCCCTGGCAGACGGTTGTCCATTCCGAATGATAACCACGCCCAGTGCGGAGGGCTTTTTGTTCACACCCTACGCAGGCCTGGCGTACGCAGGTCCAACCCACTCCGCCCGTGCATGCATGGGGAGACGTAACGTGCAACATTTCCGCGTTCTGCCTCACAGCTTGTGGGGACATGGTAGCGTCCACTGGCCACTACACTCCATGCACCAGCAGTTGATCTCCACATGGCCATTTCCATGATTTGCACGCTGTGGTCTGTCCGGCATCTCCACGCCACATCTGGCATTGGGTAGGTTCACATTCCTTAGTCACTTGCCGCTCTTGCACATGCCTGCTCCATGCCTCTCCTCACATCCTGCTATTGTGTGTCTGTGGTGCCATGCCGTGGCTGGGTTGTGGGCATGGCAAGGCCAAGTTCCTAATGGAGTTGTGTTGTCGTGTCTGGTCGGTTGGCATGTTGTGTGGCATGTTGAATGTGGTTGTGCTGCGTGCCCATTGCCAGTGTCGTGAGTTGCATGACTGTGGGCTGGAGGTGTGTGGTGTGTTCATTTGGTACTTACCAACGAGCACTCCATTGCCATGGGTGCCATCCTGGGAGCGCGGGGTGATGATGGACTGTCGGGAGATGTGAGAATCATGCACTCTGCCTGGGGAGTTGGCCACGACATTGTTGGGGGTCCCGGGCGGTCCACTATTGCGTGCACATTCATGGGATGCGTGTGCTTTCTGTTGTGGTAGTTGTGTGCAGTGTCGGCAGGGGGCACGAGGAGTACATGTGTGCAGATGGCCCTGACACGTGAGGGAATCCAGCTATGGCATAGGGGCCTTGCTTGGTCTCCAGCTGCTCCTGGGCAGTGTGGGTGAAGTGGAGGGGCTGGGGTACCAGGCTGATGTTGGCATCCAGGACAGGTGTGATGACCTTGGATGGGGCTGGCTGTGTGACTCCTCCGACTCTGGCAGTTGTGTGTTGGATGGTACCAGAGGCCAACATGTGCTGCGCAGCCGGCAGCTTTGTCTGCAGAGGGATGTTGGTTGTCCGCTGGGTTGGTACCGTCAGTAGGTGGGGGATGTGGGTCAGGATGCGGGGGTTGGTTGTCCTTTTGGGCCTATAGTGGGCAATGTCCTCCTCTGGCGTTGGGCCTGGGCGGCAGGTGCGTTTCATGTGGGTCCGCTGTCTTTGTGTACGCTGTCTTTGTGGTATTCTGGGGGGGGGCAGGACGGGTCCTGGGGGTGGTGGCGGGCCTGGGGGTGGTGGCGGTGGGTGTTGTGTGCCTCATGGGTCTCGGAGCTGCATAATCATTGTCTCCATGGCATCTGTGGGTCTTCCGATGTGGCTCTGTGCTGGGCTCCCTTTCGTACTGCAGGTAGTCGTCCTGCTTAACACCAGCAGAAGGCAGGTGTTAAATAGCTGCTGCTACTGCGGCTTATCGCCTGTTTTTGGTTTGCATCGCAGATCTGGCAGTTTGTTGTGAAAGTGGTGTAGTGGTGTTTTGGTGTGTTTTTGCACGGGAACGCCTACTCTGCATCGCATTAGGGTTAGTTGGTGGTGTCACCCGTGGAGGTAAATGTTGAGGCAGTTATCGCGGGAATACTTGCGTTGTCTGCAGTTTTCACCCGCTTGTGAATGGGGTGTTAAATCTGTCACCACTTTTGTTGCGTTAAGTTGGCGATAACTCGGAGATAAGTCCTTGTGAATATCCCCCAGAGTTTCTAAACTTTTCTCCCACACACTAAAGGGAGCTCCTTTTGCTTCTTTCATTTGAAAGAGATCAATAGCATCAACAATAATCTCTTTAGAAAGCAGAGGATGGATACTGTAATCTTCATAAAATTATTTTGATCTGGATCGGTCCACCTTTTCAGTCTGATCTTTTGATGGTAATGAGTTATCCTGCATATGTGTTAAATCTTGAAGATAATTTATATTTTTATAATAAATAACATTTTGTACCAGATATTATGTCGTTTTTTTTAGTTTACTAGGATCCACTAACTCTTGCCATATTTTTTTCTCTTGGTAGGGACAACATTTACTAGAATAATAAGTGGTTCTTCAAAATCTCTCTGCACCTCTATAGTTTCAATATTCATCTTGAAATCTAATGACACGTACACAACTCTACCTTTAAGACTGATCTGTAGCTCTGTTAGAGGTAACTTCCCTGTCTTTGGCTTCCTATGGACTATAGTTTGAAATGGATGTATATACTGTATAAGAATTGATTCATAAACATTTAAATCTTGAAGCTCTTGTGGAATTGAAACTAATTCTAACTTGTTATGTACTGCTCTAGCTGGTATGTTATTATCCTCTAACTTATCATAATCTTACTTGCATGTAACTTGTCGTTTGGAACAATCAAAGCCTTCCTCTACGAATAAAAAGGCAGTAAATTCTAGCTACTTATCTCTGTTCTCTTCTTCCGTTTTGAAGACAGAGCAGCCTAACGAAGTTTGACTTTTTAGTGAGTTCGTCGACAACATGTACAAAGACAGTTCGGTTTCTTCAAACAAATTGTGTTAGCCTTTGTAATCTCGTCTCGAAAGGTATCAACAGTAATAGCTGCATCCATTTACAACTCCATTTTACAGGTGTGCTGCCCCTTACCTGGACTGACCACTCTGCTGTGCAATTTGAGTTGGCTTGTTCAGTGCATTGTCAGAATAGGGAGGGGCCGAAGAGTCAAATTAAAAGCAGAGCTTGGAACAAAATTGAGGGCCCTGCATTAACTAATGCTCTTTTAGTAAGTGTGGGCCAGTTTCCTCCAGGATTAGAGGAGGCCACCACACACTACACCAATTGGATCAAAACAGAATGTAACGATCACGCCCCGGAAAAAGTGCGGGTCCCTAGAAGATCCCAACCTACTGCCCCCTGGTATACAGAGGATCTAAGGGAACAGAAACGTATCTGCAAATCTCTTGAGCGGATTTGGAGGAGAGATTATGAGGAAGCTGCTAAAAAAGTTATAAACAAAGTCTTGCAATTTATAAGCAAATGATATGTAATGCAAAAAGGATTTCTTCTCAAACCGCATCAGTCTTGCAGGGAATTCGGCCAAGGAACTTTTAATATAGCGTCCAGCTTGGCATCCCTCGTCCCAAAAAGATTGAATCAACACAGGAACTATGTGAGGATATTGCCTTGTTTTTTCAAAAAAGGTTGATATTATTTTCTCGGCTTTCCAACACCCAAGTGTTTTGGGGATGGGGGCTTATTTGGAGGAAAGTACCAACACTTCTACCCCACTTGTTGTCTTTGATAAATTTGAGCCACTTTCTTCTGTGGAAACAGAGAAGCTCTTGGTGACAGCAAGGTCAGGCTCCCTATGATCCCTGCCCGGTATCAGTAATCAAACGGGCTTCGGGACCGGTTGCCAGTTCACTTAGCTCCCTATTCTACTCAATGTTTGAAGTAGGGAATTCCCTAAATGGTGGAAGATCGCCTCAATACTTCCTCTATTAAAAAAGTCTAACTTGGATCCTAAAGATCCTAATAATTTCCGCCCAATATCTCGCCTTCCGTTGCCAGCTAAATTGGTTGAAAAAGCTATGAATGGACAACTCACTGCTTTTTATGCAAGACAAAAGGCTTAGATCCAACTCAATATGGATTTCGAGAGGGCCATAGTACAGAGTCCCCTCTTATTAAATCCACCGAAGAGATTAGAGAAGTTTTGGATAGGGGAGGTAAGGCCGCTTTGATTATGTTAGATCTATCAGCGGCCTTTGACACGCTCCATCATGATTTACTGATGGACCGGCTGTCAACATGCGGGGTCCAGGGCAAGGCCTGGAAGTTGATAAAATCCTTCCTAACGATAAGGTCTCAAATTGTGGCATTGGATGAATTTTGTTCCAGACCCTTCTCCTTGCCCTGTGGAGTGCCACAAGGGTCCTCCCGTAGCCCAACACTTTTTAATATGTATGTCTCCTCTTTGGCATCTCTAATTGGCTCCTATGGTTTTAACCTTACCTCCTACGCAGACGATACACAAATTGTGGTTGCTCTGCATCATGGCCAGAGAGCGAGAATAGAAAGTCGGTTTCATGACTGTTTGGAGGCGGTAGGGAGGTGGATGGCGCAAAACTGTTTAAAACTTAACTCAAGTAAGACAGAGGTCATTTTATTTGGAAATGACCCTAACTTCTGGGCCCCAAGTTGGTGGCCAGACACTCTGGGCACTCTCCCCACACCTACCAGGAAGGTAAAGAATCTGGGAGTGATTGTTGATGATAAGCTCAACTTTAGTGATCAGATAAATGCTGTAGCTTCAATCACCTTTTACACTCTCAGAATGATTTAAAAAATCCTACACTTCTTGCCGGCAGACAGTAGGCGGACAGTTGTCATGGCACTCATCATGTCTAGGTTAGACTACTGTAATGGTCTCTACCTTAACATACAAGAACGATCTATGAATAAGTTGCAATTGCTGCAAAATGCAGCCGCTAGATTGCTTACTAACACTCCCAAATTTATGCCTATTGCTAATGAAATAAAAAAACTCCACTGGCTGCTGGTGAGGAAAAGGGTGTGCTTTAAGGCCCTGTGTACAGTATACAAGGCTTTGCAGGGCATTGGCCCAGAATATCTTAAGCAGCGACTGCAATGGTATCAACCAATAAGAACACTACGCTCCTCCGGGGCAAAGTTGGTATCAGTACCAGCCATAAAAAAGCTTCATGGGGTGGAAGAAGCTTTATAGCTTGTGCAGCAAAAGCCTGGAATGATCTTCCCTTCTACTTGAGAAACTCCACTGATCTGCTACTTTTTAGGAAGCAACTGAAAACATGGCTTTTAATCTATAACTTATGTTTATATCTTAATGCCCAGAGGAAAGAAGTTAGCGCCAGGACACCCTTGGGTAACCGTTTGCGCTCTAGAAATACCAATAACATAACATAACATAACATCCTGTTCAACTACGCCTGCAGATACCAAGTCCTTATTTTCCCCACACTTCTGTTCAGGACCAAAGAAACAAAACTGAACATCATCACAAACTTGTTCTACCTTTGCTACTGTACTATTCAAAAGAGTTATATTCCTTTCTCCTAAACATAGCTCAGGAGTTTTGACATAGTAACCCCTTCTAACTAATGTTTGCATTTTCAAGTGGTGCACAGCTAACATTCTGAAATGATGAAAGGTGCTTTGGAACAATTTCTCTAATAAACATGCTAACGAGTGTCTGTGTAAATTAATATACTTCCTTACTTTGCATGGATCTAATCCTTGCAACATGCCTATATTCTGTTTCAGACTTCTGCATGGAAACATACGTAAGGAATCTCTCAATATGTCAATAGATTCCTGCTGAACACTACAAATACTGCTACAGTTCCAATCATATACAGGGGTGTGTGTACGCCTTCTCTGTACCTCTTCAGCTAGCACTTCCTCTATATTTCTAGGTACCATCACCTCTTCTGGAATAGGACTACCATCCTTTATCTCATAACATCGACCAGATTCTTCAACTGCATGCACTAATATTTTGTCTTGGATGTAGCTTTCTTCATTAAAGAAAGGCTCAGTACTAGAAGTATGTCTCCATTTACCGCTGAAAACTTTGCACAAGTTACTTATATTGAGAAGTTATTTTCTTTTGGCTTCTTTTCCTCATAGACAACACTATATTATCCAGTGTCTTCATTCTATTTAGAATCAAAATAAATAGCTTCCTTTTAAGAGCAAAGGCCTTTCAAGTACAGCCTCAACATGTTCCTTTTGTCTGAATGCTTCTCTTCTTCCTTTATACATCTTCATAGTTCTCATGAGATTCTGAATTATTCTACTATGGAATATTTTAGCTCTGATTTCCTTAAACAGCCTCTGGTTAAACTCTCTGCTTTTTTGTACGATTTTTTACTCTTCATATCATGAACCTTTTTTCCTTTAAAACTTTGTTTTCTATTTGCTTGGTTTCGCTGATTTTCCAGTTGTCCACATACTATTCTAAGAAATATTCTGGTTCTCTTACCAGCGTCTCTTTCTCTTTCACTAATGTTTCTGCATTTTGCCCCTTTGGTTTCTCAGTTGTGAGGAGATAGTATATTTGCTTCTGTTTCTTTCTTTTCTCACTTTTTAATGGCATTATAACTGTCTGCACTTCACTAGAAATTGATGACTGAATAAAAAAAATAAGAACATTTACCTTTTCATTATGTACTATCAGAATGCATACCTTAAATATTTAACTACCAACATAAACAGTAGTCTTATTATATTATAGCTGACATTACTCTATTAATTTTAATGTTTATGTCTTTGTGTCTTTGTCTGTGTCAGTGTATGCATTAGTCTCTCACTGGGTATACTACCATATCCATTGCAGTGTTTCTGTGTATCTTCCCATGTTTAAAGGACTACTTGTCTGGATGGGTGACTTGGTGTGTCAGTGCTTTGCTATATATCTGAATGAGTGTAGGAGTACACCTGTAGGAATGCAATCAGATGTTTAAGTAAGTGTGCTGGTATATGACTGTTTTAGTAAATCTATGGCTCTCTACATATGAATGTAAGTGGCTGAACAAATAGCTCAGTGCCTGTGTTGGTGAATACATGCGTATGTAAGTGTGCCTGCAGCTGCCTGTGATAGTGCTAGATACATCACTAATTTCTGAGCATGTGAGTGAATGTATAAGTGCCCTGCACTGTCGGACTGGGTGAGAGAGAGGCTCTATGCTTTTGAAAACATGTATGTCACTTGCATTATGGGTGGTATACTCTATGTAGAACTTGGCATAGGGGTCTACAAGTGCGCAAATAACTTAGTGAAACTCAAAAGGACATCTCTTACCTTTTAAACACAAAGCACTGTGCATTGTGGCACACCTGTAGCCTATCTCAAAAGTAGGTTATGTGTACTGAAAGGAAGACATTAGGCTTGGTGAAGCGATTATCCATGCCAAGTGCAGGTGGACCAGTTATGTGTACCAAAAGGTGGCTTTAAGACTTGGTGAAGGTTTTTATAAGCCAGGTCTTTTTGGCACTAAAAGTGCACTAAAAGTGCACAGATACCTTCTGCAGTAGTAGGCCTGACATGAAAATTGCAGAGATACCCTCTGCAGTAGTAGGCCCGACCCATGTTTGAAGGACTACTTGACTGGATGGGTGACTAGGTTGTGTCAGTACTTAGCTGCATATCTAAGTGACTGTAGGACTACACCTACGGGAGTCACATCAAATGTTTAAGCAAGTATACCAGTATATGACTGTCTGTTTTAGTAACTCTATTGCTCTCTAAACGTGTATATAAATAGCTGAACAAATAGCTCAGTGCCTCTGTTGGTGAATACCGGGGTATATACGTTTGTCTGCAACTGCCTTTAATAGTGCTGGATACATAACTAGTTTCTGACCATGTCAGTGAATGTAAAAGTTCCTCTGCGCTGTCTTGCAATAGGGATCTGCAAGTGCACGAGTAATTTAGTGAAACTGAAAAGGACATCTCTTACTTTTTAAACACAAAGCACCGTGCTTTATGGCATACCTACAGCCTATCTTGGAGATCAGTTATGTGTACTAAAAGGTGGGTTTAACACTTGACAAACAGCTTTTTTTATGCCAAGTTGAGGTGGCACTAAAATTGCACAGATACCCTGTGAGGTAGTAGGCCTCACCTTAAAATTACCAGATATGTTCTGCAGTGGTAGACCTGACCCATGTTTAAAGGACTACTTGACTGGATGGATGACTAGGTTGTATCAGTACTTGGCTGCATATCTAAGTAAGTGTAGGAGAGCCGTAAGATGTTTAAGTAAGTGTGCTGGTATATGATGGTATGTTTTAGTAACTCAATGGCTCTCTAAATGTGCATGTAAGTGATTGAACGAATAGCTCAGTGCCTGTGTTGGTGAATACAGGGGTATGTGTGTCTGCAACTGCCTTCAATAGTGCTGGATACATAACTAGTTTCTGAGCATGTGAGTGAATGTATAAGTGCCTCTGCACTGTCTGACTGGGTAAGATAGATGCTCTATGCTTTTGAAAACATGTAAATCAGTTGCTTTATGGGTGGTATACTCTATGTAGTACTTGGCATAGGAGTCTGCAAATGCATGAGAAACTTAGTGAAACTGAAAAGGACATCTCTTACCTCCTAAGCACAAAACACTGTGCATTATGACATACCTACAGTCTATCTCAGAGGTGAGTTATGTGTACTAAAAGGTAGGTTTAAGACTAGGCAAAGAGCTTTTTCATGCCAAGTCTAGCTGGCTGTAAAAGTGCAAAGACAGGGTCTGCAGAAGTAGGCCTGACCCATGTTTAAAGGACTACTTGTCTGGATGGGTGACTAGGTTGTGTCAGTAGTTACATATATATCTTATTGCTCCATACAAAAGTGTTGTATAGTCAGAACACTGAATATCTACATAATTTGTCTGTCTCTCACAGACTAGGTGAATAACACAGGTTTTCTACTTCTGGATATAACTTATAGTATAGGTAAAACACTGCATATTTACCTATGCGTACAGGTATCTAAGCACACATGTGACTCAGAATGACTTAAAATGCCATGTCTTACTATCTAAGCACATTCAAGCATGCCCTATAATATACCTACACCCTATGTGCAAAGTATCTAGTACATAGCTGGCAAGTTTCACATGCTAATGCATGATATACTGTTCCACTCTAGTCTTTTTACAATGAATTGTAGGATGTATAGTGGTTATTTATAATGGAATAAAGAAGAGTCTTCAAGTGTCAGTATCCAAACTATGCTCTACGTACACCCTACCTCAGGGGTGACTTATATGTAGGAGAAAAGAATTTTAAGGCTTGGCAAGGAGTTTTAAATACAAATCAAGCTACCCATAGATCTGCACACACAGGCTCTGCAGTAGCAGGCCCAACACATGGTTAAAGGGCTAATTGTCTGCATGGGTGATTAGGAGTGTCAGTACTTGAGTACATATCTAAATAAATGTTTCAATCCTTCTCTGGGTGTGTCACTGGATATGTAAATGACTATGTAACTGTATGACTAGTTGTCTGAGTATCTCTACGGGTCTCTATATGTGTATGTAACCAGCTGTATGTATTGCTTACTGGCTGTATTAGTGAGCGTTGGGGATGTAACTGTATGTGCAATTGGCTTTGTTACTGCTGGATACATAAGTGCAGTATGGGCATGTGACTGCATGTGTAAGTGCCTCTGATTCTCTCTGACTGGGAGGATGAGAGTAGCTCTATGTTATTCTTAATGGGTAAGTGAGTTGTAGTTTGGGTGGGATACTGAATGTTTAACTGGACATGTAGGTCTATAACTACACATATAACTTAGTAAACTTAAAGCTACATTTAAGTACAAAGCACTGTGTCCTATAGCCTACCTACAGCCTACCATAGTAATCAGTTGTATGTAATTACTGCTGCATACATAGGTTCTGTATAGGTACGTCACTAAATATCTACATACCTCTAACTCTCTCACAGACTAGGTGAGTAATAAGTGATTCCTCCTTATGTATAAAACCTGTACTATACATGAAACACTGCCTATTTAACTTTGCCTGGGAGTCTCAAATTATACATGTCTCAGTATTACTTAAAAGGGCATGTGTTACCATCTAAGCACCTACAAACCTGCCCTATAACCTACCAACACCCACACTAAAGGGTATCTGATAGATAAGTGCTAAGTTTCACAGGTTAATGTGTTATGTAATGCTCTAGTGCATGTTTTTCCTTTCAATTCTGTAACTTGTAGTCCTCTTTTAAGCTGGAATAAATAAGACTACAAGTCCCAGGGTTCAAAGAAAAACAAAAGAAAAACATTATTTTTGAGCAGCACATCATTTATGGACCTGTAAAACTTTACAAAGCTTCTAGTATATTGTCAAGTGTACATTTAAAGCTTAGCAAGTAGTTTTTATACCCACTAGAGCATGCATTAAAACAACACATGTACAATATACAGCTCCAGGGCAACACATTCTTAAGCAACTTCTCACACACCTAGTCTGAACCTCAGACAAACAGTTACATAATCACATACACAGAAAGAGGCTTACTTACCCATTAATACATATATAAGAACATTCACACAACTACTCATACATCATCCCATAAAGTTGCAATACTTTTCTATATATCATGCTCACTTTTATCAACCTCACATACACATAAACCTCTTCAATCATTATTTTTTAAAAGTTCAATATAATTCACATACCCCTAAATTGAGTTGATTGGTGAGAGAGTTTTTTTGCTCTTAGTAGAAAGACTCAATACTGTCAGAAAATGTGAAAACTAATCATAAAAATGTTGCCAATCTCATACAAAGCAACCATTAATGGCAAACCTTTCAACTATACACTCTGACACTGTAGAAAGCAGTAAATAAAAACACGTCTTTCATATTTTAGTTGTGTTACTCTACATTTGAATGGTTGGTATGTGTTATCCCTTTCATGCACTTTTATAAAGAAGCCCAATATGGAAGGGTATTTGCGCATATTCGCAAATTATTCACGACCGCCACGATGCATTCGCAAAAAATTCTGGGAGTACAAAAACATATTTAGCATGGTAGTTTAATTACTTTAATACTACACTACACTTATTAGAAATATCTCATTAGGAAATCAAACTCTCATTTTTCAACAATGAGTCAAAACACCTATAATTAAAAAAATAACAGACAACACTCTTTTCAAAACCCTTCCCTCAACACTCTCTTAGCAGGGCCTCCATAGTAACCCAGTAGGACCAGTAGGTCAGAATTTCACAGCACATTCTAGAAGGAACATACTAGTTACAAAATGATCGGCAACAGATGTGGTTGGCTATTTAGAATAAAAAGCATATCCAAGTTTGCATTACACTTTTTATTTTTACCAAAGACAATCACAGATCTACTTACTTATCCTTTAAAGACACTACCTAATTTGATTAACCTGAATATTTACAGCAACCAATCAAATATCTTTATTTAAAAAAAAACAGGACCTGACATCCATTTTAACTGCATTTCATTTTGATAACTGTCTCATTCAGCGCCAACCTTCTCCTGTCTGCTACTGCTGCTTGACATCATCTTGGTTAGAGTGTGGATTGTGGGCCACAGTTATATCTTTTGGGCTAGAGAGTTTGCTAGAAAGGGTGGCATTGACAGGGACTTGGGTTTGCTTAATGTGAACATTACTTGGTTTGGCCATAGAGAGTTAAAGGGGCATCAAATGTTGCCTTTGGTTGAAAGCATTGTGGATTGCCAACCCCTGACCTCATGATTGTGTACTGTGGTGGCAATGACCTAGGCACACTTACTGCAGTAGGACTGGAAATCCTAATGAAGGATACCTCTGCACAATTAATGACACTTTTCTCTCACACTACCTTGGTGTACTCCAACATATTCCAAAGGCAGAAATGGAGGGTTCAAATCAATTCTGTCCACAGATTGACAAAGCCAGGAAACATGTTAATAAATTAGTTTCTGCATTCCTCAGGGACTATAACATGGGCTCTATCTACAACAACTTGCATTTTAATATGCATGGAATTTATAGAAGTAATGGAGGTAATTTCACAGATGAAGGCAACAGGGTGTTTCTCAGCAACTTGAAGCACTGCATCCGATCTTATGTGTAGCTGTCATATACACATAATCAACACAAAGGCTCTTCTCAGAGCCACCCAATTTCTCAAAATGTTGTCTATTTTCTTATGAAGTTTCTCTTTTCAAAAATGTTCGCATTTTTCGTGAATACGCAAAACAAAAGCAGACATTCAATAGACACCAACAGATTAAAAATTCATAACTATATAAATGATTATGTGTATCACATTGGGTACATCACCATCTAAATAAGTCTATAAGTCTGTGAGTGAGTGAGTCTGTCAATGGGTGTGAAACTGTCGGAGTGGGTGCATAAGTGTCTGCGTGATTGTATGAGTGGGTGTGTAAGTGTCTGAGTGTCTGTGTAGGTCTGTGAGTGAGTGTATGAGTGTCTGTGTGGGTCTGTGAGTGGATTTCTAAGTATCTGTGAGAGTCTGAGAGTGAGTGCATAAGTGTCTGAGTGGGTCTCTCAGTGGGTGTGTGAGTGTCTGTGTGGGTCTATGAGTGGGTGTATGAGTGTCTGAGTGGGTCTGTGAATCACTCTGAGAGTGTCTGAGTTGTTCTGTGAGAGGGTTTATGAGTGCCTGAGTGGGTTTGTGAGTGGGTGTGAGAGTGGCTGAGTGTGTCTGTGAGTGGGTGTGTATCTATGAGTATGTGTGAGAGTGTCAGTGGGTCTGTGAGTAGGTGTGAGAGTGTCTGGGTGAGTCTGTGAGTGGGTGCATGAATCTCTGACTGTGTCTGTGAGTGGCTATGCGAGTGTCTGAGTGGGTGTGTCGGTGAGTGCACAAGTGTCTCAGTGGGTCTGTGTGTTGGTAAGTAAGTGTCTGAGTAGATCTGTGAGTAGGTGCATAAGTGTCTGAGTGGGTCTGTAAGTAGCTGCATGAGTGTCTCAGTGGATCTGAGTGGTTACATGAGTATCTGAGTTGGTCTGTGAGTAGGTGCATCAGTGTCTGTGTGGGTCTGTGAGTGAGTGTGTGAGTGTCTGAGTGGGTCTGTGAGTGGCTGAGAGAGTGGATGAGTTGCTCTGTAAGTGGGTGTATGAATGCCGGGTAGGTTTGAGAGTGGGTGTGAGTGTCTGACTGTATCTGTGAGTGGGTGCAGGAGTGTCTGAGTGGGTCTATGAGTGTGTGTGAGAATGTTTGAGTGGGTCTGTGAGTGGATGTGAGAGTGTCTGAGTGAGTCTGTGAATGGGTATGACAGTGTCTGAGTAGGTGTGTGAATGACTGTATACATGTCTCAGTGGGTCTGTGAGTTGGTGTGTATGTGTCTGAGTGGGTCTGTGAGTAAGTGTGTAAGTGCATAAGTATCTAAGTGGGTCTGTGAGTGGCTGCATGTGCCCTAAGTGGCTAAGGGTATGCCCAGACATGGGTCCCTTGCTTTCTGTACCACTGGATTCAAGCTAGCCTGGCTGATGAGGGGTGATACCCTAATACCGCTCCTATGATGTTTGTTTCCGGTTCAGGAAGGACCTGGCTTGGTAGTTCTGGCAGGACTGTTCCTATGGAAAGCAGAGAAAAGACTGATTTGTATATGGCTGGGTCCAAACTGGGTGATGTGATAATCAAAATAACAATGGATTAAACCCAGGTCTGTGACTGGGGGTGAGTGTTTGAAAGAGTTTCAACACTCTATCCATCAATTTATTTAGTGATGTTGCTATTTGTGCTCTAAGTGGCTAAGGATATGCCCAGACATGGGTCCCTTTCTTGCTGCACCACTAGATTCAAGCTAGCCTTGCTGGTGAGGGCTGATGGACGACATGTTTGAGTTTCTTCGGGCACCACAGGAAACTCAATCATTTGTGTCATTTATACAATGTATCACATGGTGTTTTAAAATGACGAGGAAGAAAGCGTATCCTGTTCCTTGACCAAGGAGCTGGTGGCTCCGAAATGCATCGGGCTGTTTTGTTGCACTTTGGATGAATAAACATGATTTCATTGTAATAAGCCATGGCCCGTTCACTTTATTTATGGTCATATGGATGTGCTTTAAGGGTGAAGTGGTAGTTGGTGTAGATATATATTGACAAAGGCCGGTGAGGTCGAAACGCTTTTGTCAGAGATGGTGGCTGTTCAATAAAGGTTTGTAAATATACCTCCCGAGTGGGCCACGTCTTCCTTTGGATGAGGCTTTATATATATATATATATATATATATATATATATATATATTCACTGAAAAAACCATAGGTTTTAGGGTCAGTTATAGTTAGTTGGACATTTCACTCGTACAAAACCATAGAAATTCCCCCGTTATAGTTAGTTCAGCTAACTATAACTCGCGCCCCCGCAATGCACTGCTGATGACGTCACATATTACATCACTCATGACATGGTCAGTGACATCACTGATGACATCACTGATGACATCTCAAATGACATCACTGATGACATCACTGATGACATCATCCAGTGACTGTGTGTTTCTGTAAAGTTTAAATATGTGTAATATATATAGGGAAAGGCGTATTGAAGAATGAGTGGGTGTATAAGTGTCTGAATGGATGATTTAGTACGTGAGTGACTGACTCTACAAGTGAGTGATTAAATGTATCTTACTGAATGCATGGGTTAGTGACTAAACTCTGTGAATGTCTGTATCCGTCTGTCTGTTGGTTTGTAAGCGGCTACATGGCTTTCTGAATAGCTACATGAGTGTCTACATGGGTTATTGATTGATTGTCTGAGTATCTGTATGGGTGCCTGAGTGTTTGTGTGGGTGGGGTGTGTGTGACTCTGTGCATAGATGTGTGAGTTGGTGATTCACTGGGTGCATGGTTTCAAGAGTGCATCTGTGATGGACTGTATGGGTGGGTGAGTGTGTGTATGGGTGTGTTAGTGATTGAATGTATATCTCAGTGGTACATGTGTGAGTAACTACATATGTGAAAGGCAGTATATATGTGTGTTGGAGTATATAAATGGCTATAAGTGAGAGTGTGTGATTGTGAGAGTGGCTGTATGGATGAGTGTGTACTTGTATCAGTGATTGTATAAGAGTGTAAGAATGTGCTAGTATTTGTATGAGTAAGTGAGCTGGTGTGTGTATAACTGTATAGGTGAGTAAATGGGTGTGTGATTAAGTTTTTTGCATGACTGACTAGGTGTGTGAGTACCTCTATGGATGAGTGGCGGTGTGTGAGTGTTTATATAGGTGTATGAGTGCATATGATAGTCCTGTACTGAGTGACTAAGTATGAGTGACTGTACGGGTGAGTGAGTGGATGTGTGTGTAGACCTAAGAATCAGTGAGTGGGTATGTAGTTTTTGGTGTTGGAGTGTCTATGGTTTTGAGAATGGCAGTCTGTAATTTAGAGTGGGTGTATCAAAAGTTATATTAGGGTGTGAGAAGATGCATGAAATTATCACATGGATGATGTCATCAGTGATGTCATTTGAGATGTCATCAGTGATGTCATCAGTGATGTCACTGACCATGTCATGAGTGATGTAATATGTGACGTCATCAGCAGTGCATTGCGGGGCGCGAGTTATAGTTAGCTGAACTAACTATAACGGGGAATTTCTATGGTTTTGTACGAGTGAAATGTCCAACTAACTATAACTGTCCCTAAAACCTATGGTTTTTTCAGTGAATTTCAAAGGTTTTTAAATGCTAATTTCTAACTATAACGTGTCTGAAACCTATGGTTTTTTCAGTGAATTTCAAAGGTTTTTTAAATGCTAATTTCTAACTATAACGTGCCTGAAACCTATGATTTTTTAAGTGAATTTCAAAGGTTTTTTAAATGCTAGTTTCTAACTATGCCTACAGAGGTAGGACATGTGAAGAAAGAAGAAAAACGCACAGAAATAAGCAAAAGATGTGCAGAAAGAACCAACAGAGGAGCAGAAAGAGGCCTTGTTGCAAAATCATCCTGTGCCCACAACTTTTTCAGACGGGTACTGGTGGTAACTGACTCTGACTAACCAGAGCCAGTGCTATGCTAAAAGACACTTAGAATACAGTGAAAACACCTACATACACTAGGGAACACTATGCGTTGGGGTACCCCTGTGATTAGCATGACCTCCTCTGCAAGTCCCTAGTACATAATATGGCAGGGGATTAAAACTACCTCTTAAAACGCGCTACAGGGCGCGTTTGCACAGTGGTGAAGGGAGGGGCCTGAGGTGACATGTGTGCAAACGCACCCCGTGGCACGTTTTAAGTTGCGGGATTAAGTCCCTTGAATTCTGAGGGTCCCTGGGGCCCAACTAGCCCCCAGGTACCTACAGTTAGGACCACAGAGCTGAGTTGCAGAGAGGCGTTCCGAGGCCACGCACCTTTTTCACCTCTCTGCAACGCAACTCTGTTGTGCTTACTGAAGGTACCTGGTGGGCTAGTTGGCCCCAGGGTCCCTCAGGATTCAAAGGGAATTAATTCCCCAACTTAAAACGCACCACAGGGCGTATTTGCGCACATGTCACCTGAGGCCCCGCCCCTCCCTTCACCACTGTGCAAACGCGCCCCGTGGTGCGTTTTAAGTTGGGGGATTAGGTCACCTTGAATCCTGAGGGTCCCTGGGGCCCAACTAGCCCACTAGGTACTTCCAGTAAGCACCACAGGCTTGCGTTGCAAACGCCTGTAACAAATTGTGCAGTTGTGTTTAGGTAGTGAAGAGGGTCGTGGCTGGGGGTAGTGTTTTAGGGTTTAGGTAGTGCAGTGGTGTTTGTGTAGTGTAGGGAGTCATGCTGGGGGTAGATTTAGGGCTTAGGGTAGTGCAGTGGTGTTTGGGTAGTGTAGGGAGTCTTGCTGAGGGAGTGTTTTAGGGTTTAGGGTAGTGCAGTGGTGTTTGGGTAGTGTAGGGGTCGTGCTGGGGGTAGTGTTTTAGGGTTTAGGGTAGTGCAGTGGTGTTTGGGTAGTGTAGGGGCTCGTGCTGGGGGTAGTGATTTAGGGTAGTGCAGTGGTGTTTGGGCAGTGTAGGGGCACTGCTGGGGGTAGTGTTTTAGATGTTTAGGGTAGTCAGTGGTGTTTGGGCAGTGTAGGGATACTGCTGGGGTAGCTTTTAGGGTTTAGTGCAGTGCAGTGGTGTTTGGGTAGTGCAGTGGTCTCGTGCTGGGGGTAGTGTTCTAGGGCTTAGGGCAGTGCAGTGGTGTTTGGGCAGTGTAGGGGGTAATGCTGGGGGTGGTGTTTTAGGGTTTAGGGCAGTGCAGTGGTGTTCGGGCAGTGTAGTGGTCTCGTGCTGGGGTAGTGTTCTCAGGGTTTAGGGCAGTGCAGTGGTGTTTGGGCAGTGTAGGTGGTAATGCTGGGGGTGGTGTTTTAGGGCTTAGGGCAGTGCAGTGGTGTTTGTGTAGTGTAGGGGTAGTGTTTTAGGGTTTAGGTAGTGCAGTGGTGTTTGGGCAGTGTAGGGAGTCTTGCTGAGGGGAGTGTTTTAGGCTTAGGGTAGTGCAGTGGTGTTTGGGTAGTGTAGGGGTCGTGCTGGGGGTAGTGTTTTAGGGCTTAGGGTAGTGCAGTGGTGTTCTGGGCAGTGTAGGGGTCGTGCTGGGGTAGTGATTTAGGGTAGTGCAGTGGTGTTTGGGCAGTGTAGGGGCACTGCTGGGAGTAGTGTTTTAGTGTTTAGGGTAGTGCAGTGGTGTTTGGGCAGTGTAGGGATACTGCTGGGGGTAGTTTTTTAGGTTTAGTGTAGTGCAGTGGTGTTTGGGCAGTGTAGTGGTTCGTGCTGGGGCAGTGTTCCAGGGTTTAGGGCAGTGCAGTGGTGTTTGGGCAGTGTAGGGGGTAATGCTGGGGGTGGTGTTTTAGGGTTTAGGGCAGTGCAGTGGTGTTCGGGCAGTGTAGTGGTTCATGCTGGGGGTAGTGTTCTAGGGTTTAGGGCAGTGCAGTGGTGTTTGGGCAGTGTAGGTGGTAATGCTGGGGGTGGTGTTTTAGGGCTTAGGGCAGTGCAGTGGTGCTTTGTGTAGTGTAGGGGGTAGTGCTTTAGGGTTTAGGGTAGTGCAGTGGTGTTTGTGTAGTATAGGAGGTTGTGTTTTAGGGTTTAGGGCAGTGCAGTGGTCTTTGGGCAGTGTAGGGAGTCGCATGGGGTAGTGTTTTAGGGTTTAGGGCAGTGTAGGGGTCATGCGGGGTAGTGTTTTAGGATTAGGGCAGTGCATTGGTGTTTGGGCAGTGTAGGGGTCATGCGGGGGTAGTTTTAGGGTTTAGGGCAGTGCAGTGCAGTGGTGTTTGGGTAGTGTAGGGGTCGTGCTGGGGAGTGTTTTAGGGTTTAGGGCAGTGCAGTGGTGTTCGGGTAGTGTAGGGGGTCATGCTGGGGGAGTGTTTTAAGGTTTAGGGCAGTGCAGTGGTGTTCGGGCAGTGTAGGGGGTCGTGCTGGGGAGTGTTTGAGGGTTTAGGGCAGTGCAGTCGTGTTCGGGTAGTGTAGGGGTTGTGCTGGGGGTAGTATTTTAGGGTTTAGGTAGTGCAGTGGTGTTCGGGTAGTGTAGGGGGACGTGCTGGGGGTAGTGTTCTAGGGTTTAGGGCAGTGCAGTGGTGTTTGGGCAGTGTAGGGGATAATGCTGGGGGTGGTGTTTTAGGGTTTAGGGCAGTGCAGTGGTGTTCGGGCAGTGTAGGGGTCGTGCTGGGGGTGGTGTTTCAGGGTTTAGGGCAGTGCAGTGGTGTTCGGGCAGTGTAGGGGTGGTGTTTCAGGGTTTAGGGCAGTGCAGTGGTGTTCGGGCAGTGTAGGGGTCGTGCAGGGGGTAGTGTTTCAGGGTTTAGGGCAGTGGTGTTCGGGCAGTGTAGGGGTCGTGCTGGGGGTGGTGTTTCAGGGTTTAGGGCAGTACAGTGGTGTTCGGGCAGTGTAGGGGGTCATGCTGGGGTGGTGTTTCAGGGTTTAGGGCAGTGCAGTGGTGTTCGGGCAGTGTAGGGGGTCTTGCTGGGGTGGTGTTTCAGGGTTTAGGGCAGTGGTGTTTGGGCAGTGTAAGGGTCCTGCTGGGGGTGGTGTTTCAGGGTTTAGGGCAGTGCAGTGGTGTTCGGGCAGTGTAGGGGGTCGTGCAGGGGTAGTGTTTCAGGGTTTAGGGCAGTGGTGTTCGGGCAGTGTAGGGGGTCGTGGCTGGGGGTGGTGTTTCAGGGTTTAGGGCAGCACAGTGGTGTTCGGGCAGTGTAGGGGTTGTGCTGGGGCTGGTGTTTCAGGGTTTGGGGCAGTGCAGTGGTGTTCGAGCAGTAAAGGGGGTCGTGCTGGGGGTGGTGTTTCAGGGTTTAGGGCAGTGCAGTGGTGTCTCGGGCAGTGTAGGGGCGGTGCAGGGGGTGGTGTTTCAGGGTTTAGGGCAGTGCAGTGGTGTCTCGGGCAGTGTAGGGGTGCTGCAGGGGGTGGTGTTTCAGGGTTTAGGGCAGTGCAGTTGTGTTCGGGCAGTGTAGGGGTCGTGCAGGGGGTGGTGTTTCAGGGTTTAGGGCAGTGCAGTGGTATTCGGGCAGTGTAGGGGGTTGTGCTGGGGCTGGTGTTTCAGGGTTTAGGGCAGTACAGTGGTGTTCGGGCAGTGTAGGTGGTCGTGCTGGGGCTGGTGTTTCAGGGTTTAGGGCAGTGCAGTGGTGTTCGGGCAGTGTAGGGGGTCATAATGGGGCTGGAGTTTCAGGGTTTAGGGCAGTGCAGTGGTGTTCGGGCATTGTAGGGGGTCTTGCTGGGGCTGGTGTTTCAGAGTCTAGGGCAGTGCAGTGGTGTTCGGGCAGTGTAGGGGTCTTGCTGGGGCTGGTGTTTCAGGGTTTAGGGCAGTGCAGTGGTGTTCGGGCAGTGTAGGGGGTCGTGCTGGGGGTGGTGTTTCAGGGTTTAGGGCAGTGCAGTGGTGTTTGGGCAGTGTAGGGGGTCGTGCTGGGGCTAGTATTTCAGGATTTAGGGCAGAGCAATGGTGTTCAGGCAGTGTAGGGGGTTTTGCTGGAGGTGGTGTTTCAGGGTTTAGGGCAGTGCAGTGGTGTTCGTGGCAGTGTAGGGGGTGGTGTTTCAGGGTTTAGGGCAGTGGTGTTCAGGCAGTGTAGGGGGTCTTGCTGGGGTTGATGTTTCAGGTTTAGGGCAGTGCAGTGGTGTTCGGGCAGTGTAGGGGTCGTGCTGGGGTGGTGTTTCAGGGTTTAGGGCAGTGCAGTGGTGTTTGGGCAGTGTAGGGGGTCGTGCTGGGGGTGGTGTTTCAGGGTTTAGGGCAGTGCAGTGGTGTTCGGGCTGTGTAGGGTGTCGTGCTGAGTGGTGGTGTTTCAGGGTTTAGGGCAGTGCAGTGGTGTTCGGGCAGTGTAGGGGGTCATGCAGGGGTGGTGTTTCAGGGTTTAGGGCAGTGCAGTGGTGTTTGGGCAGTGTAGGGGGTCGTGCAGGGGTGGTGTTTCAGGGCTTAGGGAGGTGCAGTGGTGTTCGGCCAGTGTAGGTGGTCTTGCTGGGGTGGTGTTTCAGGCTTTAGTGCAGTGGTGTTCGGGCAGTGTAGGGGTCTTGCTGGGGGTGGTGTTTCAGGGTTTAGGGCAGTGCAGTGGTGTTCGGGCAGTGTAGGGGTCTTGCTGGGGGTGGTGTTTCAGGGTTTAGGGCAGTGCAGTGGTGTCTCGTGGCAGTGTAGGGGGTGGTGTTTCAGGGTTTAGGGCAGTGGTGTTCAGGCAGTGTAGGGGGTCTTGCTGGGGTTGATGTTTCAGGGTTTAGGGCAGTGCAGTGGTGTCTCGGGCAGTGTAGGGGTCTTGCTCGGGGTAGTGTTTCGGGGTTAAGGGCAGTGCAGTGGTGTTCGTGCAGTGTAGGGGTGGTGCTGGGGGTGGTGTTTCAGGGTTTAGGGCAGTGCAGTAGTGTTCGGGCAGTGTAGGGGACTCGTACAGGGGGTGGTGTTTCAGGGTTTAGGGCAGTGCAGTGGTGTTCTGGCAGTGTAGGGGGTCGTGCTGGGGGTGGTGTTTCAGGGTTTAGGGAAGTGCAGTGGTGTTCGGGCAGTGGAGGTGGTCGTGCAGGGGGTGGTGTTTCAGGGTTTAGGGCAGTGCAGTGGTGTCTCGGGCAGTGTAGGGGTCTTGCTGGGGCTGGTGTTTCAGGGTTTAGGGCAGTGCAGTGGTGTTCGTGGCAGTGTAGGGGGTGGTGTTTCAGGGTTTAGGGCAGTGGTGTTCAGGCAGTGTAGGGGTCTTGCTGGGGTTGATGTTTCAGGGTTTAGGGCAGTGCAGTGGTGCTCGGGCAGTGTAGGGGTCATGCTGGGGCTGGTGTTTCAGGGTTTAGGGCAGTGCAGTGGTGTTCGGGCAGTGTATGGGGTCTTGCTGGGGCTGGTGTTTCAGAGTCTAGGGCAGTGCAGTGGTGTTCGGGCAGTTTAGGGGGTCTTGCTGGGGCTGATGTTTCAGGGTTTAGGGCAGTGCAGTGGTGTTTGGGCAGTGTAGGGGGTCGTGCTGGGGGTGGTGTTTCAGGGTTTAGGGCAGTGCAGTGGTGTTCGGGCAGTGTAGGGGGTCGTGCTGGGGCTAGTGTTTCAGGATTTAGGGCAGAGCAATGGTGTTCAGGCAGTGTAAGGGGGTCGTGCTGGGTGTGGTGTTTCAGGGTTTAAGGCAGTGCAGTGGTGTTCGGGCAGTGTAGGGGGTGGTGTTTCAGGGTTTAGGGCAGTGCAGTGGTGTTCGGGCAGTGTAGGGGTCGTGCTGGGGGTGGTGTTTCAGGGTTTGGGGCAGTGCAGTGGTGTTTGAGCAGTAAAGGGGTCGTGCTGGGGGTGGTGTTTCAGGGTTTAGGGCAGTGCAGTGGTGTTCGGGCAGTGTAGGGGTCGTGCTGGGGCTAGTGTTTCAGGATTTAGGGCAGAGCAATGGTGTTCAGGCAGTGTAGGGGTTTTGCTGGAGGTGGTGTTTCAGGGTTTAGGGCAGTGCAGTGGTGTTCGTGCAGTGTAGGGGGTGGTGTTTCAGGGTTTAGGGCAGTGGTGTTCAGGCAGTGTAGGGGGTCTTGCTGGGGTTGATGTTTCAGGGTTTAGGGCAGTGCAGTGGTGTTCGGGCAGTGTAGGGGGTCGTGCTGGGGGTGGTGTTTCAGGGTTTAGGGCAGTGCAGTGGTGTTCCGGCAGTGTAGGAGGTCATGCAGGGGGTGGTGTTTCAGGGTTTAGGGCAGTGCAGTGGTGTTCGGGCAGTGTAGGGGGTCGTGCAGCGGGTGGTGTTTCAGGGTTTAGGGCAGTGCAGTGGTGTTCTGGCAGTGTAGGAGGTCGTGCAGGGGGTGGTGTTTCAGGGTTTAGGGCAGTGCAGTGGTGTTCGGGCAGTGTAGGGGGTCGTGCAGGGGGTGGTGTTTCAGGGTTTAGGGCAGTGCAGTGGTGTTCGGGCAGTGTAGGGGGTCTTGCTGGGGGTGGTGTTTCAGGGTTTAGGTCAGTGCAGTGGTGTTCGTGCAGTGTAGGGGTCGTGCTGGGGGTGGTGTTTCAGGGTTTAGGGCAGTGCAGTAGTGTTGGGCAGTGTAGGGGATCATGCAGGGGGTGGTGTTTCAGGGTTTAGGGCAGTGCAGTGGTGTTCGGGCAGTGTAGGGGGTCGTGCTGGGGGTGGTGTTTCAGGGTTTAGGGCAGTGCAGTGGTGTTCGGGCAGTTAAGGGGATCATGCAGGGGATGGTGTTTCAGGGTTTAGGGCAGTGCAGTGGTGTTCGGGCAGTGTAGGGGTCGTGCTGGGGCTGGTGTTTAAGGGTTTAGGGCAGTGCAGTGGTGTTTTGGTAGTGTAGGGGGTCTTCCTGGGGGTGGTGTTTCAGGGTTTAGGGCAGTGGTGTTCGGGCAGTGTAGGGGGTCTTGCTGGGGGTGATGTTTCAGGGTTTAGGGCAGTGCAGTGGTGTTCGGGCAGTGTAGGGGTCTTGCTCGGGGTAGTGTTTTGGGGTTTAGGGCAGTGCAGTGGTGTTCGTGCAGTGTAGGGGTCGTGCTGGGGGTGGTGTTTCAGGGTTTAGGGCAGTGCAGTAGTGTTCGGGCAGTGTAGGGGATCATGCAGGGGGTGGTGTTTCAGGGTTTAGGGCAGTGCAGTGGTGTTCGGGCAGTGTAGGGGGTCGTGCTGGGGGTGGTGTTTCAGGGTCTAGGGCAGTGCAGTGGTGTTCGGGCAGTGTAGGGGGTGGTGCAGGGGGTGGTGTTTCAGGTTTTAGGGCAGTGCAGTGGTGTTCGGGCAGTGTAGGGGGCGGTGCAGGGGGTGGTGTTTCAGGGTTTAGGGCAGTGCAGTGGTGTTCGGGCACTGTAGGGGTCATGCAGGGGTGGTGTTTCAGGGTTTAGGGCAGTGCAGTGGTGTTCGGGCAGTGTAGGGGTTGTGCTGGGGCTGGTGTTTCAGGGTTTAGGGCAGTGCAGTGGTGTTCGGGCAGTGTAGGTGGTCGTGCTGGGGCTGGTGTTTCAGGGTTTAGGGCAGTGCAGTGGTGTTCGGGCAGTGTAGGGGTCGTGCTGGGGCTGGTGTTTCAGGGTTTAGGGCAGTGCAGTGGTGTTCGGGCAGTGTAGGGGTCTTGCTGGGGCTGGTGTTTCAGAGTCTAGGGCAGTGCAGTGGTGTTCGGGCAGTGTAGGGGTCTTGCTGGGGCTGATGTTTCAGGGTTTAGGGCAGTGCAGTGGTGTTCGGGCAGTGTAGGGGTCGTGCTGGGGGTGGTGTTTCAGGGTTTAGGGCAGTGCAGTGGTGTTCGGGCAGTGTAGGGGGTGGTGTTTCAGGGTTTAGGGCAGTGCAGTGGTGTTCGGGCAGTGTAGGGGGTCGTGCAGGGGGTGGTGTTTCAGGGTTTAGGGCAGTGGTGTTCGGGCAGTGTAGGGGGTCGTGCTGGGGGTGGTGTTTCAGGGTTTAGGGCAGTGCAGTGGTGTTTGAGCAGTAAAGGGGTCGTGCTGGGGGTGGTGTTTCAGGGTTTAGGGCAGTGCAGTGGTGTTCGGGCAGTGTAGGGGGTCGTGCTGGGGCTAGTGTTTCAGGTTTTAGGGCAGAGCAATGGTGTTCAGGCAGTGTAGGGGGTCTTGCTGGGGGTGGTGTTTCAGGGTTTAGGGCAGTGCAGTGGTGTTTGTGCAGTGTAGGGGGTGGTGTTTCAGGGTTTAGGGCAGTGGTGTTCAGGCAGTGTAGGGGTCTTGCTGGGGTTGATGTTTCAGGGTTTAGGGCAGTGCAGTGGTGTTCGGGCAGTGTAGGGGGTCGTGCTGGGGGTGGTGTTTCAGGGTTTAGGGCAGTGCAGTGGTGTTCCGCCAGTGTAGGAGGTCGTGCAGGGGGTGGTGTTTCAGGGTTTAGGGCAGTGCAGTGGTGTTCGGGCAGTGTAGGGGGTCGTGCTGGGGGTGGTGTTTCAGGGTTTAGGGCAGTGCAGTGGTGTTCGGGCAGTGTAGGGGGTCGTGCTGGGGGTGGTGTTTCAGGGTTTAGGGCAGTGCAGTGGTGTTCGGGCAGTGTAGGGGGTCGTGCAGGGGTGGTGTTTCAGGGTTTAGGGCAGTGCAGTGGTGTTTGGGCAGTGTAGGGGGTCGTGCAGGGGGGTGTTTCAGGGTTTAGGGCAGTGCAGTGGTGTTCGACCAGTGTAGGTGGTCTTGCTGGGGGTGGTGTTTCAGGGTTTAGGGCAGTGGTGTTTGTGCAGTGTAGGGGGTCTTGCTGGGGGTGATGTTTCAGGGTTTAGGGCAGTGCAGTGGTGTTCGGGCAGTGTAGGGGTCTTGCTCGGGGTAGTGTTTCGGGGTTTAGGGCAGTGCAGTGGTGTTCGTGGCAGTGTAGGGGGTGGTGCTGGGGGTGGTGTTTCAGGGTTTAGGGCAGTGCAGTAGTGTTCGGGCAGTGTAGGGGATCGTGCAGGGGTGGTGTTTCAGGGTTTAGGGCAGTGCAGTAGTGTTCGAGCAGTGTAGGGGGTCATGCTGGGGGTGGTGTTTCAGGGTTTAGGGCAGTGCAGTGGTGTTCGGGCAGTGTAGGTGGTCGTGCAGGGGGTGGTGTTTCAGGGTTTAGGGCAGTGCAGTGGTGTTCGGGTAGTGTAGGGGGTCTTGCTGGGGCTGGTGTTTCAGGGTTTAGGGCAGTGCAGTGGTGTTCGGGCAGTGTAGGGGGTGCTGGTGGTTTCAGGGTTTAGGGCAGTGCAGTGGTGTTCAGGCAGTGTAGGGGGTCTTGCTGGGGGTGGTGTTTCAGGGTTTAGGGCAGTGCAGTGGTGTTCGGGCAGTGTAGGGGTCGGTGCAGGAGGTGGTGTTTCAGGTTTAGGGCAGTGCAGTGGTGTTCGGGCAGTGTAGGGGGCGTGCAGGGGGTGGTGTTTCAGGGTTTAGGGCAGTGCAGTGGTGTTCGGGCAGTGTAGGGGTCATGCAGGGGGTGGTGTTTCAGGGTTTAGGGCAGTGCAGTGGTGTTCGGGCAGTGTAGGGGGTCGTGCAGGGGGGTGTTTCAGGGTTTAGGGCAGTGCAGTGGTGTTCGATCAGTGTAGGTGGTCTTGCTGGGGGTGGTGTTTCAGGGTTTAGGTGCAGTGGTGTTTGGGCAGTGTAGGGGGTCGTGCTGGGGGTGGTGTTTCAGGGTTTAGGGCAGTGCAGTGGTGTTCGGGCAGTGTAGGGGGCGGTGCAGGGGGTGGTGTTTCAGGTTTTAGGGCGGTGCAGTGGTGTTCGGGCAGTGTAGGGGGCGTGCAGGGGGTGGTGTTTCAGGGTTTAGGGCAGTGCAGTGGTGTTCGGGCAGTGTAGGGGGTCATGCAGGGGTGGTGTTTCAGGGTTTAGGGCAGTGCAGTGGTGTTCGGGCAGTGTAGGGGGTCGTGCAGGGGGTGGTGTTTCAGGGTTTAGGGCAGTGCAGTGGTGTTCGACCAGTGTAGGTGGTCTTGCTGGGGCTGGTGTTTCAGGGTTTAGGGCAGTGCAGTGGTATTCGGGCAGTGTAGGGGGTCGTGCAGGGGGTGGTGTTTCAGGGTTTAGGGCAGTGCAGTGGTGTTTGGGCAGTGTAGGGGGTCGTGCAGGGGGGTGTTTCAGGGTTTAGGGCAGTGCAGTGGTGTTTGAGCAGTGTAGGTGGTCTTGCTGGGGGTGGTGTTTCAGGCTTTAGGGCAGTGCAGTGGTGTTCGGGCAGTGTAGGGGGTCTTGCTAGGGGTGGTGTTTCAGGGTTTAGGGCAGTGCAGTGGTGTTCGGGCAGTGTAGGGGGTCGTGCTGGGGGTGGTGTTTCAGGGTTTAGGGCAGTGCAGTGGTGTTCGGGCAGTGTAGGGGTCGTGCTGGGGGTGGTGTTTCAGGGTTTAGGGCAGTGCAGTGTTGTTTGTGCAGTGTAGGGGGTGGTGTTTCAGGGTTTAGGGCAGTGGTGTTCAGGCAGTGTAGGGGGTCTTGCTGGGGTTGATGTTTCAGGGTTTAGGGCAGTGCAGTGGTGTTCGGGCAGTGTAGGGGGTCGTGCTGGGGGTGGTGTTTCAGGGTTTAGGGCAGTGCAGTGGTGTTCGGGCAGTGTAGGGGTCGTGCTGGGGGTGGTGTTTCAGGGTTTAGGGCAGTGCAGTGGTGTTCGGGCAGTGTAGGGGGTCGTGCTGGGGGTGGTGTTTCAGGGTTTAGGGCAGTGCAGTGGTGTTCGGGCAGTGTAGGGGTCGTGCAGGGGGTGGTGTTTCAGGGTTTAGGGCAGTGCAGTGGTGTTTGGGCAGTGTAGGGGGTCGTGCAGGGGGTGTTTCAGGGTTTAGGGCAGTGCAGTGGTGTTCGACCAGTGTAGGTGGTCTTGCTGGGGGTGGTGTTTCAGGGTTTAGGGCAGTGGTGTTTGTGCAGTGTAGGGGGTCTTGCTGGGGGTGATGTTTCAGGGTTTAGGGCAGTGCAGTGGTGTTCGGGCAGTGTAGGGGGTCTTGCTCGGGGTAGTGTTTCGGGGTTTAGGGCAGTGCAGTGGTGTTCGGGCAGTGGGTGGTGCTGGGGGTGGTGTTTCAGGGTTTAGGGCAGTGCAGTAGTGTTCGGGCAGTGTAGGGGATCGTGCAGGGGGTGGTGTTTCAGGGTTTAGGGCAGTGCAGTGGTGTTCGGGCAGTGTAGGGGGTCGTGCTGGGGGTGGTGTTTCAGGGTTTAGGGCAGTGCAGTGGTGTTCGGGCAGTGTAGGGGGTCGTGCAGGGGTGGTGTTTCAGGGTTTAGGGCAGTGCAGTGGTGTTCGGGCAGTGTAGGGGGTCTTGCTGGGGCTGGTGTTTCAGGGTTTAGGGCAGTGCAGTGGTGTTCGGGCAGTGTAGGGGCGTGGGGGGTGTTTCAGGGTTTAGGGCAGTGCAGTGGTGTTCGGGCAGTGTAGGGGGTCTTGCTGGGGGTGGTGTTTCAGGGTTTAGGGCAGTGCAGTGGTGTTCGGGCAGTGTAGGGGGTCGTGCTGGGGGTGGTGTTTCAGGGTTTAGGGCAGTGCAGTGGTGTTCGGGCAGTGTAGGGGGTCGTGCTGGGGGTGGTGTTTCAGGGTTTAGGGCAGTGCAGTGGTGTTCGGGCAGTGTAGGGGGTCATGCTGGGGGTGGTGTTTCAGGGTTTAGGGCAGTGCAGTGGTGTTCGGGCAGTGTAGGGGGTCGTGCTGGGGGTGGTGTTTCAGGGTTTAGGGCAGTGCAGTGGTGTTCGACCAGTGTAGGTGGTCTTGCTGGGGGTGGTGTTTCAGGGTTTAGGGCAGTGGTGTTTGGGCAGTGTAGGGGGTCGTGCTGGGGGTGGTGTTTCAGGGTTTAGGGCAGTGCAGTGGTGTTCGGGCAGTGTAGGGGGTCGTGCAGGGGGTGGTGTTTCAGGGTTTAGGGCAGTGCAGTGGTGTTCGGGCAGTGTAGGGGGCGGTGCTGGGGGTGGTGTTTCAGGGTTTAGGGCAGTGCAGTGGTGTTCGGGCAGTGTAGGGGGTCTTGCTGGGGCTGGTGTTTCAGGGTTTAGGGCAGTGCAGTGGTGTTCGGGCAGTGTAGGGGGTCGTGCAGGGGGTGGTGTTTCAGGGTTTAGGGCAGTGCAGTGGTGTTCGGGCAGTGTAGGGGTCGTGCAGGGGTGGTGTTTCAGGGTTTAGGGCAGTGCAGTGGTGTTTGGGCCAGTGTAGGTGGTCTTGCTGGGGGTGGTGTTTCAGGCTTTAGGGCAGTGCAGTGGTGTTCGGGCAGTGTAGGGGGTCTTGCTAGGGGTGGTGTTTCAGGGTTTAGGGCAGTGCAGTGGTGTTCGGGCAGTGTAGGGGGTCTTGCTGGGGGTGGTGTTTCAGGGTTTAGGGCAGTGCAGTGGTGTTCGGGCAGTGTAGGGGGTCTTGCTGGGGGTAGTGTTTCAGGGTTTAGGCAGTGCAGTGGTGTTCGGGCAGTGTAGGGGGTCTTGCTGGGGGTGATGTTTCAGGGTTTAGGGCAGTGCAGTGGTGTTCGGGCAGTGTAGGGGTCTTGCTCGGGGTAGTGTTTCAGGGTTTAGGGCAGTGCAGTGGTGTTCGGGCAGTGTAGGGGGTCGTGCTGGGGGTGGTGTTTCAGGGTTTAGGGCAGTGCAGTATTGTTCGGGCAGTGTAGGGGATCATGCAGGGGGTGGTGTTTCAGGGTTTAGGGCAGTGCAGTGGTGTTCGGGCAGTGTAGGGGGTCGTGCTGGGGGTGGTGTTTCAGGGTTTAGGGCAGTGCAGTGGTGTTCGGGCAGTGTAGGGGGTCGTGCAGGGGGTGGTGTTTCAGGGTTTAGGGCAGTGCAGTGGTGTTCGGGCAGTGTAGGGGTCGTGCTGGGGGTGGTGTTTCAGGGTTTAGGGCAGTGCAGTGGTGTTCGGGCAGTGTAGGGGGTCATGCTGGGGGTGGTGTTTCAGGGTTTAGGGCAGTGCAGTGGTGTTCGGGCAGTGTAGGGGGTCGTGCTGGGGCTGGTGTTTCAGGGTTTAGGGCAGTGCAGTGGTGTTCGGGCAGTGTAGGTGGTCGTGCTGGGGCTGGTGTTTCAGGGTTTAGGGCAGTGCAGTGGTGTTCGGGCAGTGTAGGGGGTCGTGCTGGGGGTGGTGTTTCAGGGTTTAGGGCAGTGCAGTGGTGTTCGGGCAGTGTAGGGGGTCGTGCTGGGGGTGGTGTTTCAGGGTTTAGGGCAGTGCAGTGGTGTTCGGGCAGTGTAGGTGGTCGTGCTGGGGGTGGTGTTTCAGGGTTTAGGGCAGTGCAGTGGTGTTCGGGCAGTGTAGGGGGTCGTGCTGGGGGTGGTGTTTCAGGGTTTAGGGCAGTGCAGTGGTGTTCAGGCAGTGTAGGGGGTCGTGCTGGGGGTGGTGTTTCAGGGTTTAGGGCAGTGCAGTGGTGTTCGGGCAGTGTAGGGGTCGTGCAGGGGTGGTGTTTCAGGGTTTAGGGCAGTGGTGTTCGGGCAGTGTAGGGGGTCGTGCTGGGGGTGGTGTTTCAGGGTTTAGGGCAGTGCAGTGGTGTTCGGGCAGTGTAGGGGTCGTGCTGGGGCTGGTGTTTCAGGGTTTAGGGCAGTGCAGTGGTGTTCGGGCAGTGTAGGGGGTCATGCTGGGGCTAGTGTTTCAGGGTTTAGGGCAGAGCAGTGGTGTTCAGGCAGTGTAGGGGGTCGTGCTGGGGGTGGTGTTTCAGGGTTTAGGGCAGTGCAGTGGTGTTTGGGCAGTGTAGGGGTCGTGCAGGGGTGGTGTTTCAGGGTTTAGGGCAGTGCAGTGGTGTTCGGGCAGTGTAGGGGGTCGTGCTGGGGCTGGTGTTTCAGGGTTTAGGGCAGTGCAGTGGTGTTCGGGCAGTGTAGGGGGTCGTGCTGGGGGTGGTGTTTCAGGGTTTAGGGCAGTGCAGTGGTGTTCGGGCAGTGTAGGAGGTCGTGCAGGGGTGGTGTTTCAGGGTTTAGGGCAGTGCAGTGGTGTTCGGGCAGTGTAGGGGTCGTGCTGGTGGTGGTGTTTCAGGGTTTAGGGCAGTGCAGTGGTGTTCGGGCAGTGTAGGGGGTCGTGCTGAGGGGTGGTGTTTCAGGGTTTAGGGCAGTGCAGTGGTGTTCGGGCAGTGTAGGGGGTCGTGCAGGGGTGGTGTTTCAGGGTTTAGGGCAGTGCAGTGGTGTTCGGGCAGTGTAGGGGTCGTGCTGGGGCTGGTGTTTCAGGGTTTAGGGCAGTGCAGTGGTGTTCGGGCAGTGTAGGGGGTCGTGCTGGGGGTGGTGTTTCAGGGTTTAGGGCAGTGCAGTGGTGTTCGGGCAGTGTAGGGGGTCGTGCTGGGGGTGGTGTTTCAGGGTTTAGGGCAGTGCAGTGGTGTTCGGGCAGTGTAGGGGGTCGTGCAGGGGGTGGTGTTTCAGGGTTTAGGGCAGTGCAGTGGTGTTCGGGCAGTGTAGGGGGTCTTGCTGGGGGTGGTGTTTCAGGGTTTAGGGCAGTGCAGTGGTGTTCGGGCAGTGTAGGGGGTCTTGCTGGGGGTGGTGTTTCAGGGTTTAGGGCAGTGCAGTGGTGTTCGGGCAGTGTAGGGGGTCTTGCTGGGGGTGGTGTTTCAGGGTTTAGGGCAGTGCAGTGGTGTTCGGGCAGTGTAGGGGGTCTTGCTCGGGGTGGTGTTTCAGGGTTTAGGGCAGTGCAGTGGTGTTCGGGCAGTGTAGGGGTCTGTGCTGGGGGTGGTGTTTCAGGGTTTAGGGCAGTGCAGTGGTGTTCGGGCAGTGTAGGGGATCATGCTGGGGGTGGTGTTTCAGGGTTTAGGGCAGTGCAGTGGTGTTCGGGCAGTGTAGGGGGTCATGCTGGGGGTGGTGTTTCAGGGTTTAGGGCAGTGCAGTGGTGTTCGGGCAGTGTAGGGGGTCGTGCTGGGGGTGGTGTTTCAGGGTTTAGGGCAGTGCAGTGGTGTTCGGGCAGTGTAGGGGGTCGTGCTGGGGGTGGTGTTTCAGGGTTTAGGGCAGTGCAGTGGTGTTCGGGCAGTGTAGGGGGTCGTGCTGGGGCTGGTGTTTCAGGGTTTAGGGCAGTGCAGTGGTGTTCGGGCAGTGTAGGGGGTCTTGCTGGGGCTGGTGTTTCAGGGTTTAGGGCAGTGCAGTGGTGTTCGGGCAGTGTAGGGGGTCGTGCTGGGGGTGGTGTTTCAGGGTTTAGGGCAGTGCAGTGGTGTTCGGGCAGTGTAGGGGTCGTGCAGGGGTGGTGTTTCAGGGTTTAGGGCAGTGCAGTGGTGTTCGGGCAGTGTAGGGGGTCGTGCAGGGGGTGGTGTTTCAGGGTTTAGGGCAGTGCAGTGGTGTTCGGGCAGTGTAGGGGGTCGTGCTGGGGCTGGTGTTTCAGGGTTTAGGGCAGTGCAGTGGTGTTCGGGCAGTGTAGGGGGTCGTGCTGGAGGCTGGTGTTTCAGGGTTTAGGGCAGTGCAGTGGTGTTCTGGCAGTGTAGGGGTCGTGCAGGGGTGGTGTTTCAGGGTTTAGGGCAGTGCGTGAGTTCAGGCAGTGTAGGGGGTCTTGCTGGGGTTGATGTTTCAGGGTTTAGGGCAGTGCAGTGGTGTTCGGGCAGTGTAGGGGGTCGTGCTGGGGGTGGTGTTTCAGGGTTTAGGGCAGTGCAGTGGTGTTCCGGCAGTGTAGGAGGTCGTGCAGGGGGTGGTGTTTCAGGGTTTAGGGCAGTGCAGTGGTGTTCGGGCAGTGTAGGGGGTCGTGCTGGTGGTGGTGTATCAGGGTTTAGGGCAGTGCAGTGGTGTTCGGGCAGTGTAGGGTGTCGTGCTGAGGGGTGGTGTTTCAGGGTTTAGGGCAGTGCAGTGGTGTTCGGGCAGTGTAGGGGGTCATGCAGGGGGTGGTGTTTCAGGGTTTAGGGCAGTGCAGTGGTGTTCGACCAGTGTAGGTGGTCTTGCTGGGGGTGGTGTTTCAGGCTTTGGGCAGTGCAGTGGTGTTCGGGCAGTGTAGGGGGTCTTGCTAGGGGTGGTGTTTCAGGGTTTTGGGCAGTGCAGTGGTGTTCGGGCAGTGTAGGGGGTCGTGCTGGGGGTGGTGTTTCAGGGTTTAGGGCAGTGCAGTGGTGTTCGGGCAGTGTAGGTGGTCGTGCAGGGGGTGGTGTTTCAGGGTTTAGGGCAGTGCAGTGGTGTTCGGGCAGTGTAGGGGGTCGTGCTGGGGCTAGTGTTTCAGGATTTAGGGCAGAGCAATGGTGTTCAGGCAGTGTAGGGGGTTTTGCTGGAGGTGGTGTTTCAGGGTATAGGGCAGTGCAGTGGTGTTTGTGCAGTGTAGGGGGTGGTGTTTCAGGGTTTAGGGCAGTGGTGTTCAGGCAGTGTAGGGGGTCTTGCTGGGGTTGATGTTTCAGGGTTTAGGGCAGTGCAGTGGTGTTCGGGCAGTGTAGGGGGTCGTGCTGGGGGTGGTGTTTCAGGGTTTAGGGCAGTGCAGTGGTGTTCCGGCAGTATAGGAGGTCGTGCAGGGGGTGGTGTTTCAGGGTTTAGGGCAGTGCAGTGGTGTTCGGGCAGTGTAGGGGGTCGTGCTGGGGGTGGTGTTTCAGGGTTTAGGGCAGTGCAGTGGTGTTCGGGCAGTGTAGGGTGTCGCGCTGAGGGGTGGTGTTTCAGGGTTTAGGGCAGTGCAGTGGTGTTCGGGCAGTGTAGGGGGTCGTGCAGGGGGTGGTGTTTCAGGGTTTAGGGCAGTGCAGTGGTGTTTGGGCAGTGTAGGGGTCGTGCAGGGGGTGTTTCAGGGTTTAGGGCAGTGCAGTGGTGTTCGACCAGTGTAGGTGGTCTTGCTGGGGGTGGTGTTTCAGGCTTTAGTGCAGTGGTGTTCAGGCAGTGTAGGGGGTCTTGCTAGGTGTGGTGTTTCAGGGTTTTGGGCAGTGCAGTGGTGTTCGGGCAGTGTAGGGGGTCTTGCTGGGGCTGGTGTTTCAGGGTTTAGGGCAGTGCAGTGGTGTTCTGGCAGTGTTGGGGGTCGTGCTGGGGCTGGTGTTTGAGGGTTTAGGCTAGTGCAGTGGTGTTCGGGCAGTGTAGGGGGTCGTGCTGGGGCTGGTGTTTCAGGGTTTAGGGCAGTGCAGTGGTTTTCGGGCAGTGTAGGCGGTCGTGCTGGGGCTGGTGTTTCAGGGTTTAGGGCAGTGCAGTGGTGTTCGGGCAGTGTACGGGGTTGTGCTGGGGCTGGTGTTTCAGGGTTTATGGCAGTGCAGTGGTGTTCGGGCAGTGTAGGGGGTCGTACTGGGGGTGGTGTTTCAGGTTTTAGGGCAGTGCAGTGGTGTTCGGGCATGTGTAGGGGGTCATGCTGGGGGTGGTGTTTCAGGGTTTAGGGCAGTGCAGTGGTGTTCGGGCAGTGTAGGGGGTCATGCTGGGGGTGGTGTTTCAGGGTTTAGGGCAGTGCAGTGGTGTTCGGGCAGTGTAGGGGGTCTTGCTGGGGTTGGTGTTTCAGGGTTTAGGGCAGTGGTGTTTGGGCAGTGTAGGGGTCTTGCTGGGGGTGATGTTTCAGGGTTTAGAGCAGTGCAGTGGTGTTCGGGCAGTGTAGGGGTCTTGCTCGGGGTAGTGTTTCGGGGTTTAGGGCAGTGCAGTGGTGTTCCTGCAGTGTAGGGGGTCGTGCTGGGGGTGGTGTTTCAGGGTTTAGGGCAGTGCAGTAGTGTTCGGGCAGTGTAGGGGATCGTGCAGGGGGTGGTGTTTCAGGGTTTAGGGCAGTGCAGTGGTGTTCGGGCAGTGTAGGGGGTCGTGCTGGGGGTGGTGTTTCAGGGTTTAGGGCAGTGCAGTGGTGTTCGGGCAGTGTAGGTGGTCGTGCAGGGGGTGGTGTTTCAGGGTTTAGGGCAGTGCAGTGGTGTTCGGGCAGTGTAGGGGTCGTGCTGGGGCTGGTGTTTCAGGGTTTAGGGCAGTGCAGTGGTGTTCGGGCAGTGTAGGGGGTCTTGCTGGGGCTGGTGTTTGAGGGTTTAGGCTAGTGCAGTGGTGTTCGGGCAGTGTAGGGGGTCGTGCTGGGGCTGGTGTTTCAGGGTTTAGGGCAGTGCAGTAGTGTTCGGGCAGTGTAGGGGATCGTGCAGGGGGTGGTGTTTCAGGGTTTAGGGCAGTGCAGTGGAGTTCAGGCAGTGTAGGGGGTCGTGCTGGGGGTGGTGTTTCAGGGTTTAGGGCAGTGCAGTGGTGTTCGGGCAGTGTAGGTGGTCGTGCAGGGTGTGGTGTTTCAGGGTTTAGGGCAGTGCAGTGGTGTTCGGGCAGTGTAGGGGTCGTGCTGGGGCTGGTGTTTCAGGGTTTAGGGCAGTGCAGTGGTGTTCTGGCAGTGTAGGGGGTCTTGCTGAGGGTGGTGTTTCAGGGTTTAGGGCAGTGGTATTCGGGCAGTGTAGGGGGTCTTGCTGGGGTTGATGTTTCAGGGTTTAGGGCAGTGCAGTGGTGTTCGGGCAGTGTAGGGGGTCGTGCTGGGGGTGGTGTTTCAGGGTTTAGGGCAGTGCAGTGGTGTTCCGGCAGTGTAGGAGGTCGTGCAGGGGGTGGTGTTTCAGGGTTTAGGGCAGTGCAGTGGTGTTCGGGCAGTGTAGGGGGTCGTGCTGGGGGTGGTGTATCAGGGTTTAGGGCAGTGCAGTGGTGTTCGGGCAGTGTAGGGTGTCGTGCTGAGGGGTGGTGTTTCAGGGTTTAGGGCAGTGCAGTGGTGTTCGGGCAGTGTAGGGGGTCATGCTGGGGGTGGTGTTTCAGGGTTTAGGGCAGTGCAGTGGTGTTCGACCAGTGTAGGTGGTCTTGCTGGGGGTGGTGTTTCAGGCTTTAGTGCAGTGGTGTTCGGGCAGTGTAGGGGGTCTTGCTGGGGGTGGTGTTTCAGGGTTTTGGGCAGTGCAGTGGTGTTCGGGCAGTGTAGGGGGTCGTGCTGGGGGTGGTGTTTCAGGGTTTAGGGCAGTGCAGTGGTGTTCGGGCAGTGTAGGTGGTCGTGCAGGGGGTGGTGTTTCAGGGTTTAGGGCAGTGCAGTGGTGTTCGGGCAGTGTAGGGGTCGTGCTGGGGCTAGTGTTTCAGGATTTAGGGCAGAGCAATGGTGTTCAGGCAGTGTAGGGGGTTTTGCTGGAGGTGGTGTTTCAGGGTATAGGGCAGTGCAGTGGTGTTTGTGCAGTGTAGGGGTGGTGTTTCAGGGTTTAGGGCAGTGGTGTTCAGGCAGTGTAGGGGGTCTTGCTGGGGTTGATGTTTCAGGGTTTAGGGCAGTGCAGTGGTGTTCGGGCAGTGTAGGGGGTCGTGCTGGGGGTGGTGTTTCAGGGTTTAGGGCAGTGCAGTGGTGTTCCGGCAGTATAGGAGGTCGTGCAGGGGTGGTGTTTCAGGGTTTAGGGCAGTGCAGTGGTGTTCGGGCAGTGTAGGGGGTCGTGCTGGGGGTGGTGTTTCAGGGTTTAGGGCAGTGCAGTGGTGTTCGGGCAGTGTAGGGTGTCGCGCTGAGGGGTGGTGTTTCAGGGTTTAGGGCAGTGCAGTGGTGTTCGGGCAGTGTAGGGGGTCGTGCAGGGGGTGGTGTTTCAGGGTTTAGGGCAGTGCAGTGGTGTTTGGGCAGTGTAGGGGGTCGTGCAGGGGGGGGTGTTTCAGGGTTTAGGGCAGTGCAGTGGTGTTCGACCAGTGTAGGTGGTCTTGCTGGGGGTGGTGTTTCAGGCTTTAGTGCAGTGGTGTTCGGGCAGTGTAGGGGTCTTGCTAGGTGTGGTGTTTCAGGGTTTTGGGCAGTGCAGTGGTGTTCGGGCAGTGTAGGGGGTCTTGCTGGGGCTGGTGTTTCAGGGTTTAGGGCAGTGCAGTGGTGTTCTGGCAGTGTTGGGGGGTCGTGCTGGGGCTGGTGTTTGAGGGTTTAGGCTAGTGAAGTGGTGTTCGGGCAGTGTAGGGGGTCGTGCTGGGGCTGGTGTTTCAGGGTTTAGGGCAGTGCAGTGGTTTTCGGGCAGTGTAGGCGGTCGTGCTGGGGCTGGTGTTTCAGGGTTTAGGGCAGTGCAGTGGTGTTCGGGCAGTGTACGGGGTTGTGCTGGGGCTGGTGTTTCAGGGTTTATGGCAGTGCAGTGGTGTTCCGGCAGTGTAGGGGGTCGTACTGGGGGTGGTGTTTCAGGTTTTAGGGCAGTGCAGTGGTGTTCGGGCAGTGTAGGGGGTCATGCTGGGGGTGGTGTTTCAGGGTTTAGGGCAGTGCAGTGGTGTTCGGGCAGTGTAGGGGGTCTTGCTGGGGTTGGTGTTTCAGGGTTTAGGGCAGTGGTGTTTGGGCAGTGTAGGGGGTCTTGCTGGGGGTGATGTTTCAGGGTTTAGAGCAGTGCAGTGGTGTTCGGGCAGTGTAGGGGGTCTTGCTCGGGGTAGTGTTTCGGGGTTTAGGGCAGTGCAGTGGTGTTCCTGCAGTGTAGGGGGTCGTGCTGGGGGTGGTGTTTCAGGGTTTAGGGCAGTGCAGTAGTGTTCGGGCAGTGTAGGGGATCGTGCAGGGGGTGGTGTTTCAGGGTTTAGGGCAGTGCAGTGGTGTTCGGGCAGTGTAGGGGGTCGTGCTGGGGGTGGTGTTTCAGGGTTTAGGGCAGTGCAGTGGTGTTCGGGCAGTGTAGGTGGTCGTGCAGGGGGTGGTGTTTCAGGGTTTAGGGCAGTGCAGTGGTGTTCGGGCAGTGTAGGGGTCGTGCTGGGGCTGGTGTTTCAGGGTTTAGGGCAGTGCAGTGGTGTTCGGGCAGTGTAGGGGGTCTTGCTGGGGCTGGTGTTTGAGGGTTTAGGCTAGTGCAGTGGTGTTCGGGCAGTGTAGGGGGTCGTGCTGGGGCTGGTGTTTCAGGGTTTAGGGCAGTGCAGTAGTGTTCGGGCAGTGTAGGGGATCGTGCAGGGGTGGTGTTTCAGGGTTTAGGGCAGTGCAGTGGAGTTCAGGCAGTGTAGGGGGTCGTGCTGGGGGTGGTGTTTCAGGGTTTAGGGCAGTGCAGTGGTGTTCGGGCAGTGTAGGTGGTCGTGCAGGGTGTGGTGTTTCAGGGTTTAGGGCAGTGCAGTGGTGTTCGGGCAGTGTAGGGCTTGTGGTGGGGCAGCAACATTAGCTACAC